>JAHRHZ010000013.1:56460695-56475038 GCA_024137785.1 Ginglymostoma cirratum
TACACTCACCTTTACTGGCTCCATCCCCGCCTCTTCGACTTGTCTGCCTCCTCTCCACCTATCCTCTCCTCTATCCATCTTCTATCCGCCTCCCCCTCTCTCCCTATTTATTTCAGAACCCTCTTCCCCTCCCCCATTTCTGATGAAGGGTCTAGGCCCGAAACGTCAATCTTTCCTGCTCCTATGATGCTGTTTGGCCTGCTGTGTTCATCCAGCCCCACACCTTGTTATCTCGGATTCTCCAGCATCTGCAGTACCTTTTATCTCTTATCATTTTATTGTCCTTTGTTGGCAAGTAACAATTAGTAACCAAGCTGTTGAAAACAGTAAAACCCATACATGGACAAGCAAATTAGGCTCTAATACTTAAAGCTAAATTTACATGAGCCTGCCAATTGGTCACCTTCAATCTGCAAAATGAGAACAAGTAATTCTCATGACTTTTGATTTGAAGATCATTTCCTTGAGTTTGTTTTTGAACAAACAGCTTTCAGAATAGAACGTTTGAGTGGAAGGAGGGGGAATGGTCCAATGACTTGAACCAGGATTGCACGAAGAGTGGGAAGGTGTTAAGAGATTTTATATACATCCTTAATTATAAGGTTGTTATAGGCAGGAAGTCCCAAGTTGCCCACATCTGATTCAGATGGCCAAGCAGACTTTAGTTTTTATTTAAATTATTTTTTAAAAATGAATATAAGCTTTATTTTATGGAAAGTATAAAATTCCATGAGTGATAAGAAGGAAACTGCTCTTTGCTACTGCTTTAATTTATACTGAAAACTATTGGTTGGCAGAAACATTGTTTTGTAGCATTCCTCATTTCAATAATGTACTATCTTCTTTCATTTCCCACTGCTGGAAGAAATGCTATGTAAATTGTCTATTTATAGAGTCCACCAGGCAACAGTCCAAAAACATGGTGCAGGGAAACTATGACTTCTGAATGTTTTAACCTACTCTTTATACTGTTAACTGACCAGTATGGGTGTTAAATTGAATTATGTAATACCAAATTTTAGCCACCATGCAACCATGAAATATTTCAAAATTAAGTGTCAGTTGTATCTGCATACTTCCAAAGGGAAGGGCACTGAATGGCATCTTGCTAAATAGTGTGTATTTGAGACAAGCAACAAGCACCAATTTGTAAAACAGAATCTATTAGAATCCCTACAGTGTGGAAACAGGCCCTTCGGCCCAACAAGTCCACACCGAACTTTGGAGTATCCCAACCACACCCATCCCCTTGTAACCCACCTAATCTACATATCCCTGAGCACTACAGGCAACTTAGCATGGCCAATCCACCTAACCTGCACATCTTTGGATTGTGGGAGGAAACCAGAGCACCCGGAGGAAACCCACGCAGACACAGGGAGAATGTGCAAACTCCACACAGACAGTCAGCCAAGGCTGGAATCAAACCTGGGTCCCTGGTGCTGTGAGGCAGCAGTGCTAACCACTGAGCCACCATGCCGACCTTAAAGGTCATACAAGCACACAGGAATTAAGTGCTGCAGTAGGCCTCTAAGCTCTCAGACCTTTGCTGCCACTTATTAAATTAAGTTTTGATTGGCCTCATTTCAATGAAGGAATCACCGGTGCTATTTAGGTGTATTCTGAAGTTCAGAGTTTCTCCAGCAATTTCTGTCTTTTTTTGTTTTAGATTTTCAGTATCCACCGTTCTTTTCTCTTTTATTTTAACATGCGAGTATGACTTCCTTTGAGAAATGTCCATGATGGGGAGAAGGAAGAAAGGTCACTCAGAGCAAGGTAAGTTGCTTAAAGAGGAAGGAGAAGAAGCAGGATACTCAGCTGGAGGCCAAATCCACAAAAATCCCCTTACTTCAGCTTCAGTGAAACTGAGGTGCATGAGATGTCTTCTGTTTAGTTCTTGAAATCTGTCATTACCGCAACCACAACTGCAGCCTCAAAACAGTTCAAAAACAATTGTCAAGTCACATCTCACTATTTAGAAACATTGAGGTCTACAACATGGAATCAGGCCCTTCAGCCCAACTTGCCCATGCCACTCAGTTTTCCCAACTAAACCAGTCCCACTTGCCTGCACTTGGTCCATATCCCTCCATACCCATCCCGTCGATCCTGTTTAAATGTTTCTTAAATGACAAAATTGTAATGGCTTCCACCACTACCTCTGGGAGCCCATTCCAGATATCACCACCCGCTGTGTGAAACATTTGCCTCTCTGATCCCATTTTTATCTCTACCCCCTTGCCTCAAACCTATGCCCTCTAGTTTTAGACTCCCCTATCATGGGGAAAAGCTGTTGGCTATCTACCTTATTTATGCCTCTCACAATTTTATAGACCTCCTATGCTCCAGGGAAATAAGTCTCAGTCTATCCAACCTCTCCTTATAACTCTAACCTTGCAGCCCAGGTAGCATCCTAGTAAATCCTTGTAGAAGGTCACTTAAAAACTTCACAGCAAGAGGATCAGAAGTCCTGATCACTGTGAAGCGGACTGGGACAGAGACCGGTGTAAACTCGGGAAGTAAATAAGACTATTCCAGTCACTAGGCTAGTCTGATCTGAAGAGGAGCCAGTTAAGGTGGCAGTGGAGTGGAGTGAATCTGAAGATGAAGAGCACCAGCGGAGCTTACCAATAAAATTAAGGAGCAAGGTCCAAATTGAGCTTCATTGAAGCAGAAACTAAATCCCAATAGAAACCTTGACAGAATTTGAAAACGGTGCGCAAGTAATAGCAGTGCAAAACAGTGAGCTGATTGGTATGCAGTGGATAAGTCAGTTTTGCCCACGTTAAAGCTGCAATAAAGAAAGGTAAGCGATCTTAGTTCTTTTCAAAAGAAAACTTAATTAATTTCTTACTTGGCTGAAATTAGTGTAAGTATTTGTTTTTCAACTAAACATGAGATCTGCCCCATCTGTGTTTTTTAATTCATTGACGGGTTGTGGGCATCGCCGTTTAGGCCAACATTTATAGTCCATGCCTAATTGCCCAGAGTGAAATTAAGAGTCAACCCACATTGCTGTGGATCTGGAGTCACAAGTAGGCCTGACTAGGTAGAGATGACAGTTTCCTTCCCTGAAGGGCATTAGTGTTGCACATCCTGCAGTATGAGGGAAATCTTATATGCTCTTGGCGGTTAGAAGAAACTCATTTGCAAGAAGTGCCATTGGTTTCATCTGCTTGAGCTCCAGGTTTTGGTGTTTAAACATCAGCTGGAAGCACTGCAGTGCATCTGCGAAGGTGGGAGTAATGTGGCTAGCACGTTATAGACCTGGTCACTCTGCAGCTGAAAGAAGTGCATTCTGGGTTGGAATGGGTAACCATCAGTCAGAAGAAGGAAGGCAACAAAACAGTTGAAGGGTTTCGGCCACAATGTTGACTTATCTGCTCCTCGGATGCCGTCTGACCTGCTATGCTTTTCTAGCCTCCACCAATGGCCCATAGCTTCTAGCATCTGCAGTCTTTATTGCCTCCATAAAAGCCCTGGACTGCACCTCACAATCAACACTTTTTTTTTCGTGTGTTCCTCTGGAGAGTGCAGTCAGAACCCAGGTGAACATGAATGGGAGCAGAGAGGAAGAGTAGAAGTGGTAGGAGATAAATAGTGAGGAGTTTAGGCAGACATTTCTGAGGCCATAGATGGGACTCTGGAATGATGTGTTGACCCCGTGGACCCAGAGCCAGGAATGTTAATGAATAGGTGCAAAGCATTCTAAGGGGAAGGGTAATTAGTCAGAGGCCGTGGTTCACATTGGTACCAATGAAATAGGTAGAAAGAAGAATGAGTTTGGCAACAAGAATTTAAGGTATTAAGTTGCAAGTTGAAAAATAGAACCTCAAAGTTGTAATCGCTGGATACTGCCAATGCCTTTTGCAAGTGCATGTAATAATAATAGGAATTGGTGGACAGAGCGAATGAATGTGTGGCTAAAGAGTTGGTGCAGGTGGAAGACCTTTAAATTGCTGGACCACTGGGTCTGTTTCTTGGGAAGGTAAGACCCGCACAAGTCTAACAGGTTGAACCCGTACAACAACAGGACAACCCTTACGGGGAGTAGGGGTGCAAATCGCTAATGTTGGTGGGGTTTAAACTAAGTTGCCAGGAGAATAAGATACAGAGTGGAAAAACAACAATGAATGGTGCACAGGCAAATGTAAAAGAAAAGCAACCTGGAACGAGTAAGAGGCCAGTGCCGTCCGCACTGAGCTCAACCTTCACCTCTGAAGAGAAAACCACTCAATCCTCTAAGGAAGGAATGGCAAGGTTTTCACTCAAACCCTCCACTGGCTCAGAGATGTTTACTTTTGTGGGTTCTCTATCTGAATTATACTTAGGAGCACAGTCTGGTGAGCACATCACTGACACATCTCTACAGCTGGTTAAGGAAGAAATGCTCCTGGTCGCTAGCACACAGACTACTGCTGGAGACCAGGTACCTACTCTGCACTGTACAAAAGACAATCCCATAGCCTTGGCTATTGGTGACTTTGTCAAAGCACACAGAGAGACTCAGTAAACAGCAAGCAAATTTATCAGAGGCAGTCGGTAAACTTGATTGAAGGATAGAGGAGTCCACAAACATTATCAGTACTGTTCTATCTCTGACACACATGCTCTGACTGCCTCCATGGACAGGTTGGCAACTGCCATGCAGACACAGCTCTGGCATGTTCAGTACCTGCCAGATACGGGCACGGATCTGCACTGTATCACCGTAGCTTTTGGTGCTCAACATCAGCAGTAAGATAAAAGAGGGTTGATGGATCTTGACCTCAGTCCAAGTGCCCCTTCGTCTCAGAGTGACAAATTGCTGCCAGTATGCACTCATATGGAGGAGGCACCACCACAGCACCTCTCCAAAAGGACAGTGCAACTGGATGTAGAAACAGAGAAGCCCACAGCAAGCTGTGTCCTAGGGTAACCATTCTGATTTTCATGTAAGGAATTAGCACTGTCCAGTTTCTCAGGAAAGGAGAGGAGAATTAGGAGCTGCTTAGAAATGAGATGAGATTAGCTATCGATGGATGTGAATATAGGGAAGTAAGGTAGTCACAGCTCGTTAGCACAATTCGGAAAATGTTTTTGAAATCTCAAGGGGAAAATTGAAAATTTCTTTCTCGTAGGTGGGAATCTGGTTCTTTTCGTTCACACGGTATTTTCTCAACATTCTCACCATTGCCAATACTGCTCAAATGTTGGGAAAGTTACATCCACCATTATCAATATGTTAAATTGCATTTTATTTGCAGAGGCAGACAGCAACATTAAAATTATTATGCAATGCATTTCTTTTTGCTGTCATAATGTGGTAATTGAATTGAGTTTCAAGTGTCTAAGTACTAAATAATTTATGTGCAGGTTTTGTCCACCATGTGATGAAATATGATCTTGCAGATTCAACTTTGAAAGCTACAGTTTTATTGTTTGCCTTTCTTTTTATTGTTCTTTTAAAGTATAATCCCATGATTTATTAGAATTTTATCTGAAGGTGAAATAAAACTTCTAGGTTGAGTTTGAATGCAAGTTAGCATTCAGGTATTAAAGGTGCTGTAAGTGAATTAGATCTGGTCTGAATATTTTATTGGAAATAAGCTAATTGTTTAGCACATTAGTGCCAACCACTGAAAGAAACTAGTTTCTTATGTTTCCAGGTACAGATAAATCCATTTGTCAATAAAAAGCAAAATACTGCAGATGCTGGAAATCTGAAATAAAGATGCTAGAGAAACCAATATGTCTGGCAGCATCTGTAAGGAGGAAAACAGAGTTAACACTTGGAGTGTGCTATGACTCTTGCACAGAACTGTTTCTCTCTCAACAGATGCTGCCAGATCTGCTAAGTTTATACAGCATTTTTGATTTTATTTCAAACTGACAATTGGTTATTCCATTCTTTCCCTGTTGTACAGTATGTATCACATCCACATGGTATTAACAACATGGTTCCACTTTTTCGTTCTTTAAATTGTAGTCTGTGCCAATTATATTCTAAATATTATAAGTACACAGAAAATGTGTCTTATGTGTCAATTTTTTTATGTATTGAAAGAAGTTTTATCCCTAGGATGAATTAAATAAAGCTCCATAAAACATAGCTTGCCCTGCTTGAGTGAGTTGAAATCCTCCTATGGAAACTTGAACATGTAATTCAGTCCAACACTTCGAAGAAGTAACAAAGGGGATTGATGAAGGCAGAGTAATGGACGTGATCTATGTGGATATTAATGAGGCATTTGACAAGGTCCCTCGTGGTAGACTGGTTAGCAAGGATAGATCACATGGAATACAGAAAGAACTAGCCATTTGGATACAGAACTGGCTCAAAGGTAGGAGACGAAGCGGGATGATGGAGGGTTGCTTTTCAGAGTGGACGCCTGTGACCAACCGTGTGCCACAAGGATCGATGCTGGGTCCACTGCTTTCCGTCATTTATATAAATGATTTGGATGTGAACATAGGAGGTATGGTTAATAAGTTTGCAGGTGACACCAAAATTGGTGGTATAGTGGACAGCGAAGAAGGCTACATCAGAGTTCAATGGGATCTTGATCAGATTGGCCAAAAGGCCGAGGAGTGGCAGATGAAGTTTAATTTAGATAAATGTGAGGTGCTGCAGGACTTATACACTTAATGGGAAGGTCCATGGGAGTGTTGCTGAACAAAGAGATCTTGGAGTGCAGGTTCATAGTTCCTTGAAAGTGGAATTGCAGATACACAGAATAGTTAAAAAGATGTTTGGCATGCTTGCCTTTATTGGTCAGTGCATTGAGTGTTGCGGCTGTGCAGGACATTAGTTTGGCCACTTTTGGAATACTGCATTCAATTCCAATCTCCCTGCTACAGGAAGGATGTTGTGAAACTTGAAAGGGTTCAAAAAAGATTTACAAAGATGTTGCCAGGATTGGAGTGTTTGAGCTATAAGGAGAGGCTGAATTGGCTGGGGCTATTTTCCCAGTCGGAGGCTGAAGGATAACCTTATAAAGGTTTACAAAATCAAGAAAGGCATGGATAAGGTGAATAGCCAAGGTCTTTTCCCTGGGGTGGAGGAGTCCAGAACTAAAGGGTGTAGGTTTAAGGTGAGAGGGGAAAAATGTTAAAGGGACCAAAGAGGCAACTTTTTCACACAGAGGGTGGTGGTGTCTATGAAATGAGCTGCCAGAGGAAATAGTGTAGGCTGGTACAATAACAACATTTAAAAGTCATCTGGATGGGTATATGAATTGGAAGGGTTTAGAGGGATATTGGCCAAATGCTGGCAAATGAGACTAGATTAATTTAGGATATCTGGTCAGCATGGACAAGTTGCACCAACGGGTCTGTTTCCGTGCTGTACATCTCTATGATTCTATGACTTCTGTGCAGTTCTCAGTGAGGTTTCCTGCAGTCCCAGACAGCATTTATCCTCAACCCATATCAGTGAAGCAGATTATCTGATCATTTCTGAGGAAGGGTCTCGACCCGAAACGTCAGCTTTCCTGCTCCTCTGATGCTGCTTGGCCTGCTGTGTTCATCCAGCTCTACACTGTGTTATCTCAGATTCTCCAGCATCAGCAGTTCCTACTATATCTGATTGTTTATTTCATTTTGTGGAACCCTGTTGTGTGCAATTTGACTGTCATGTTTCCCTGCGGAACTATATTGTTTAAAATCTAAAAGTTATACAACTACTTCCAACTTTCCAGTATCATCTGGTTTCAAAATGCTAGTGTCATCTAGCTCTGAAACCTTCCCCCATGCATTTGTTTCTTCTAGATTCGAGTATTCTAACACTCCTGTTTGATCTCATAAATCTACTCGTGATAAAATTAAGTTTATCTAAAATGCTGCTGTCCGTGACCTAGTTCATTATCAGTTTCATTCCATATATAACTGGCAAGCACTTTGTTTCTTTTTAAATCTCATATTTTATACATGCTTTCTTAGAATCACAGAGGCATGGCATTTGGATGTTCTTGCTTTTCACCCTCACTAGAAATGGACAGTCTGTATACTTAGATGTTATCTCAGATTGTCCAGCATCTGCAGTTCCTACTAAGTCTGTATACTCAGGCTGTTTCATTCACTGTAGTCAGATGAGTGTCTTGGAACAGGGTATGAGCTGGTATTAGTAGAAGACACCATACCAGCAGGAGTACCTTCTGCAGAAAAATCATTTAAAAGTCAAGGAAACACTAGATTTAAAGGACCGTTACAATTAAAAGCCTTTATATAAAGAAATCCAAAGGGTGTCAATCATTGTGCAATACCCAAGAGTTATAATTTTTCAACTAATTTGTAAGATGACCTGATGATATTGCATATTAATTTAGTGATCGGTCTGGTGTCCAGCACAGAGTAGCCAGATGTCATAGTTTCTCACTCAGTGGGGTGAATTTTAAAATTAGTGAATGAAAATGGCAGGTTGAGTCAATGCTGTCTGTATGAGGACGGAGGTGTTGGCTATCACAACATTCAATCAAATGCATTCCTGGTATTAGTTGAACATACCCTTTGGAACATTAACATGCAGACAGATCTGGGTGTTCAGGTTCACAGTTCCCTAAAAGTAGCAACACAGTTGTCCAAAATGATTAAAAAGGTATATGGCCTGCATGCCTTCATCAGCCAGGGCATTGAGTACAAGAGTTGGTAAAAACATGTTGCAGCTGTATAAAGCCCTTGTTAGGTGAGATTTGGAGTATTGTGTGTAGTTTTGGTCACCATATTACTAGAAGGACATGGAAGCTTTGAAGAGAGTGCAGAGAAGGTTCACTAGGATGTTGCCAGGTCTGAAGAGCATTGGCTATGAGGAAAGGTTAAAAAGACAAGGATTGAAAGACAGTGGCTGAGAGGAGACCTGATAGAGGTCTACAATATTATGAGAGGTATAAATAAGGTGGATAGTTACAGGCTTTTTCTGAGGGTTGAAGTTTCAATTACAAGGGAGCATAGGTTCAAAGTTAGAGGGCAAAAGTTTAAGCGATATGTGCGAGGGAAGTTTTTCACATAGAGAGAGTTAGGAGCCTGCAATGCACTGCCAGAGGAGGTGGTGGAAGCAGGCACATTGGCAACATTATTTAAGAGGCATCTGGATGGTTACATGAATAGGGAGGGAATAGAGGAATATGGACCGAATAATGGCAGAAGGTTTGTTTTTTAGTTTAGTCAGGGCATGATGATCGGCACAGGCTTGAAGGGCCGAAGATCCTGTTCCTGTGCTGTATTTCTCTTTTGTTCTTTTGTTCTTAAAGGAATTGCCGTTGGGTAAGACATGTCATTTCATTTGCAGACCAGCAGTTTATCCCAAAAAATGATGGGCATGAAAAGGACCCCCAAAAATGGATGGTACATATAGCACACTTATTATTCTGGAGTGTAAGCTTTCTATTATTTTACTTTCATATTGGTATTCAGGAAAGAATGATCATATTTTTATGTTCTGCACCTTAACCTGTAAGAGACAAAGGAAGTGTGTATCTACTACAATATCAAACTAATGGGAATTTGGCCAGATGTTTACTGCTCACAAGAAACCAGGAGAGATATAATTTGGCCATATGTCACTCAATCAACCTCTTCCCTTTCAGTAAAGTGACCCGTCAGTAGTACCGTTGATTGCTACCCATTAACTAATAACCTACTTACTGATGCTCAGTTCCACTTCTGTGAAAGCTTCTTCACTGTCTTGATCCAATTACACTTGAAGACCTAAATGCTAGAGAAGAACTAGAGGTAGCTGCCCTTAACATTAAGGCATAATTCAACTAAATAGAGCATCAATAAGATCAACTGTTATTGAGCTTAGTGAGGATTGAAGGAAAAGCCCATTATTGGCCAAAATCATGCTGAACACAAAATGAATGTAGTGATCATTGTAAAAGGCCAAACATCACAGTCCTAAGATGCAGCTACAGTAATTCCACACCAAAAGCTTGAAGCAAAGGTATTCAGCAGGTTCATTATAAGGGCAATGTCAGACTAGCTGCAGATGATTCCAAATTGTTGGAGATGTTCTTGTTTTTATCTGGTTTAGCTGGAAGGAAACATGTTAAAAACAAGCTGATTTGGAGGAAAGCCTGCTTAAAGAAATATGCTTCCCATTTGATTTGTCTCATTTCTGGAAAGAAAACTCTCCTCTTGTGTTATTTGCTCTTTTGAAAGAGTAATTGAAGAAATATCACAAGATTGTATTTTCTGATCAAGCCATCTGTAAGACCTTAGAGAGAACTGTGCATGATCGGTGACTTGACCACACCAGCCAGAATACAAGTCATCAGATGTCAGAACATTCTATGCCTTGTCCTTTTGCCTTTAAGAGTAACCCATTCCCGAAGTGTCTTATGTTTTAGAAAGCCAATCACTGCAGTGAAATTTGTTTGTATTTTTCTTTCCATGAAGAGAATCCATGTGTGTTTACGTGTTTTGGGGCTACTTAAACAAATAAGTATTTATACTTCTACAATACTGACTGTATATATTAACCAATTATTGCATCTTTATTGAATACATTTTATTTTGATAATAACCTAATAATAATGTTTGTTATTGAAACCTAGTTGATTGATCCTGTTGTTTAAAACATGATATAGATATGCCATCTGTAAGTCAATAAAAGTTTTAGTGTGCAGAGCAGCTATTATTACCATACTCTTGTATTACAGTGATACCTGGACTGTATTTTGGTGACATGCAGCAATACTATGGGTATACCTATACCAGACGGATTGTGGAGGTTTAATTAGGCAGCTCACCACCATTTTCTCAATTATGAATGGGCAACAAATAATGGGCTTCCCAACAATGTTAACATCTCATGGAATAAAAAACGTAACTATACTTCCTAAGCCGCAGTGACACATTTTGTGTTAATTCTTAAAGCATACAAGGTGACTTATAAATCCAAGAGTTTCACATAGTGAAAAGAAATAGGAAGGAAATAGTTTGGATTTATCTCATCTTCTCCCCTTTTGAAAAGCTCTTCAGTATTAATTTTCAATTTCTGATTATAAATGAAGTTAGTTTGAATTATTCCCTATAACAGGTCACATTGCCTTCTGAAATTGATTGAGGCCTCAGCCTGTTACATACATCTGGCACTTTTATCCTTGTCATCTCTCACAGATCATTAACTTTCCTATTAAACTTTTCCTTTTATTGTTTGCTTATGGCCTTCTCCTGTTTGCTGTTTTCCACCTTTCCAACTAAATTATGGCAAATGTCTTTGCCCTCTGTCACTTCTGTTGGCCTAATCCCAACTTTTATTTTTCAAAACTTTACATTGTAGATTTAGTTCTTTTATTTCTGGTGTGTGTCATTCTGCTTGCTTCCTCCCTGCAGCACTTGCTGGCCTCTATGTCCCATTCAGCTGTGCTCATATCTGGGTCACTCTGGCCACTAGGTGGAGTTTTAAAAGCATCAATAGGTCTGGATTCTCGTACCTACCAACAGCACAACTGAAACATATTGAAAGAAATGTATTTTGTTCAGCCTTTCACTGGCCTGGCTCTTGAGCATTCCATTAGTATGTTTCTAAGCTGCTGCGGCATGTCATTTTGTAAACATTCCAATGGACTTTTCAGTTGTGTTTATATCCCTGTTAAATTGTAATTGACGCCTACAATTGGTATTGTTTCCTATTTAGAACACAGACCATAGTTGCATTTGTCCTATCACAAGATCATATGGTTCTGTACAATTCACTTATGAGAAACTCTTTTCCCTCTAGTTACAGGCTATTGATGAGGAATTGCATCATAACAAAGATTTGTCAAATCTTTGTAGTTTTTCTCACATCTGATGTAATAAGAATAATGGCCTGCACTTGGGTGTACAATGCATAATTTCAAAGTTTTCAGCTAACATGAAATGGCTGTAAAGTGGAACTAGTTGGATTTTACTTCAAAACAGTAGTTTGGCCAAGTGGCCTCCTTTTGTTCTGTATCATCTATGATTCTTTGATAAGTAATGTCCAAAATTAGAACTTAAATAGAATTAGGAAAATCTGAAAATTATATTTCATGATATGTTGTAGATATTCAAAACAAGCAACCAATTTCCATATGGCATTGCGTCAATGTTCATTGTTGCTCTTGTAATCTTTTCGTATTTTTACCTCTCAATATTTCACAGATTATAAATTTGGTTTTGTCACTGAATCAGCACTTAAGAAGCCAAAGTCCCCAGTTTGGAACCCTCCTCTGGCACCTTAGGCAAGTGTGGACAATGCTGAAATGCCCCAATTGGCCATTTTGTAGGGATGTCAATGTTTAACAAAATTTTTGTTTCGTTAATTTGGGCTAATCCAGCAATTGTGGTCAAAGAAAGTTTTTTTTTGTTTAAGTGAGGATAGCCATATGACTCAGATCAAAAGTATCATTGTGGGTTTATGGTTTTATTACTCCTGGAAGAGATCCATTTTTATGACTTAAATCCAGGTCAAATGTTCTTGAAGAAAATTTGAAGTGAAACAGCTTCAGAGTAAAATTGGCTAAGTTTTATCCTAAACACTGAAAGGAGGTAGTTAGTTGCATTTTTAAAGTATATGATGCAGATACATAGATATTACTTAGGTATTATGTTCTGTAAACAGTTCTGCAGTTATTTTTACCTTTACTATGTATCAATCAAATATATTATGTTGTATCTAATATGTGCATTTGGTTACCTTAGTTTTAAACATTCTAGTGATCTTTATGTACTGATATTTATGCAGATTCTGGCACCCTATGACAAGCATAACATTGAGTCAGAAAAGCAAAATTAAAGGCATTCTATCTGAACCTTTTGCAAAAAGGTTGATAAATTAATTACACAAATTGAGGTATAATTTAGTTGTAACTATAGAGATGAGTTGACCAAGATTGATAATTGAATATCCTAAGGAGATTTGGCATTTAGGATGGAGAGGCAAAAAGGAGGAGGAGGAGGGGTAGCACTACTAATAATGGACAAGTTTTTAGAAAAGGTTTTAGATGAGGAGCTAAATGTATAATCAGTTTCAGTGGAGCCAGGAAACAGCAAGGGGAAGTTAGTTATAAGCTACCAAACTGCAGTGATAATTTTAGGCATGGTCGAAATCAGGAAATTAGAGGAGCATATGGGTAATATGGTAATAAAGGGCAACTTCAATTTCCACATAGACCATGTAAACCATATCAACACTAAGCTGTGGAGGATGAATTCCTGGTTTACAAGATGGGCACTTTGAGAAGCCAATTAGGATTACCTGTTGCAAAACCAAAGTTGCTGGAAAAGCTCAGCAGGTCTGGCAGCACCTGTGAAGGAAAAAACATACTTAATGTTTCGGGTCCGGTGACCCTTCCTCAGAACTGATGTACTGATATTTCTGAGGGTCACCGGACCCGAAACGTTAACTCTGTTTTTTCCTTCACAAATGCTGCCAGACCTGCTGAGCTTCTCCTGCAACTTTGCTTTTGCTCCTGATTTACAACATCCGCAGTTCTTTCAGTTTTTATTTAGGATTACCTGTTTCTTGATGTGTTGTTGTATAATGAGAAAAAACTAATAAATAACCTTTGGGAAATGTGACCATAATATGATAACATTTCGCAGTATGTTTGAAACTAGGGTGTTAAACCTGAAGAAAGGAAATTATGACGTATATGGGGAAATTTGGCTATGGTGGACTAGGAAAACAATCTAAAAGATTTAATAGTAGACATCCAATTCGTATTACTTAAAGAAATAGTACATTACTGCCAGATATATATTTCTTTAAACATAATCTCCAAAAATGTAATGTTAATTTGCCATGATTAACAAAAGAAGCTAAAGATTGCATTAGATCAAAGAAAATGATTTACTATGTTGCCACATAAAGTGTAAATCTGAGGATTGGGAACAATTTAGAACCCACCAAAGGAGAACCAAAACCTTGGTTAAGAAAGTGAAAAGCTAGTATGAATGCAAACCAATGGGGAACACAGGCAGACTCTAAAAACATCTTTAGGAATAAAACAAATAAAAATGAGTTTGAACAAAGGTTAAGCCCATTACAGGTGAGGATAGGAGAATTTATACTGGAGAACAGGAAAGTAGTGGAGAAACAATACAGTTATTCTGTATTCACAAACAAAAACAGAAATTGCTGGCAAAACTCAACGGGTCTGGCAGCATCTGTGGGAAGAAAACAGAGTTCTGATGAAGAATTACCAGATTCAAAACACTCACTTTGCTTTCTTCCCACAGATGCTACCAGACCTGTTGAATTTCTCCAACAATTTCATACTTTTTTCAGATCTCCAGAATCCACAGTTCTTTGATAACAAGCATGGGGCTGGATGAACACAGCAGGTCAAGCAGCATCATAGGAGCAGGAAAACTTGACGTTTCGGGCCTAAACCCTTC
>JAHRHZ010000013.1:56475438-56491207 GCA_024137785.1 Ginglymostoma cirratum
TGTACCCGTTGTGGCTTCCTCTACATCGGGGAAACCAAGCGTAGGCTTGGGGACCGCTTTGCAGAACACCTGCGCTCAGTTCGCAACAAACAACTGCACCTCCCAGTCGCGAACCATTTCAACTCCCCCTCCCATTCCTCAGATGACATGTCCATCCTTGGCCTCCTACAATGCCACAGTGATGCCACCCGAAGGCTGCAGGAACAGCAAATCATATTCAGCCTGGGAACCCTGCAGCCCAATGGCATCAATGTGGATTTCACAAGCTTCAAAATCTCCCCTCCCCCAACCGCATCCCAAAACCAGCCCAGCTCATCTCCACCTCCCTAACCTGTTTTTCCTCTCACCCCAAGCCACACCCCCATCTCCTATCTACTAACATCATCCCGCCCCCTTGACCTGTCCGTCCTCCCTGGACTGACCTATCTCCTCCCTACCCCCCTACCTACACTCACCTTTACTGGCTCCATCCCCGCCTCTTCGACTTGTCTGCCTCCTCTCCACCTATCCTCTCCTCTATCCATCCTCTATCCGCCTCCCCCTCTCTCCCTATTTATTTCAGAACCCTCTTCCCCTCCCCCATTTCTGATGAAGGGTTTAGGCCTGAAACGTCAAGTTTTCCTGCTCCTATGATGCTGCTTGACCTGCTGTGTTCATCCAGCCCCATGCTTGTTATCTCGGATTCTCCAGCATCTGCAGTACCTTTTATCTCTCCACAGTTCTTTGTTTTATTTGTTACTCTGTGTTAGTCTTATAGAAGAAGTAATGGAAAATTGGCCAGGGACATTAAGCAATCAAGGGATCTCTAAAACTGAGGAACTATAACAAATTATTATTAGTATAGAGGCAATACTTGAAAAGTTAACTGGATTGAAGATTGATAAATCCTTGACCAGATGATTTTTATCTTAGTGCTGAAGGAAGTTGCAATTAGTGGTTGCATTAGTCATAGAGTCATACAGCATAGAAAGAGGCCCTTTGGTCCATCACGTCAAAGCTGAGCAACAAACACCAAACAACATTAATCCCATGTACCTGCACTAATTGCATTCTACGCCCCAGCATTTTAAGTGCTTGTCCAGATGCTTTTTGAATGTTGTGAGAGTACCTGCCTCTGCCACCCTTTCAGGCAACGTGTTCCATATTTCTACCAGCCTCTGGGTACAAAAGCATTTCCTCAGATCCCCCTGAATCATTTATTCCTCACCTTAAACTTATGTCCCCTGGTCATAGACATGTCTGCAATGGAGAAAAGATTTTTACAATTTTACCCATCTATGCCTCTCATAATTTTGCATATCTCAGTTAGATCCCCACCCCCGGCCCTCAGCCTTCTCTGCTCCATGAAAAAAAAACCAGTCTATCTAGCCTCTCCTTATAACTAGACATTTCATCCCGAGGCAACATCGTGGTGAATCTCGTTTGCACCTTCAGCGGTGCAATCATGTCCTTCCAATAGTGTAGCACCTAGAACTGCACACAGTATCCCATCTGTAGCCTAACCAATGTTCTGTAAAGTTGCAACAAGACTTTTCTTCTCCCACATTCTATGTCCTGGGTAATGAGGGCATGCCTTCTTCATCGCCCAGTCTACCTGTGCTGACACCTTCTGGGATCTATGGACTTGTATACCAACATCTCTTTGTTCCTCAGTATTCCCCAGGGACCTACCATATTTTGTGTAAATCCTTCCCTTATTAGACCTTGCAAAATGCATCACCTCACACTGATCAGGATTAAATTCCATCTGCCAGTGCTAGCCTGAGACCATCCTCCTCACTATCAACATCACCAATTCTCAGGTCATTTACAAACTTACTAATTTACTACTTATCTTCTACATTCATATTAAGAAATTGCTGGAAAAGCTCAGCAGGTCTGGCAGCATGTGTGGAGAGAAATCAGAGTTAATGTCTCGGGTAGAGTGACCCTTCCTCAGAACTCAGTGAGGTGCTGCAAAGAATAGTACCTTGTTTGCAGCTGTTCACAATCTACACAAATGATTTGGATGTCGGGTCCAATTGTAATATTTCTAAATTTACTGAGGACACTAACTTGGTGGGAATGCAAGTATGAGGAGGATGCAAGGAGGCTTCAATAGGACTTGGACAGGCTATGTGAATGGCCTAGAACATGACAAATGGAATATAATGTCAATGAGTGTGATATTATTCACTTTGGTAGGCAAAAAAAACATGCTAAGTGAATGGACTAGAAATGACAAATGGAATATGATGTGAATACGTATGAAATTATTCTGTTTGGTAGAAAAAAACAGAAAGACACAATATTTCTTAAAGATGGGAATGGTGATGTTGAAAGGGACTTGAATCCTTGTCGTTAAAAGTTAGTGTGCTGCTGATGGAAGCAAGTAAGGAAGCAAATTGGTAAGTTAGCTTTCATTGCAAGGGATTTTGAGTTCAGCAGTAAAGATGACTGCCTGTAGTTGTGTAGAGCTTTGGTGAGACTTCGTCTTGAGTAGTTTTAGTCTCCTTATCTAAGGAAGGATATACATGTTGTAAACAGAGTGCAACAGCGGTTCACCAGATTAACTCTGGGGATGGTGGTGATGTTTTGTGAGTACAGATTGAGGAGACTGTAGGGCTCCCAAGATTGGGGTGTGACCTCATTGAAACCTACAAAATTCTAACAGGGTAGGAAAGGGTGGATGTAGATAAGATGTTTCCCCTGGGTGATGAGTCTGAAATCAGGGAACATAATCTCTGGATAAATGTTAAGCTATTGAAGAGATGAAGAGGAATTTCTTCGGTGAGAAGGTAGTGAATCACTGGAATTCTCTGCCTCAGAGGGCTGAAGACTGTGGAAGCTCAATCACAGAGCATGTTCAAGTCAGAAATTGATGGATTTCTAGGTATTAATGTTATTAAGGGGTGTGAAGATAATGCAGGAAAGTGGCATTGAGGTAGATCATCAGCAATGGCATAACTGAATAGCGTATTAGACTGAATGGCCTATTTCTATTCCTACAGACCTTCTCTGCATAGAATTTTCTGTTGGAGCAACTTGTAATATTGTTATTTTTAGCAAACGTGGTGTAGGCAGTGGCATTCACCGAAGCCACACATTAATTAAGGATCATTTTGATTAAAGGATATTGATAGGTTTCAGAACTCTATTGATGTTTAAATGAATCAATTCAACATTTGGTACAGTGTTAGCCATTTGAATGTCACAGTACACATTCTGTAATCAGATAGAAAGTACTTTGTGGTGCCTCTTATCCTACTTGAAGGGCAGAAACATTAGTAACTAACAAGAATAACAGTAAGGAAAAGAATGTTCCCAAAAGTGATTGATATTTTTGGGAATTATTAAGAAGACATAGAAACTGATATCAATAAGATGATCACCACCCTTAAGAACTGGGTTTCATTGTTCTGAGATCATTTCGAATGTCTCGGTATGTATCTAATTTATGATTGAGTTAAAGAATTTTACTTGACATCTTGTGGATAGTTACTCATATCTGGTTTCAAATGTGTCTTTTTTTTAAACAATGTTCCCCTCTTTTGGGACTCTTCTCCTGTTTTTGTGGTACTGAAATGTTTATTTTACTGTTATGCTCGGGTTCAACTGCTGTCTTTTGTTCAAGTTTATTTTGCTGTTATACTTAGCTTCCTGTCAGCTGCTGTACTCATGTCTCAGTTTTAATCTGTTTGTATTTTATTAACAGTGTCCTTGTTTTGGACTGTCCCCATACTGTTGTGGTACTGAAAAGCTTATTTTTTCTATTATGCTTAGGTTCAACTGCTGTTTTTGCCAATTTTGGTTTTGACTCTGATTCACCTTTTCAATTTGTTTATTTGTGCTTTTTTTTATTTGTCCAAGTGAGCTACTTCTCTTAATTCTACAAAATTTGCTCAGGTTATTTAACTCATTTTAAAATTTTTCAGTATTGAATTTGCGAAACTGGAACTTGTTCATTTTGATTTAAATGGAAAAGGAAATTGGGCAGAGTGTAAAACAGGCTGCCAGTTCACTGTTGGCATGTTTTGCAGAACATTTTGGACACTGTAGTTATAATTTGATCTATATGTCTGATCTTGAACCAGCTAATGTGTGAGATATAATCTGACACGGTCTGCAAAAATTGAAAAACAGAGCAGGTGTTATGTTGAATGTAACTTATTTTCTTTGTAGTTAATTGTAGGCTGCTTTGGGTCCTTTGCTATTTTTATCAAGATGATTGTGCATTTTTAATTTCTAATTCATCAGAACATTTACCTTGGGGTTCTGTAACATTCTTAAGAAGACAAATACCTTTTCTTCTGCTGTGCTTTCTTCGTGAAAGTCCTATTCATTATATTGAACAGCTCAAAATGAACTTAACATGTTGCTCAGGCTGGGTAACAAATTTTAAAAAGGTGACTTAATTTATTGACAACCAGTTTCATTGCTGTAAAACTTACTCTTGAATCATGGAATCCCTACAGTATGGAAGGAGGCCATTTGGCCTATTGAATCCACACCAACCCTCCAAAGAGCATCCCACCCAGACCCACCCCCTAACCTATAACCATAACCCTACATTTCCCATGGCTAATCCACCTAGCTTGTACATACCATGGACAATTTAGCATGGCCAATCCATGTAAGCTGCACATCTTTGGACTGTGGGAGGAAACTGGAGCACCCAAAGGAAACCCATGCAGACATGAGGAGAACGGGCAAACTCCACATAGCCCAAGACTGGAATTGAACCCATGTCCTTGGTATTGTGAGGCAGCAGCGCTAACCACGGTGCCCCCGTGAAAATTGACAAGTTGAATTTCAGGATTATTTGTGAAATTATGGAAAATTAATTGCAGATTTTTCTTGTTGCTTTCAGAATGAATTATACAAACAGAACATTTACGTAACTTGCAATAAATCAGATGTGAAAAATTTAACCGATCAGATTTCATGACATTTTGTGCAGTCAATGTGTGTTGAAGTACAAAATTACTCTTTGAGGGAAAACAAACTATCTTAATTTAAATAAATTTTTAATAATTTGTCAGGTTGGCACAATTGCAATCTTGAATTTATGTCAGAGGATTGTCTGGTTCTAGGTTCCATTTCAGCAGTTGAGGATAATTTGGGACAATGTTTCAATATCATGGTGAGGATGTGCTGCATTTTGACAAAGGTGCTCTGATTCAAATGAGTCATGGATCTAAACCTCTGTCCCTTCAGTTGAATCTATGCAATCCAATGATAGTGTTCAGAAAAGAGCAGTGAGTTCTTCGGTATCATAGTCAACATTCATTCTTCAATCAAAATGTGTCACAATATCATTTCTGTTATTTCCTTTTATTTATTTCATTTTCTTTCTTAAGTTAATATCGTTTTAAATTTTCAGTGGCTGAAACGATGGACAATGTGACATTAGAGGTAAAGATTTGGGTGCTGGTCAATGATGGGGATCAGAAAGATAGATGTTTTTAATGCATGGGTGAATGGAAAATAGGCTGATAGGCCTGACGTGAAAGGTTTTTTTGGTTCCTTGGATGGAGGTGAGGGAGGAGGTGTGGGGGCAGGTGTAGCACTTCCTATGGTTGCAGGGAAATGTGCTACATCTACATCGGACAGAGGTTCACCTGCACATCCACATGTGGTCTAATGCATCTGCCGCTCCCGATGTGGCCTCCTCTACATCGGTGAGACCGAGCAGAGGCTCGGAAACTGCTTTGTAGAGCATCTGCGCTCTGTTCGTGACAATCGCAAACCATTTCAACTCCCCCTCCCACTCCCTGGATGACATGTCCATCCTGGGCCTCCTCCAGTGCCACAATGACACCACCCAGAAATTGGAGGAGCAGCACCTCATATTCCGCCTTGGGAGCCTACAACCCAATGGTCTCAATGTGGACTTTACCACTTTCAAAACCTCCCCACCCCTGGACTCATCCCATGACCAACGCTCCCTCTCATCCCTGCCTCCTTGACCTGACATGACCTGTCCATCTTCTCTCTCACCTATCCTCCCCTCCCACTTCACTGACCAATCCCCACCACTCCCGACCTGCACTCACCTATCACCATCCCACCTACCTTCCCCAGCCCCACCCCCACTCTCTCTATTTAGTTCCCAGCTCCCTTCCCCCTCCCCCATTTCTGAAGAAGGGTCCCGACCTGAAATGTCAACTTTCCTGCTCCTCTGATGCTGCCTGGCCCGCTGTACTCCTCCAGCTCCACACCGTGTTATCTCTGACTCCAACATCAGCAGTTCTTACTATCTCTGAAGCCCATCTTGATGTTGGGAGTACCTTGACTTTGATACTTTTGCTGAGCGGCAAGGTGAGTTTCTCACTAGGCAGAGGCAAGTTGCCAATTAAGAAGGAATGTAACACAACTTGAAATTGGTGAATAATCTCAACAGGGCTGACAGCATCTGTGGAGAGAAATCAGAGTTGACATTCCAGTGACCCTTCTTCAGAACAGGTGCTGCCAGACTGGTTGAGATTTTCAAGCAATTTTTGTTTTTGTTTCAGATTTCCAACATCCGCAGTTCTTTCGGTGTTGTGTTTAAGAAGGAATATAATTTGATAAGTGCCTTATCAATGGCCCGACTCACCTCTTTAGTATTCAGCCTCCCATCTTACCAAACATGCCAAACAAGCTAGACATTGAGAAATCTTGACATGGAGGTTTGAGTAGGTATCTGACAACTTTAGTTCACTGCTTGATCCAAAGGACTTTTGTGTTGGACACTAGGCTCCGACACCTCAGAACAGATTCCATTAGCACTGGCCACACACATCCTACATCGACTTTGCATTTGACATATGCCAGCCTCTAAAAGCCCTCATGGCATATCTCTGATCCACTTACAAGAACCTCTTGCACTTCAGTGTCGCACTTTGTCGGCATCGACAAATATGACTGCAATGCTACAGCTTGTACATTGGGTACCTTGGGACATGCACTCAGCTCATAGACTGGACCAGGCTGCAGCTCATGCCTCTTTATTTACTGTCATAGCACACACACATTCTAAGCCTACCTGGATGCTCACAGCATTGCATTGCCTAGCCTTTTTATGCTTTGGCCCCTCAGACCAGGCACATATTACTTCTGTCTTGCCTTATTGTTGAGTGTCGACACAAAGCCAGGAAGCTTGACATGCTTGTCAGTAGTGATCAGTCAAGTCAAGGGGGAGTAACCTTTGGTCAGCAGCACCCAGTACAGTCAGGCAAATGTAGACTCTGATACCAGTCCAGGAGCTTGGGAACAGTCAGTTAGCTGCTTGGGGCAAACAGAGTCAGAAATTTCCCCTCATGAGGAGAGAGGAGCTGAATGTCAGACAAGTCACCACTCATCTTGACTCTTTCTGAAGTATTGAGGGCTGTTTTCCTCCTAGAGTAGGAGAGATAGTTATTAAGGGAGAATAAAGTGGGTGACAGTTATTTTTATGGAGGTGGGAGGTGTCCTGAGTAAGTGACTAGGCAGCACTGAGGTCATGCGGGGTTGGGAGTGTTGGAGGTTGATGTGGGTGAGATCAAGAGGGGGACATGTTGCAGGCAATAGTGAGACTGGTACAGCATGATGGGAGGCGGGTTCAGTAGCAAAGACAGAGAGTGGGAGGTAATGGAGAGAAGATGGTGGCACTTACCCTGGCAGAGTAGATAACAACATTGTCCTTCTTCCTCCATTGCTGGGCATTCTTCCAGATGTCTGAAATTACCCTGACCTGGGTGACAACCTTGGACTAGGCTGGTATGTCCGGTGCAGTGGCTTTCACTGCTGGTCCTAGAGAAGGAGGAAGACCTGTGTCTGCACCATCCAATCCAACTCCAGGACCCTGCCCACACAGCAATGCACTGATTTCCCCATCTGCCCATGTCCGTGACAAATGTCAGGAGTCTAACAGTACTTGCTCAATGCACAATAGGCTTTCAAAGATGGCATGGGGGTAATGGCTGTTGAGTTTTCAGTCAATATCCAATAAATAGCGAGTTGTCTGGGAATGCATGTGATAAAGTGGGGATAGAATTGGACATAAGGGGTGCTATTCCAAAGGAATAGATAGATGCTGAATTTGTTAAGAAATGGCAAGAAATTTTGCTGAGCCTTTCATTGGAATCCCTCCTAAAACCCATTGCAACTTAGAAACAAAAAGTTGTAAGATTTTATTTTTGCCATGTTTCATTTCCTTTTTGTTCTTTTTCTCCCTTGTCCCCTTTTCAAAAGTTAATTGTCCTTCCTTCAACTGCTTATAAAGCTACTTTCAAAGCTACGATTGAATGTACATCCACCATCCCTTTAGGCAGGGTGTTCCAAATCATAACCAGTTGTTGTGTAGCAGAAGATGTTTCTCCTGTTGTCTTTGGTGGATGGGTCATGAACCAGAAGATGAAGTTTAAATTGTGATTCAAAAGAACCAATGATAATATTTCTCCATATTTACTGTGTATAAATACCCCATAATATTGGACAACTCTATCATATTGCAAAATTCTCTCTCCTCAATTATAGAACACAGCCTCTTGAATCTATTCACATATTAAAGGTATCTAAGCCATGAAACCATTCTCATAAATCTTACATCAACATTTTCAAAAACCTTCATACTCATCCTAAAGTGTGGTGTCAAGAATTTGAAGCAATATTTGGGATAAACTAGTGCTCTATAAAGGCCCATCACAACTTGGTTGTGCTGTGAACATCTTTGCATAAAGTCCAGGGCTGTATGTGCATTTTTAACAACGTTCTTGAAGTGCTCTGCCAACTTCAATGCATTGAGCATTTACCTATTTTGAAAGGTGATGGTGTGGTGGGAATGTCATTGAAATAATATTCCAAAGCACAGATTGGTGGTCTGAGGACAATGTCGACTAGTGGAATGTAAGTTCAATAAATAAATCCGGAATATGAAAGCTGGTCAATAGTGACCATGGCAAATATCATCAATTGTTGTAATGTCTTTTAGGGAAGGAAATCTGCCATTCTTACCTGCTCTGGCTTATGTGTGTCTCCAGATCCAGAATTTCTTCATCCAGCGTCAAAAATTGCAAGGGTCACTTTTAAAAAGAAGGGGTTGCATATTTAAGACAGAAATGATGAGAACTTTTTTGAACTCTCTTCCACCAAAAGTGGTGGAAGCAGTCTTTGAATATTTTTAAGGCAGAGGTGGATAATTTTCCGATCGGCTAATAGGTCAAAGGTTATCAAGGTTGCGGAGAACATGGAAGAATCAGATCAGCCATGAACTTAATGAATGGCAGAAGAGGCTCAATGGGCCAAATGGCCTACTCCTGTTCCTAATTTGTATATTTCCATGTTCCATTTATGCTGGATGAAATATGTGGTTAAACGTTTTCACTCTCTTATACTGACGGCCAATTTGGGATGAAATGTAATAGAAAAACCAATGCCCAATGCCATCTAATGGAAATTTGACACCAAGCAATGCAAAGTAAGATTAAAATAATTTTTACACAATTATAGATGACGAGGTGAGAAGTATACATGTGTACATGTGGCAAGATAATTAATGTGTTTTGAATGTTGGAGAATTGCCCACATGCCACAAGTCTGTTCTGCCCCCACTCCTCCTGCTTTGTCATGGTCTTCAGCGCCATATGATATTGCCTGACCAAAAGACTTCATAGAATACCTGTTGACAGATTTTTATAAATGATAATTTGTACTCACTTACTGTCTGATACACAAGAATACCTGAGGTTGAGTCTCCTTTGATTTACATTTGTCTCAACAAGAAAACTTTTGCTCTTTCTTTGTTCTACAGCTGTGATAAATTTCCAAGTAATATTGTTTCCGTGAAACTGTAAAGTGTGGCTTTCTAGCAATGGTAGAAACATTGCCATATCAGAATTGTATGGGGTAGAACTACTGTCAGACCCACTGATTCAAATACAAAGATGCCTAAGGACATGTTATTTAAATGTAGAGAACGAGTGACTGTACTATTCGTGACATAAATGCCCATTTAATGCTCCAAATGTGTATGTAATTAACCCATCAGACTGAAGTAACATTGAGATTGTACACCTTCAGAATAATCCCTGCTTAAATGGCATTGGATCTTCCTAAGATCAATTGCCAATCATTTATTTCATGGTGGGCCTCATTTTGGTCCAGAACAGCACTACATCTGCTATGTTCATGATTGACAGGTTCCCCCCCTGACATCAATGTTTAATATTCTCCTTTGATTATTGCTGGGTCAAAGTCCTTTTATAATACATTTATGGGATGAGGGCATCACTAACTAGGCCAGCATATGTTGCTAATCCTTAATTGCCCAGAGGGCAGTTAAGAGTCAATCACATTGATGTGGAGGTCTGGTGCCACATGGAGGCCAGACCAGATAAGGATGGCTGTTCCATTCTCTAAAGGGCATTAGTGAACTAGACAGGATTTTCCCAACAATCAACGATGATTCATATTTATTGAATTCAAATTCCAACATCTGCTTAACAGGATTTGAATCCAGATCCCCAGGACATTAGCTGGGTTTTTACATTAACAGTTCAGAGATAATACCACTAGGCCATCAAATCCCCTTAATTTAATTTCTTAATATTGTTTAAGGTCGTTCGACAGGTATTTCTTACTAGCTGCTCAGATTGTTCATTTGATGTATGCCAAAATATTATTTTCTCTTGCCTGTAATATGTGGCTGTGTTGAAGCCAAAAAAACTCACCAGTTAAATTAGTATGTTGCAGGAATATTTTAGATCTGATTGGTGGACGTTTACACTCCAGCCAGGTGAGGTGGGCTAGTGTGGCGTCTCCATTGCATAAATTCCTCAATAAATGTTCAGTACATATAGACTTATGAAATAAAATTTGCCTTTCAGTATTGTTCAGTGAGTGCAATGGCACATTTCGGTTTTGTGCTATAAATTAATTAGTACTTTATTTTCTTACACAAATATGCTCTGGCATCCTTGAAGATTAATCAAGCTTAGGTATAATAACAATATGGTTAAAATGTGCTTGACTATTGTATAAATAATAGAAATTTAGCATGATGTAATAAATGGCTAGTCAGTTACTCAGAATATACCACAAATCCCAACGATTCAGCTCAGAATTAGAATACCCTCAAAGTTAAGTAATTTATAAAAGATGCAAGTTAACTGCCCATAAAATCATGAGAATAAATAATATTTATTTTGTATTACCACTAAATGGTGGCCTATGGCCTTGGATACGTGGTTTAGTAGTTCTGACAAAGTCAACATAATTTCAGACAAAAAGAATTACTAGCTATATTGAGAGCCTTTTGAACTTATAAAAGCAAGGATAATTAGCCTAAATTAAGCAAAGAAAACAGGAAACCAGATGGGATCCATCTCATTCCAACTGCTACAATGAAGTCAGTCCTAAGCATGAGAAAGTAAACAGAATTTTACCAATAAGGTGAAAGGCTTGACATTTGTTGGGCGTGGGTGCAGAGTGGAGATGAGGCGGGGCTGGTGTATGTATGATTTGGCAGCTCGTTTGCACAGATTGTGGGATTTACGAAGCAACTTTACAAATGATTAAGGGCCTGCAGGCAGGGAGCCAGACATTTTTGAGTGGCAGGCAACTAAATGGGAGGAGTTATCTTAAATACAATGTGAAAAATTCAGACTAACTGCAAACATAGACTAAAAAGAAAGACCATCAATGCAGGCTGCAGCGGGAGTTGTTCCAAGTGACATGTGATGCATGTTTAATGGCAGCCACAGATTGCACACAGGCACTTACAGCAGATATACAGGACATGTGGCTATGACGTGCCAAACAGTACACCAATGATGCTACTGTATATCTCCAATCGTCCACCATTTGGCAAAAAAAAATTATTTGCAGTTATAAGTCACATGAGATTCCAATATACATGGTCAATGTAATAACTTGGAAAACTTGACTGGAAAGCAACATTGTTTATTGTTGAATACCAAAGTAGAGCCACTACTTGTAGCATACATAGGCTAATGCCATCCTGGGACAAACAGTTCTGTAGATCCAACCCTGGGTCTGCTTTATGTGTTTCCCAATCAACCTGTTCAGAGATGTTATTAAACATTGCTGGAGCAGGTGGGACTTGAACCAAGGCCTCCTGGCTCACAGGTAGGGACACTACTTTGTGCCACTAGATCCCTTCTGGAGTTGAGATATAGGTCAGCTATAATGTCATTGGCACCTTCTAATCAACCTGTGCAGAGATGTTATCACACACTTCAGGGGCTGTTTTTGCTTGTTTCAGTGGCATATGCTATGTTGGCTAAAATATAGCAAACCGCAAAGCACAGCAAAGTCCATCCTTTTCAGTATGGAAGTGTGGTCAACTCCGTTAGCACAGTAATGATGCCGCTGTGATTCAGCATCAGATCATTGTTGTTACAGGTTTCATTGCAGCACAAGCAGGAAAAATACATCAACTGGGTGCTGCAGTGGGATCAGACTGAAGTCATTTTAGCTCAGTCTGCTGCTATGCAAACTCAAACTGCTGATAACATGGCTCTGGATTACTACAGTACTCAAAGGGACTTGCAGTGTATATCGGCAGCCCAATAATCTATCCTCCAACAGATCACTAGATTTGCAGAGACTCCACCATGAGCGAGAGTGGGAATGACTCCATGACAGCATTCATCCATCCCCGCACCCCCCCATATCCCTCCTCCAGTTACCTCACTGATGTCTGACAGCCAGCCAACATATATTGCTGCATCCAGTAGAGAATCTGTTTAGGTAGAACTAAGAATCAGCAAGACAACCATTGGTAGGAGTTGTTTATTCAGCTTCCAGGAATCGCTAAAAGAGAAAAAGCTGGTTATTTAGTGACTATCTGGTAAATGACTAAAGTTTATACTATTACTAAGGTTTCAATGTGATATAGAAACTGATGCTAATGTTGATACATAGAAACAAATTAAATTAGTAATCGAAGACAATAATTAAGTAGTTGATTAGAACACATTCAGGATGGCATCCCCCAGGGTACAGCCCATTTGTTTGGCACACCAATCCATCCCCTGTTCTGAAAAAGGGTCACTGGACCCGAAATGTTAACTCTGATTTCTCTTCACAGAGGCTGCCAGATCTGCTGAGCTTTTCCAGCAATTTCTGTTTTTGATTCTGCCTTAAAGATGAACTTCCCTTACACCGGTGCGCAGTGGCAGCAATGTCCACCACCTACAAGACACATGTCAGCACCTTACCACAGTTCCTTTGCAAGCTCCTCCCAAAGCTGCATCCTCTACTGTCCAGAAGGACACAAGCAGCAGATGTATGGAAACACCAACTCCTGAAAGTTCCTCCTCAAAGCACAAGCTATTCTGGCTTGAACTGAAAGAAAACCCAAAGAACTGCAGGTGCTGGAAATCAGAAACAAAAACAGAAATTTCTGGAAAACCTCAGCAATACTGGCAGCATCTGTGGAGAGAAAGCAAGGTCCAGTGACCTTTCTTCACAATGGTTCTAAAGAAGGGCCACTGGACCCAAAAAATTAACTATGCTTTCTCTCCATAAATGCTGCCAGACCTGCTGAGATTTTACAGCAATTTCTGACTTGAACAATATTGCTGTTCCCTGACTGACCGGGGTTAAAATCCTAAAACTCCCTTCTTAACAGCACTGAGGGTATATCTACATCACATGGAAATCAGTGGTTCAAAAAGGTACCACGTTCTCAAAATCAACTGGGGATGTGAACAAATACTGACCTAGTGAAAGAATAAAGAAGAAAGCGCATCTCAAGCTTACATTCATTTCAATGCAGAGTCTCTCCAAAATGTACTGTTATAGCACAACCTGTGGAGAAACAGGAAACCCCAATATCTGCAGTCAGTTGTGCATGTGTATTCTGGAATTTGTTGCCTGGTATACTCCATAAGAGTAAGGTATCAATATTTTTTAACCTTTTGCCCCTAACCTAGCTTACTAGGTCAATTCAAAGGGCAATTAAAAGTTAATCACATTACTGCTGTATTGAACAAAACCAAAGTTGCTGGAAAAGCTCAGCACGTCTGGCAGCATCTGTGCAGGAGAAAACAGAGTTAACGTTTCAGGTCCAGTGACCCTTCCTCAGAACTGATGGTGGCTGGGAAAATGTCAGTTTATATGCAGAAAATAGGAAGGTGGGTGGGGTAGGGAAGAAAGGAAAGAATCGAGCCCAAAGAGAGACAAAGACAGTTGGACAGACAAAGGAGTTGCTAACGATCAGGCTGGGAGGGGGAATAGTTGTTAATGGGGACTGTCAGTGACTAACAACAGGGGGTGTGTAATGGCAGGCTATGTAGTAACAAAGCCTGGTGTGTGCGGTTGGGGGGCTGGGACATGGGAGAGTTATGGCCCTAAAATGATTGAACTCAATATTGAGTCCGGAGGGCTGTAGGGTCCCCAAGCGGAAAATGAGGTGTTGTTCCTCCAGCTTGCGTTGGGCTTTGCTGGAACACTGCAGCAAACCAGGGACAGAGATGTTGGCCAGGGAGAGGGGTGGTGCGTAGATGTTCTCCAAAGCAGTCACCAAGTCTATGCTTCGTTTCCCCAATGTAGAAGAGACCACAATTGTGAGCAGCGAATGCAGTAGACTATATTCTGGGAAGTGCACGTGAAGTGTTGCTTCACCTGGAAGGTATGTTTGGGCCCTTGGATACTGGGGAGGGAGGAGGTAAATGGGCAGGTGTTGCACCTTTGCCGGTTAGAGGGGAAGGTGCCATAGGGCTGTGGGGAGGTATTGGGGATGAAGGAGGTGTGGATCAGGGTGTCCCAAGGGAATTGTCCCTGTGGAAGGTGGACAAGGGAGGGGAGGGGAATATGTGTGGAGGGTGGCATCTTGCTGGAGATGGCGGAAATGATGTCTGATGATATTCTAGATGTGGATGCTGGTGGGATGGTAGGTGAGGATAAAGGGAACCCTATTGTTATTGTGGAGGAAAAGAACAGGTGAGGGTGGAAGTGTGGGAGATGAGTCGGACCTAGTTGAGGGCCCTGTCGACAATGGAGCTGGGGAATCCTCAGTTGAGGAATAAGGTGGACATTTCGGAGGCTTGCTTGTCGAAGTTGGCCTCATCTGAACATATAAGATGGAGACGGAGAAACTGAGAGAATGGGATGGAGTCTTTACAGGAAGCAGGGTGTTTGGATGTATAGTACAGATAGCTGTAGGAGTCAGTGCATTTGTAATGGATACTAGCAGCCGGTCTATTCCCAGAAATGGAAACAGAAAAGTCAAGGAAGGGAAAGGAGGAGTCAGAGATAGACCAGGTGAAAATGAGGGCAGGGTGGAAATTGGAGGCGAAATTGATGAAGTTATCCAATTCCAGATGAGAGAGGGAAGCAGCACTGATGATATCATTAATGTATCGGAGAAAGAGTTGTGGATGGGGGCCGGAATAGGATTGGAACAAGGAATATTCCACTACCCCACGAAGAGACAGGCTAAACTAGGGCCCAGGATAACAGGCATGGGGCTGGATGAACACAGCAGGTCAAGCAGCATCATAGGAGCAGGAAAACTTGACGTTTCGGGCCTAAACCCTTCATCAGAAATGATTTATCTCTAAACTAGGGCCCATTTGGGTACCCATGGCCACCCCTCTTGTCTGAAGAAAACGAGAGGAGTTGAAAGGGAAGTTGTTGAGGGTGAGGACAAGCTCGGCCAAGCAGAGGAGGGTGGTTAAAGTTGTATCAGAGATAAAAGGTACTGCAGATGCTGGAGAATCCGAGATAACAAGCATGGGGCTGGATGAACACAGCAGGTCAAGCAGCATCATAGGAGCAGGAAAATTTGACGTTTCGGGCCTAA
>JAHRHZ010000013.1:56491607-56513273 GCA_024137785.1 Ginglymostoma cirratum
CCGAAATTCATTAAGGTGGAGACACAGAGGAATAAAGCTGAGGCCTTTGCTGAATACGGACCGTTCAGCATCGGAGAACGGAAGGTTGGGATGGATGGTGAATGCCCAACAGGAGATGGGTGTGTTGGGGGAGGGGTTGGAGTCAGAGGGAAGGTGAAGAGAGGAATGTTCCAGAGGGCCATGGGTAATTTTGAGTTGTTGCAACTTGTGGGCCTTGATGCCTGAAAGGAAAAGAAAAAGTTTCTTGTTAGCATGGTGAATGAGCCGGAGGATGAAGTGGAACTGCGGAGTGGTGCAACCCTGAGCCAGTGTGTTGTGATGCTGTTGGAGAGAAAGGTTGAGAGTGTGCATGTGGCACTGCATGGCACTGAGTGTAGATCTCAGGATGCGGCGAAAGCAGCTGTCCATGGAACGTTGAACATCATGCAGATATCTGTGATTCTTGGAGGATTCAAAACATGAGATGTGAAACTTCAGTTGGAATCTACGTGGGGTGAATCTGAGTCAGAGGCAGTCACTGAGGAATGTGATAGGGCTGTGGAAACGAGTTTTAGCCAATACATGGTCAAACACCAGGAATGACAGTGAAATTAAAGTCGGTGGGCAAGAAGAGTGATAGGAACGGAAATCCCGTCGGAGAGAGGATCAGAATTTCTTCAAGGTGGGCATGCCTGGAAGAGATGTGGCAGTGAGTTAAATACTAAATAAAAACCAAAAAAACTGCAGATGCTGTAAATCACGTTCAAAAACAAAATTGCTGGAAAAGCTCAGCAGGTCTGTCAGCATCTGTGAAGGAGAAAACAGAGTTAACATTTTGGGTCCCGTGACCCTTCCTCAGAACTGATGGTGGCTGGGAAAACATCAGTTTATATGCAGAAAATAGGGAGGTGGGTGGGGTAGGGAGTAAACAATAGGATAGAGCCCAAAGAGAGAGAAAGACAGTTAGACAGACAAAGGAGTTGCTACCGATCAGGTTGGGAGCGTGAATAGTTGTTAATGGGGACTGTCAGTGACTAACAACAGGGGGTGTGTAATGGCAGGCTATGTGGTAACAAGGCTTGGTGTGTGTGATGGGGGCTGGGAGAGTCTAGAACCAGAGGACTAGATCCCACCACCAGACACATTTTCCCCTCCCCTCCCTTGTCTGCCTCCAGCAAGGATCGTTCCCTCCGGGACACCCTGGTCCGCACTTCCTTCACCCCCAACACTGCCCCACAGCCCTATGGCATCTTCCCCTGTAACCGGCAATAGTGCAACGCCTGCCCATTTACCTTCTCCCTCCCCAGTATCCAAGGGCCCAAACATACCTTCCAGGTGAAGCAACACTTCACCTGCACTTCCCAGAATCTAGCCTACTGCATTCACTGCTCACAATGTGACCTCCTCTATACTGGGGAAACAAAGCGTAGACTCGGTGACCACTTTGCAGAACATCTATGTTCTGCTCGCAAAAAAGATCCTGAACTACCTGTTGCCTGCCACTTCAATGCACCACCCCTCTCCCTGGCCAACACCTCTGTCACTGGCTTGCTGCAGTGTTCCAGCAAAGCCCAACGCAAGCTGGAGGAACAACACCTCATTTTCCGCTTGGGGACCCTACAGCCCTCCGGACTCAATATTGAGTTCAATCATTTTAGGGCCATAACTCTCCCATGTCCCAGCTACCAACCTCACACACCAGGCCTTGTTACCACATAGCCATTACACACCCCCTGTTGTTAGTCACTGACAATCCCCATTAACAACTATTCACCCTCCCAGCCTGATCATTAGCAACTCCTTTGTCTGTCCAACTGTCTTTCTCTCTCTTTGGGCTCGATTCTTTCCTTTCTTCCCTACCCCACCCACCTCCCTATTTTCTGCATATAAACTGACGTTTTCCCAGTCACCATCAGTTCACTGGACCCAAAATGTAAACTGCTTTTTCCTTCACAGATGCTGCCAGACCTGGTGAGCTTTTCCAGCAACTTTGTTTTTGTTCCTGATTTACAGCATCCGCAGTCTTTTGATTTTTATTTACTATTGTCCTGAGTCACTTGTAGGGCCAGATGAGGTAAGTACAGCATATTTTCTTCCTTAAAGGACACTTCTGAACCAGATGAGTTGTATTTTTTGTCATATTGCCACTAGGCTAGCTCTTAATTCTATATTTTATCGAATTCAAGTTTCAACATGTGCCATGAGGTGTTCACAGACATGTCTCCAGAATATAAATCTGGGGCTCCAGATTACTAGTCCAGTGACATCACCACTACACAGTCATGTATATTCTCACTACTAGGCTCACCAATATTCTCAGAGCAAAATCTAGGTCGTTGTTAACATTGTTTTATTTGAAGGCTCAGGATCCTGTCTGATGGTGCTGGATTTGGGGTGAAATCTTAAAGCAAGGCCTGTTGTATATATTTAGACAGAAGCAATACATCCACAACTCAATTTGAAGAAGTGCTCATTTATCAAAATAATTGTGCATTTCATTGTACGTTACTGTGGGCAAATTAGTGGTCTGTTTTGCTTATTAACAATAGCAGCTGCCCTTCAAGTGGACAGATTTCGAATGTCCAGGTGATATTGAAGGGTACTGTATGAAAGGAACTTCCTTCTTTCATTTCAGCCACTTGTAAATAGGCATTTTGGTAATTTCTGACCGATAACCAGGAGGACAAACAGATGTCTCCATTGTAGTACTGTGTTTAGTAATTCTACATTACAGCAATTTTCATAATGGAACCTACAATGGAATTTTCAAGGTGAAGTTTGTTTAGTTTTAAACTGTTCTGTATGTTCTTATTCCTCATTTTGAATGTTACATCTTTTTATTTTAATCACAATATTTCTGATAAAATAAATGGCCAATCCAAAATTAGATTTAAAAATGCAAGAAATAGGAACTGGATTAGACTGTTCAACCCCTTGAGTCTGCTGCATTCAATAGGGTCATGGCTGATCCAACATTCCTCATCTCCACTTTCCTACCCTTTTCCCATAACCCTTTATTCCCCTACTGATCAAGAATCTTTCTATCACAGTCTTAAATGTACACAAGGACTCTACCCTGACATCTGCCTGTGGCAAGTAGTTCAAAGACATTCAACCCTCAGAGAAACAATTCTTCCTCATCCCAATCTTAAACTGGCACCTCATTATCCTGAGGCTATGCCTTCTGGTTCTAGACTCTCCCATGAGGGGAAACATCCTCTCAGCTTTTACCCTATCAAGTCCCTTAAGGATGTTTCAGTGACATCAATTCTCATTCTCTAAATTCCAATGATTAAATGAGTTGAATTTCATTCTTTCTATCAATGAGTTACATTATTCAGCGGGTGAGCAGTAGGGCATGCTGCTGATTTGAAACCAAATCCAAAGAGCTTGTCTTCTGCTGCTGAAGGATGCATTCAAAAATTTTGATTGCCTCTGGTGGTCTTCAGGTATTTTGTATTCAAAATGCAGAATGTATTCAGCAGCAAAGAAAGAGAAATCTATCTTGAGAGCAAAGTTGTGTTAAAATCCAGTTTTAACCTCTGTCCACCTGGATTTGCAAGGATTTGTGTGCGTAGCAATTACAAAGGGCATGAGTCAAGACATGTTGAGAATTATTCAAATACTTTTTGACGTAAATGCTGTGAGAATGAATATATTTATGTCCCTTAATACCATACCCGTTTTTAAAAGCCAGAGTCAGCGGATAGTAGTAATTTAGCCTGATTCACCCTCATTAGTACAGTCCAACCAAGCAGACAGCAAGTCATTAACCAGAAGGATTTATGAGAGCCAGGGCAAATAGTAAAAGGAGCTTTCTGAAGAAGGATCTAGACCCAAAACGTCAGCCTTCCTGCTCCTCTGATGCTGCTTGGCCTGCTGTGTTCATCCAGCTCTACACCTTGTTATCTCAGATTCTCCAGTATCTGCAGTTCCTACTATCTCAGTAAAACGAGCTGGATTGTTTTGTTGAATAATGATTAACTGGGTCTGTTTTTATATTTCCATGCTTATTTGAACAATAACTGATCAATGATAATCAACCATAAGACGTAGAAGCAGACGTAAGTCCCTCAGCCCTTTCGAGTCTCCTCCACCATTTAGTGAAATCATGGTTGATCTGATAATCCTCAAGTTCCATGCATTTCCCTTAGTCTCTGAGTCCCTTACAGATTAAAAACCTGTCTATTTCAGCCTTGAATATACTCAACGACCCAGCCTTAGCAACCCTCTGCAGAAAAAAAATTCCACAGATTCACTACCCTCTGAGGGAATAAATTTCTCCTCCTCTCTGTCATAAATAGGTGACCCCTTACTCTGAGATTATGCCCCCTAGTCCAAAGCTCTCTCAACATAGAACAGAGAACAGTACAGCAGCGGAATGGGGCCTTTGGCCCGCCATGGCTGTGCCAACCATGCTGCCATTCTAAACTGACCCCACCTTGCATATATCTTGTATTCCTGTATTCCCTGTCTGTTCATTAGTCTGTCTAAATTCTTAAACTTTGCTATCATATCTGTTTCTAACATCTCTCCTAGCTGCATGTTCCAGGTGCATACCACCCTTTGTGTGAAAAAACTGCCCTGCATGTCTCCTTTAAAATTTTTCCTCTTACATTAAACCAATGCCCCCTAGTATTTGATATTTCCACCCTAGGAAAAAGACCCTGACTACCCATCGTATCCATGCCTCTCATAATTTTCTATGCTTCTAACAGGTCACTATTCAGTCTCCAATGGTCTAGGAAAAACAATCCAAGTTTGTCCAACCTCTCATTGTGGGCAACATTCTGGTAAACCTCCTTTGCAACTTCTCCAAAGTCTGTACATTCTTTCTATAGTATGTCACCCAGAACTGCAGACAATACTCCAAATGTGGCCTAACTAAAGCTTTATAGAGCTGCAACATGACTTGCTAACCTTTATTCTCAGTGTCTCAACCAATGAAGGCAAGCATGCCACAGGCCTTCTTTACCATCTTATCCATTTGTGGATAAATTCCATCTGCCATTTCTCTGACCAACTTTCCACTTGATCAATATTCTTCTATAACCTTTGGCAACATTCCTCACTATCCACAACTCCATCAATTTTATCATTGTCCTCAAACTAATCAGACCTTCTACATTTTCATCCAAATCATTTATACATATTACATACAACAGAGGTCCCAACACTGATCCTTGTGAAACATTACTGGTCACAGAGCTCCAGCCAGAAAAACACATCCCTACAAGGGCCCTCTGTGTTCTATGACCAAGCCAATTTTGTATCCAACTTACCAACTCACTATGTGATTTAATCTTCTGGGCCAAATTACCATGAGTGACTTTGTTTTAGGTAAGCCCATATGGGCTACATCCACTGCTCTGCCCTTAACAATCACCTTCATCGTTTACTCAAAGAGCTCAATCAAATTTGAGAGACGAGACCTCCTTTCATACAAAGCCATGCTGACTTTCCCTAATAAGTTCATTCTTGTCCAAATGCAAGTAAAACCTGTCCCTGAGTATGTTCTCCAATAATTTAATTAACGCTGATGTAAGGCTCACTGGCCTATAATTTCCTGGATTGTCACTATTGCCCACCTTAATCAAAGGAATAACATTGACAATCCTCCAGTCTTCTGGGACCTCCCCTTTGGCTAAAGACGATACGAAGATCTGTGTCAATGCCTCAGTCTCCTCCCTTGCCTCCGTCAATATTTTGAGATAGATCCTATCAGGCCCTGGGGACTCAATGTTTTTCAAGACACAAGGTGAAACAACCCTGTCTGTGTTGGTGGCTCAGTGATTAGCACTGCTGCCTCACAGTGCCAGGGATCTGGGTTCAATTCCACCCTCAGGCATCTGTCTGTGTGGAGTTTGTGCATTGTCCGAGTGTCTGCACGGGTTTCTTCCAGGTACTCTGGTTTCTTCCCACAGCCCAAAGATATGCAGGTTATGTGGATTGGCCATGCTAAAATTGCACATAGTGTCTAGGGAAGTGCAGCCTAGGTGGGTTAGCCATGGGAAAGGCAGGGTTAGGGGGATTTGTCTGGGTGGATGCTCTTTGGAATGTTGGTGTGGATACTGATGAGCCAAATGGCCTGCTTCCACGCTGTAGGTATTCTATGTTTCTATCTACCTTTTATTTGTCTTCTTCTATCAAGTTTCCCAAGAATCTTGTGTGCTTCAATAAGGTCATCTCACAATCTTCTAAACTCCAATCAGTACTGAGTAAACCTACTCAAACTCTCTTCATAGACAGTTCCTCCATACCTAGGATCAGCATACTTACCCATCTCTGGATTACCTCCAATGCCAGTAAATCTTTTCTTAGATAAGGGGCTCAAAACTGTTCCTAGTATTCCAGCTGTGGTCTTACTCTGCCTTATATTGTTTTAGCAAAACCTCCCTATTTTTATACTCCATTCCATTATGTCTTCAGTCACCGTATTCGCCTTTAAATATGCATCAAAATGTTTGTTCGACAGAGTCTAAAATTCTATCTGTTCATCAAATTGCCCCATCGCTCCAAGTTGGCTTGCAATTTTGTTTTCCCGCCGGTGGAAACATTTCCTGCCACTTTAGTTTAATTGATGTTCACACCAGAAATCTCCTCAATGAACACTCACTTTGTTAGCTGCTCACTCACTGACTGTGTCAGCACACTACTCTTCCCTGGCATCGCTTACAGCCTAAGTCCCCTCATGACCATTTCCCTCGATGTTACTTTCACAATCCTGCATCGTTTTTGGAGTCCAGGCGACATCTTTCACCCAACAAAAAAGTCCAATCCTCATTGCCAATTGTTATGTTTGTGGTCAAAAATTGAACATGGGGTAGACAGAGGGCAAATTAGGACAGATTATTCTTTATTGTGCTCTCAGCTCCACAGTCGGTCCTAGACTGCCCCTTTAGCTCCCACCTGTGGGTCACCTGATTGCTCTTTTAAAGGGCGACACACTCCCAACTACATACATAACACCATCATCTATCCATTCTAATATACTACCTCCAACACCATGGGGTCTTATCTTATTGAGTAGCCTGAGGTGTGGTACCTTATCAAAACTCTTCTGAAAGTCCAAATGTGTTAATTCTACTGATTCTTCTTTTTCTGCCTTGCTTGTTATCTCCTCAAACAATTCTAGTAAATTTTCAGGAATGATTTCACCTTCATGAAGTCTTGGTGACTCTGCTTGATCATTATATATATTTCTGAATGCTCCACTATTACACTCTTTATAACAGACTTTAATGTCTTCCCAATAACAGATGTTAAGCTAACTGTCCTATAAATACTTATCTTTGTCTTCTTCCTTTTTTTAACTAACGTTGTTATGTTAGCAGTTTTTGAATCCTCTGGAACTTTTCCTGAAACTAAGGTTTCTTGGAAGGTTACTATCAGTGCATCCATTATCTCTGTAGCTACTTCCTTTAATATCCTAGGATGCATCCCATCAGGTCAGGTTATTGAGGAATAATCCTGCAAAATTACCGATGTGGCTGGTGAGTAAATAAAGGACAAGCTCCAAGACCTGGGAAACACACTCTACTCATCTTAATCTGTTATAACATGAAGGACTAATGGGAACCTCAGGACAAGTGATCCTTTATCTTATGATTTAAAATCAAATTTTACTTTGGCAACATTAGCTCTATCTTTTTCATTCAAATTCCCTTCTCCACCCCTACAGACGTCCTGACGAAGGTTCCCAACCCGAAAAGTCAATTCTCCTGCGCCTCGGATGCTGCCTGACCTGCTGTGTTCCCCAGCTCCACACTGTATTGACTACTTATCTCCCTTTCTACACTTCAATACATCAATGATTTTTTTTGACATTTTTTCTGGATTTGGTTTTAACCGAATTCTAAGATTATATCTCCTGTAATCCCAGATTACCAGCTCCTAATGTGACATCAGTAGTACTCATCAATGTAGATTTAAATCTGATTATATCATCTGAAAATTGAGGAACATTGAGATTTGACCCTTAATCCAAAAAATATATATGCATTGTAAAAGATTTTCTCTGTGCTACTGAATTAAAATGCACCAGATATTGAAATAAACAATATTTACTGTTCTCTCTGTCCAAAGGGCTTGTTATTCCTTTAGATTTCTTTGAGATCCATCAGATGTCATCTCCCTCCCATAAAGGTGGACTGGTTTTTGTTTTTAGCTCAATGAGTCTCAGAGTGGTTTATCATGTATTCCTTCCGAATACTCCCCGGTTAATTTCTCTGCAATTCATTTTGAGCTAATTGGTCTGTCCCTACCAAATCATCTTGGCTCCATGGGTTTGACATTTCTCTGGGGTTCTGCTGTCTTCTTCTGTAACTCCGGCAAAATCCAGAGGAAAACACTAGTGATTGAACTACACTATGTCTTTGCTATACATAGGAATTCCAAACTAAATTTAAAAAGGCCCTTAGCAGCTGACCAAGTAGACCTGAGAGTTTTAATAGGTCTGGCGATAGGTTCTAATGCCAATAGGCCTTTAAACATTCTGAATGGCAACATGCCAGATGATACAAAGATGGGTGGAGGGACGGGTAGAGTTGAGGAAGTGGGGAAGCTCAGAAGAACTTGGACAGGCTAGGTGAGTGGGCAAAGAAGTGGCTGATGGAATACAATGTGGGAAAGTGTGAAGTTATGCACTTTAATAGGAAGACTGGTGGAAGAGACTATTTTCTAACCAGGAAAAGGCTTCGAAAATCTGAAATACAAAGGGTCTAGAGGGTCCTAGTTCAGGATTCTCTTAACGTAAGCATTCAAATTCAGTTGGCAATCAGGAAGGCAAATGCAATATTAGCATTCATTTCAAGAGGGGTAGAACAAAAGAATGGAGATGTACTGCTGAGGCTGTAAGATGTTCTGATCAGACCTCATTTGGAATATTGTGAGCAGTTTTGGGCCCCATATATAAGGAAAGATGTGCTGGTGGAGAAGGTTTATGAGAATGATCCTAGGGATGAAGGGCTTGTTATATGAGGAGCTGTTGAGGACTCTGGGTTTATATTTGATGAAGATTTGAAGGATGAGGGAGGGATCTCATTTAAATTCACAGAATACTGAGAGGTCTGGACACAGTGGACTTGGAGAAGATGTTTCCACTAGTAGGAGAGGCTAGGATCAAGGGCACAGCTGTGGAGAAAAGGCATGGCCTTAAGGACAGAGATGAGGAGGAATTTTTTCAGCCAGAGGGTAATGAATATGTGGAACTTTTTTCTGCAGAAGGCTGTGGAGGTCAAATCATTGAGTAAGTATAAGACAGAGATAGACAGGTTCTAGATTAGTAAGGGGATCAAGAGCAATGAGGAGAAGACAGGAGGATGAGCTTGAGAAACATATCGAATGGCAGAACAGACTTGATGGACTGAATGGCCTACTCCTGCTCCTACTTTCTATGTCTCTATGTTTTTATGTTTCTAACCTTTCCATGCCCACCTTGTCAAGACCTTTCAGGGTCCTATACACTTTACTCAATTCATCCCTCTCTCTTCAAAACCCCAGTGGCGCCAAGCCTATTCAATCTATCCTCATAAGACAATCCATTCACTCCAGGCATCAATCTAGTAAACTTCTGCTGAATCACATCCAGACAGTAATATCTTTCCTTAAATATTGAGACTCAAACTGCACACAGTATTCAAAGTGTGGTTCCATTAATGCTCTTAATAACTGAAGCGTAAAGTTTTTAACTGTATATATAATGCCTGACATAGTAATGGATAACATCCTACTAACCTACTTGATTACATACTGCACTGCATACTCCCTTTTTGTGATTCATGCACTTGAACACCTAGATCACTCTGTACCTCAGATTTTCACAGCTTTTCTCCCTTTAAATAATGGTCTGCTTTCTCATTCTTCTTGCAAAAATGAACAACTTCACGGTTTTCCACATTATATTCTACGTGTTAGAAGTTTGGCCACCTACTCTACCTATCGATCCATCTGCAAACTCTTCATGTCTTCTTCACATCATAATTTCCTACCTGTACTTCTGACATCTACAAATTAGCTACCATTCCTTTGCTTGAAGTCATTTGTGTAAATTGTAAAAATTTGAATTCCCAGCACAGATCCCTGCAGAGCTCCATTCATTACATCTTGCCAATAGACCTATTTATGCACACTCTTTACTTTCTGTCAGCTAGCCAATCTTCTATACATTGTATTACCCAATATGTCATGAGCTAATATTTTACCCAATAATCTTTGATATGTCATCTAATTAACTGTGTCCAGGAAATCCAACTTTAGTACATCTACTGTTTCCCCTTTATCCACTGTACATGCTATTCCTTCAATAAATTAGTTAAATATGATTTCCCATTCACAAAACCATACTGATTCTTCCCAATCATTTTGAGTTTTTCCAAGAGCGTAGCAACAACTGCTTTACAAGTGATTCTAACATTTTCCCCACGATAGCAATGCCAGGATACTTTGCTATAGTTTCCTGTTTTCTGTGTGTTAATTTCTAATCTGATTGAAACTTACTTGAATCTAGAGAAATTTGGAAAATTAACAGCAACTTGTCTACTAGCTCAATAGCAAACTCATTTAAAACCTGAGGATGAAGTCTTTTTGGACTGGGAAATTTGTCAGCTCACAGTTCCATCAGTTTGTTTAGTACTGCTTCTTTGGTGATTGTCACAATGTTCCCCTCTCTCCTTTCTACATTCTGGCTAGTCGCATCCTGACAATGTTACTAATTCTGTTTTACTGGCTGATAATCTGATTGCATGCTTTCTATAATGCGCTACCATATAAAATATATCACTGTATGAGTGTTCCTGAAGAACAACCAACATAATGGTGAATTTCACATCTGCAACTGAGCACCGATAAATGCTGGATATTCCTTTACACAAATAGTGTGTCATGTTATAACTAGGAAATCAGTTGGGAAATGATTTTGCATGACTTCTGGCCATTTACACACTATTTACAGACAGGAGCTTTCTATAACTATGATTACCTGCAACATGTTATTTGCGGATGAGGCAGTGACCCAGTGCTGTAGATCACTACTCCATTCTCTGCTATTATTCCATGTGACCTACCCCGATGTGTTAATGCCAGGAGATCAGCCTCTGCACAGAGTCCTTTGAATGACAGCTAAGGCTGATATCTTCTCAGTGGTTGTGAAGCAGTCTGATTTGAACAAAAACCAGCAGATTTAGTTGAGTAATTTCAGAATTAATTCGTTTAAGTTACGTTGTAAAATTATAGCTTGGAAAGTAAATGTTGCACATTGGAAATTTGGAGTAAATTGAACTAAGGCTTAACATTCAGAAGTGTTTATATTTTATGTTTACTTCCATGAAGACACACATACCAAATAGAAGTAGGCTATTTGGATCTTTGAGCCTTGTCCGCCATTCAATAAGATTATGCCCTTTTGGTTGATTTTTGAAATGCACATTGCCACTTCCTGTCTACCCCTGACAATTCTTGATTCATCTGTGTAATAAGAACCTGAGAGCTCAAATGAAAATAAAACACTGCACATGCTAGAAATCAGAAATAAAAACAGAAAGTATTAGGGAAACTCAACAGGTCTGGCAGCTTTTGTTGAGAGAGAAACAGAGTTAATGTTGAGAGTCCAAAGATTCCTCTTCGGTCCAAAGCCTGCTTGAATAGGAACTGTACCTACATACTACAAAGGATGGCAATGATACAGAATGTATTCCATATGGGGAACTTCAGTGTCCATCACCAAGAGAGGCTTGGCTGCTGGTACAACCTAGGTGGTCAAGTTATAAAGGAAAATGTTGTTAGACTGTGTCTGTGGCAGGTGATGAGGGAACCCACAATAGGGCAAAACAAGCTTAACCTCATCCTCACCAATCTGCCTGCCACAGATGCATCTGCACGTGGCAGTATCTTTAAGAGTGACAACTGCACAGACCTTTTGGAGGTAAAGTCTCATCTTCACATTAAGGATACCCTCCTTAGTGCTGTGCAACAATATCAACATGCTAACTGGGATAGACTTTGAACAGATCTATCCTGTAGCCCTAATCACATCTAACCAAGCTAAGCGCTTCTCAAAAATATTGAACAATTGCACAAGCTGATGCCTTTACACTCTTGCCTTCTGGTCACCTTACCTGCCTCACTCGCAGTCACACATTCTGATCTATGGCCCCTAACCAAACAAGTGGTGCGACTGCCTCCTGGTATAAAGAATCCAGATAGCTTTAACTCTCCCTGATGCCTCAAAGTTTTGCCTCCAGTTGATAAACTCTGAGCCAAAGTAGCTTGAACTTCAAACACATACTGGAGATGTTTGTGTCCTGGATCAAAATGGTATCCAGGAGCTCCCACATGCAGCAGACTTGACACATCACACAATGACGATTTAAAGAGCATTTTTTGGCTATATTTAAATGCGTCCTAATTGAAAGTACATCTACAATATAAACTAGTAAAGGAAACAATCTCATGTAACAAGTTCCTGAATTTGTTACATGATTATGAATAGTTTTATTTATATCATATTTCTTCACATGGTTCAATCTTAAAACAGTTGAATTCTGCAAAATAACAAAGCTGCTATGAGTTATTTTACCATTGAGTGAGGAAGATTACAGGGCTTGTAACTAAATTATGAATCTTATGCCAATTTATCTAAAGAAATAGCAACTCCATATGGTTGGCACTAGAAATGTCATGCATGCTAATATGACATTGTTGATTAATTAATGTACAGCTCTCACTAGTTCTAAATTTGCTTTTGTTATTTCACATGTTTTCCAGACCTCGGTAATGCTGTGGTTACTAGTGCAGTAATATTTACGGTTTAACATTGACGTGACTCTCACTGTAAATAAATAGAAAATACAAAGTTAAGGAAAACCGTAATTTTTAAAAATAGCCAAGTAAAATTGGCAGTTGGTGGTGTTGGGGCAGTGTAGAGTGGGAGGACAGCAGATCATGATGAAATGCCAATATTCTGGTTGAATCAGTTACTAGCGCTTCTTGTGTAATCAGAGCATTCATCATTATGGTATTTGAAGTCATTCTTTAAGAGTACTGGAAGAACAGAAAGATGAATTTTCCACAGGAGCTTTGACAAATTTAATAGGCATCATTGAAAAAATAATGGAGCATTTTGATAAATAAAGTGTAATGAGTATTATGCATAATAGATTTTCAAAGTCACAGAGAACTTTTGATAAAATAAAAGTGCATTTTATCAAAGAAAGATAGTAGCAGAAAGCAGAAAGTAGTTCATATTTATTGGACTGGTGAAATGCAAACAGAAATGTTAGTCCATGAAGTATTTGAATCATTACTTTTCTCTCTCTGTCTCTTTCCCCTGCTTCATATAAACATACTTAAAATTGACATTACAGAATTTTGTTAAATAAAACCGACTCCGATTGAACACAAGAGGCTTTAAAAACGCAAAAAATTGCCTGACTATAAATCTACAAGCTCTAAGTGGATTGCAGAGATACATACTCAGTCATGTAAAGACTCTTGAAATCCTAAATGTTTTCAAAAAGACAATGGATTGTGAGAATTCTAGCTTCAGAGAGAAATAGCAAAGAGGATGACTTGCAGTGAGGCTCAACACAACTGAATTGTTTGATTCATAGAATCATTAATTCGTCAAAATTAGTACACCATCATTTAGATCTTCTGAACTGTGTAAAGAAACTGGCTAAGAATGTTTAGTGCGCAATGTTGTATAGGGCAATTCGTACCTGAAAATATTAACTGACGTTTACAGGTTAAGCTCCACATATTAAGATACAAATAACTGTTCCTGGGAGCAGCTAACCAGAGTTCTGCATGCCCTGCAAGTTCTGAATATTTTCACTGGAGGGTGTATAGTGTTCAGTGATTGCTCATAGTGTTAATAGCATGTAGCTAAGGTAGCAATGTGTACTTAATCTTATGATATGCTTCATAGTCTCAGAGGAGTCTATCATTCATCTCAGATGTAATGTAACTAACTGTTAGGTAACATATAATTAACCTATTTATTGTTCATCAAGATTGAATCTATCGTCTGCTAAAGAGTTCATGCGGATATCCTGCCCAGCATAGTGTCAGCTGAGAGTGATATCAACGTAGACTGATGGTAGTGAAACAACCCAAGGCATGCTGGATATTTCCAACAAAACAGACATAAACAAAATGCGGAATTCCAAGAAATCTTTGAAATCTATTATTCAAGGGGAGATTTGACCAAGGAATGATAAAGGAAAGCATAAAATTATCAAACAAGGACTGTTCTGTTGATGGAAAATCAGGCAATGTGAAACTTCTAAAACCACACAGTGAGTGAAGAATAAGGAACCGATGTCCCCAAAAACTGGTGCTAGACAGCAATGCAGCTGGACATGAGCTCCTTCTGCAAAGAAAACTGTTAATCCCTCTAACTGTACCTCCCCCTGCTACCCATATATTCCTCTTACTCAAAATTTGAACGGCTTCCTGTAGCCAGCCAATTCTCCCTCACGCTCATCCAAACAACCTGAAAGAAGATCAAACGTGTTGAACAATTCTAACAGCTGGTGCTCCTGATCTCCTCCCCCGGGATGACTTACCTGCCTCACTTGCAGTTACACTGTTCTGTCCCTGATCACAGAGCAAATCAAAAGTCCCAATCCAAAGAGAATCCAGGTAACTTTCACCTTCCCCAATGTGTCTCAGTGTCTGTAGTTCAGTCTCCAACTCATAAACACTGAGCTGAAGCTACTCAAACATCAAACCCTTGCAGCAGAACTGTTTATTCTGGACCAAGGATAACATGCTGTAGAACTTTGGAAGAGTCATTGGAGCTGCAATCGTCCAGGCAACCATCTACCATCACTGAATTCATCCAATATCGATATTCTGGGAGTTAGTATTGACTAGAAACTAAACCAGAGCAGCCATATGAACACAACGTTTCCCAGAGCAGGCCGGAGACTGGGAATTCTGAAGCTCCTAATTTCCCAAAGTCTGTCCACTATTTACAAGGTGCAGATGTAATGGAATATTCTCCAGTTGTTTGGATGAGTATAGCTCCAGAAGCCTGAAACCATCAAGGACAAAGCAGCCCAATTGATTGGTATCCCATTCATCACCTTCAATCTTCACTCTCTTCATCACTGACTTATAGTAGCAGCAGTGTGTGCCACATAAAAGACGCACAACAACAACAGACCGAGGCTCCTTTAACAACACCTTCCAAGTTAGACGCCTCTACCAGCTAAAAGGACAATGGCAGTAGATGCATGGAAACACCAACATCTTCAAATTCTCCTGCAAGCCACACATTACCCTGACGTGAAACTATGTTGCTGTTTCTTCACTGTTGCTGTATCTAATTCCTGAAATCCCTTTCTAATAGCACCACGAGTGTACCTACAGTACATGGACAGCAGTGATTCAGGAAGGCAGCTTCTTACAACCTTCTCAATTCCAGTTAGGAATGGACAATAAATGCTGGCCTCACCAGCAATGTCCATATTCTGTGAAAGAATAAAAAAATTTTTTAAATACTCCTGAATTGTGCTTTGTAGATGATAGGATGGTTTTGGGAAGTAGGGAATGAATAATTTACCACATTCCCAGCATCTGGTTTGCTCTTGTAGTCTGAATATTTATATGACTGGTCCAGACCAGTTTCTGGGATCATTGGCAATCCGCAGGATGGTGTAATACTGCTATTGAATGTCAAGAGGATACAGTTGGATTCACTCTTGTTGGAGGTGGTCATTTTCTGGCATTTGTGAAGAACAAGTATTACTTGCCAGCTGCTGATGAACCTAAGCCTCACCGTTGCAAGGTCTTTCTGCATCTCGTATCCAAGAGGGTGCAAATAATACTGAAAAATATGCAATCACCAGCAAACATTCCCACTTACAACCATAGGATGGAGGGAAGGCTTTCGATGAATCAGCTGAAGATGGTTGGACCTAAGCTCTACCCTTAGGAATGTCTACAGCAACCTGCATGACTGAATAGATTAACTTCTAACAATCAAATAGAAATACATTGATACAGTTTTTTTGCCATTACAGAAACATGGCTGTGTGGTGATCAGGACTGGGAACTTAATATTCAACAATATTCAACCATTAGGAAAGAGATACATGAGGAAATTAATGTTGAGTTGCGCTGATAATAAGGGATATAGTCACAGAATTACAGAGTTTTACAGTATAGAAATGAACTATTTGACTGATCGTGCCTGTATTGGCTCCTGAATCAGCTATCCAGTAAGTCCCACTCTCCAGCCCTATCTCAATACACTCCTAACTTCATTCCTTTCACATATATATATCCAGCTTTCTTTCAAAACCTCCTATGGAATCTGCTCCCATCACTCTCCCAGGCAGTGCATTTTAATTTCTAACAACTCTCTCAGTGAACAAGTTTCTCCTCATCTCATTCCTAGTTCTATTGCTGACAGTCCTGGAGTTGTAACCCTTAGTTACTGACATACCGACTAGTGGAAATAGGATATCCTTCTTTACCCCGTCAAAGTTGTTCATAATTTTGAATACCACAATAATCTCAATAATCATCTTCAATGAGTATGGGATCAAATTATTAGCAAGGAAGGATTGCAGAGCAGAAGAGCAATATGTGGAATCTGTTTGGATAGCACTTAGAAACAGTAATGGGTAGCAGACATCGGTTGGAGTTATTTATAGGTCACCAAATTGTAGTGTTAGTGCAGGGTGTTGTACAAGTCAGGAGATGGGAGAAGCATGTAACATGGGCAATATGGTTACCATGGGTGTCTACAGTCTGCATATAGTCTGGGCTAAACCAACTGAGCCCCAAAGCTGTGGAGGATGAGTTTCTAGAGCGTGTTAGGGTTGGTTTTTTTGAGCAGTGTGTCGAAGAGCCAACTAGAGGACGGACTATGTAGATCTAGTATTACGGCATAAAAAAGGCCTAATTAACAATCTTGTTGTAAAAGAACCTTAGAGATGAGTGACCATAATATGATAGAATTGTACATTATGTTTGAAAGTGAGGTAATTCATTCTGAAGCGAGGATATTAAAGTTTAATGAAGGCATGAGGAGCAAATTGGTTACAAAAACAAAAAACAAACAGAAATTGCTGCAAAACTCAGCAGGTCTGGCAGCATCTGTAGAGAGAAATCACAATTAACATTTTGAGCCTAGTGACCCCAGATTGGCTGAGGTGGACTGTAAAAATACATTAAAAAGCATGAATGTATATCAGCAATAGATAGTCTTTGAAGAACTAGTACATGGCTTACAGCAACTGCATATTCCTTAAGGTATGAAAACTCAAAAAGACCAGTTAATTGTGGTTGTTAACGGAAGTTCAGGATTGTATAAGATTAAAAGAAAAGATCAGTAAAGTTGCCAGAAATAGTAATAATTCTGATGATTGGGAAGTTTTTTAGAACATGGGCTAGGGGGTCAAAGAAACTGATGGAAACTGATGAGGAAAGGGAGAACAGAATATGATTATTATCTCACAAAAAACATAAAAAGAGTGTAAAATTTTCTCTTGCTATGTAAAAAGGAAACATTTCACTAATACAAATGTGTGTTGATTATAGGCAGAGAAGGGAGAATTTATAATGGAGAACAGAGAAATGGCAGACCTGCTAAATGATTATGTTGTATCTGTTTACACTGAAGAATATATGAGAAACCTTTCAGAACTGAGGATCCAAGTGACTAAGGACAGTGAGGAGCTGAAGAAAATTAGCGTTGTAAAAGGACGGCACTGGAGAAATTAACAGGAAAAGAACTTGATAAATCCCCAAGACCTGACTGTTTACATTCCTGAGTGTTGAAAAGTGAATGTAGAGATAGTCGATGTTTTGGTGATTATCTTCCAAAATTTTATAGATTCTGGAATCACACCTGCAGATTGGAAGCCAATAAACGTCACATGCTATTTAAGAAGGCATGTTAGAATCTATTATAAAGATGGGAAAATCAACAATTGGTTGATAATGATCCAATACAGTATAGTCAGCCTGAATTTGCAATGGAAATTGTGTTTGATGAATTTGTTAGAGATTTTTGAAGAAGTTACAAAATTAATAAAGGAAAGCTGATAAACATAATATACTTAGGTTTTCAGAAGGTTTTTGATACAGTTCCCCACAATGCCCAGCAGAGAGTTTGCCCCTGATATTCATTAATTCCAGTTTTTCTAAGGCTCCTCGATGTCACACTTGATCAAATGAGGCCTTGATGTCAAGGGCTATCACTCTCAACTCACCACTAAAATTCAGCTCTTTCTGTCCGTGTTTGAACCAAGGCAGTAATGAGGTCAGGATCTGAGATGGCCTTGGCAGAACCAAAACAGGGCAACAATGAACAGGTTATTGCTGAGCAGGTGCTGCTTGATAGCACCTTTGATGACACCTTCCATCACTTTACTGATGGTTAAGAGTAGACTGAAGGGGTGATAATTGACTGAGTTAGATTTGTTCTGCTTTTTATGTACAGGACATACCTGGGCAATTTTACACATTGTCGGGTGGATGCCAGTGTTATAGTTGTATTGGAACAGCTTGGCTAGGAGAGCAACAAGTTCTGGAGCACAAGTCTTCAGTACTGGATTGTTGTTAGCATCCATTGCCTTTGCTTTATCCAGTGTCTTCAACTGTTTCTTGATATCACATGAAATGATTCAAATTGGCTGAAGACTAGTATCTGTGGTGCTGGGAACCACTGGAGATGGCCAATATGAATAATCCACTTGGAAATTTAGGCAGAAGATTGCTGCAAATACTTCAGCCTTCTCTTGTGCACTGATGTGCTGGGCTCTTCCGTCATTGAGGATGGGGATATTTGTCTCCTTCAGAGTCTCGTTTAATTGTCCACCATTATTCACAACTGGATGTGGCAGGACTGCAGAGCTTAGATCTGATCTGTTGGTTGTGGGATCACTTATCTCTTTCTATCATTTGCTGCTTATGCTGTTTGGTACACAAATAGCCCCATTTTGCAGCTTCACCAGGTTGACACCTTATTTCTAGGTATGCCTGGTGCTGCTCTTGGCGTGGCCTCCTGCACAATCCATTGAACCAGGGTTGACCTTCTGGCTTGGGTAATAGTTGAGTGATGGGCCATGAGGTGGCAAATTGTGTTGGAGTAGCATTCTGCTGCTGTTGATGGCCCACAGCTTCTCATGGATGCCTAGTCTTGAGTTGCCATATCTGTTTGAAGTCTGGCCCTTTTAGCACAGTGGCAATGGCACCAACATGTTGAATCCAGAATCTTGTCACTCAAAAGCAATTGCATGGTTCAGGGATGATCTCCTCGGGAAAGCAGAGACTGAAGAAATGATTTTGTACAGGTCATTTCAAGCAAAGGTGTCCAGGAAATTTTCTCTCTGCTTCTTCTGTTTTTTGTTGAAGTCCAATGCAGTGATAAGAAGTACAGCAATGTCCTCATGAAGTTTTTAGACTGCAGCTCTTGTGGAAGAAGGTAACACTGTACTGTGACCACCTCTTCGTTGAATCTGATGTACTTCATTCATTGCTTCTGGCTGAGGTGGAGGTAGAAGTATTTCCTGAAAACCTGTGGTACATAGGACCTACTGTGGAGAGTCCTAGCCTTTCTCCCTCTTGCAGAGCTATCAATCTCCGAGCTCCATTGTTTGTCATGCTGTAGTTCCAATGATAGTGCAACAACAGACTCCATACCTCTTGAAGATTTGGTGTGGACTCTTTCCCTGTATGGATGCACCAACTCACAACAGCACCAATAATAGAAATAAGTCAAAATAAACATCTCACTTGTAAGTAAATGGTTGCCCCTTTAAATGTGCTGGTTGGGTTGTTCCTTTGTAATTAAATATTTGCCTGGCTGTGATTAGCAAAGGAACCCACTGGACCTGTGCAGTTCAAATGTCAAACTCACATCTAATTAGCTGTAGCAGCAGTGCTGTAGAAATCAATTTCTTGGCCCTCAGATAGTGAGCAGGCAAACATTTTTACACAGAGGAGAGTCGTAAGAGTAAAATTAAATTAGCAATTAGCGAATGCACCCTTAAAATGAACGGTCATGTTGAACTTTGTTACTAAATACTTTTCATTCTTCATTTGCCTGACTGATAAAGAAATCTGGAGCTGATGAGGCTAAGCAATGTATTACGAAAGAACAAGATTTATGTGGAAAAAAGACACACAAATGCTGAAGACTCCCACTGCAAATGTGTATTATATTTTGGGTGTAGAGTCTTGATTCATGTCCTGCCTTTACCATTGCCAAGGAGGTAAGCATGCGGCATACAAATGTTTTGCTGTTTCCTTGTTTGTAGCATTGGTGTGAGCAGGCCCTGTACCATTGGCTGCATCAGTGAGGAGTGGAACATTTTGTTAAAGGCAGTCTGTCACTTCTAAAGGGAAACTGCATTCTAATGTAAGAGGCTGTTGCTGAATATTATTGCAGCAATTCCAGACAAAGGAAATGGAGAACATCACCTGCACTGGAGACCTTTGTGGTGGAGGTGGACAGCGGGAAAACTGCCGTGATTCCACTGGGGGTCAGGACACCCTCAAGAACCACCTGCAGAAGAGAATGGGTATAAGTGCTCAATGAGGCCAATTCTGAGAGACTGTTGGCAAGGTACTGTCAGTAGCTCTGCTGAGGATGAGGGTGGGGCAGCTGGTGGTGCAAGGCCTTCTGCATCTCCTTAAGCCCCTCCAGCGGAGATGGCTCCTCACACCTTAGGGCTGATAGTGATAACAGTCAGTCATCTAATGTCACTGACAACATTGAGGATGACTTTATGTTTTCACTTTGCTAATTCCCAATTCAGCCTCATCCTCTTTTCAGTTGTGATATGCAAGTTACAGATAATGTGACCATAGACCACCTACTGCTTCCTCGCCTCAAATGTCCCCTTTCCAAATTCCGACAGTTGTAACCTGCAAACTATCAGCAGCCTCAGAAAGGCACAGCACTAGTAAAGAGCACTCATTACTTGATTTGACACTCACACCCAGACCTGGATCCAACAATGCCTCTTCTTCCTCAGGCAGCTTAGGAAATGCAACATGTCCATAAGGACCCTCACCAACGTTTACAGATGTGCCAGAGAAAGATTACTATCCGGGTACATAATGTCTTGTTATGGCAACTGCCCTGCCAAGGACCGTAAGAAACTACAGATGTTTGTGTGCACAGCCCAGACTATCACTGAAGCCAACCTTCCATCCATGCACTCCATTTACACTTCCCGTTGCTGCAGAAAGGCTGCCAGCATCGTCAAAGACCCCTCCCACCCCAATAATGCTCTCCTACAAGCTCTTCCATTAGGCAGAAGATACAGAAGCTTGAACACACGCACCAACAGGTTCAAGAATAGCTACTTCCCTGCCATTATTAGACTGCTGAATGGACCTCTGTAATTTCAAACAACGTTGATCTTGTTTTTCTACACCTCCCGTGCAGCTGTAACTCTGTATGCCTTGCTCTGTCTAAGCACCCTATGATGTGTATGTCCTTGCTTGCTGTGATCTGCCTGTACTGCTCACAAAACAAAACTTTTCACTGTACTTGGGTACCTGTGACAACAATAAATCAAATCAAAAATCTAGGTAGAAAGGATGGTATATATATCAGCTCACCAAGGGATTTGTTCAGGGGACTCAAATGAGATGACACTGAGAACTGTTTCAGGGATAGCAGGAACTGCAGATGCTGGAGAATCTGAGACAACAAGGTGTAGA
>JAHRHZ010000013.1:56513673-56610805 GCA_024137785.1 Ginglymostoma cirratum
GAAACGTCAGCCTTCCTGCTCCTCTGATGCTGCTTGGCCTGCTGTGTTCGTCCAGCTCTGCACCTTGTTGACACTGAAAACTGATGAGTATGAACATTAAGAGTGGTGGCATCATTTGGCCTGCCAGGTAGCCTTTTGTCATGTTTTCAAGAAGAACTTCAGAAATCGAGCACCAAGTTGGTTAAGGGATCACACATTGATTTTCCAGTGTACAGCATCAGCCTCTCTGTTGTGCTGCAGAGCTAGAAGTGCTGTAGCATGCTGTTGCAGCCTTTGTGTGAACAACTCCCCGAATCCTTAACCTTCCCACAGCACATCCAGGAACTCACAATGGTTCAAAAGCATTCTGCACACTTCCGGAGTCTTTGCAATAATTGAGGTTATTACCAAACTACCTGCAAATTGGATACTCTGTCCATTAAACTAATTCCATTGCTGGGCCTGTCTTGCAGCTGAATGCGTGTTCTTTGATGGTGAAATATGAATGCACTGAATAAACCCGTGTATTCCAAGTTTACAAATAGAATTACATCATTTTTCAAAACTAAGTGATATCATCACAGTTTCAGTTGGAAGACTTCTGAGACAGGCAGGAAACATCTGTAAGAAATACACACGCTTCCTGGCATGTGGGCCTGTGCAGGCTGTGTTGAAATTGCTGGAGGTACAGTTCACCCCACTTGGAGCATCTCCAGTTTCAGCAATGGCTTTTACAGGTGCTTTTAGATATGAATTTCTCAACAATGGACTTTATTTCTTTCAAAAAGTGGATAATCTACTGTATGTTGGTTAAAATTCAAAAGTCTATAGAGATACCATGGATTATTTATTCTCTCCTTGATAACAAATCCTTTAAAGTGAGTTCATCACTGATGATAGAGTGGGAAGACACACAGCGCCTTTTGATTTCATGCTGTTAAGGTTATAATTTCCAGTTGTCACTCAGTGTGGCAATCACTGAGTGTGCACTGAAATTAAGTCCCTCTCACATGTTCTGCCCTTAAGGAAACCTCAAAAGGACAGCAGTAATGTGCAAAAGATAAACAGTCTAGTATCACAACTAGTCCCAAATCCATACCCATCTTTCTCAGAACTTCATGTTTGAATCCATCCTATGATGTTTCTGTCCCCGTCACAATACAAAAATGACTCCTATCAAAGTCATAAATTACATCCAATATGAATGTGGCAAAGGTAAACAGTCCATCCTTGTTCTTCTCAACCTGCCTGCAGCCTTTGACATGATTGGCTACACTTCCTCCTCCTCTACCATACACTTCCACTATCATAGAAATAGGTGGCATTGTTCTCATAGAAGTTCATTCACTATCTATCCAATTTTAGCCAGAATGTCAACTGCAAAGGCTCTTCTTTCCCATACTGCAAAATTACTTCTAGGGATTCCCAGCAACCTATCCTTGGCCTCTCCTCCCTTATACCTGCATGCTGCACTTTGACAATATCATCCAAAAATATAGCATCAGTTTTTCATGTACACTGCAAAGGCCAACTCTATTGCACCACTACCTCTCTCAAGTCCTCCATTGTCACTAAATTATCAGAATATTTGTCCAACATCTATCAGTACATAAGTAGAAAATTCCTTCCAATGAGTAGTCCAAGCCCCTAATTTTCTTGTGCAGATTTAGAGCTGTATCAACCTTGTTGTTCGAAAGAATGGATTTCAAACTATGCATGAAGCTTTTTGTCCCAGAGTGCTCCAAGCCTCCTTGACAATGATAGGGGCCTCAGTGGTCTACCAGTGCCACAAGCATCTCATTCCACATGCTCATTGACATTATCTTGCACAATGCCCATTGAAGTTCTTCATCTGTATTCTCTGCAGCTAAACATAACGGCAACCTTACCCGGGGGTGGGATTGGCTACAAAAACTGTCCTTTCCCCTTGACCTCACTGAAGCCACTCATACCTGATCACTCACCATGTGCTAATCCAAACTCAATACCAGCATCAAAGATTTATAATGTGTTCTACCTGTTTTGATGGCTGTGAGCGTAAATTGAGTGTTAGTGCATTCTACTCAATAGCTTTCAGTCTTTCTCTCCTCCACCTGGGCTTCCTGAAGCTGCCCAGAAAGGAGTTCTTGGGTATCTGAACGCATAAAAGCAAGACAGTTAGATTAGCGAGGTGGGTAAGGGGGTGCATGATCAAGACATTTGCCACATCTCAGGATGCAGGTATGGAGGGACAGAGCACAGTAACCTTGCATCATCCTCCGTGGTCTTGGTGATATCTGATGCCACATCTCTGATACAGCTAGTGTCATAATCTGCAGTAGCACAGGGTTGAATGGATTGAATTGTACCAAACCCCTTCCCTGACAGACCATGTCCCATCCCAAGTTCTTTCATATTCTCAGCAGTTCTGGATGATCTTGTTCTGCAGCTCAGAGTGCAGGATGCTAGTCATTGTTTGAAAGTATAATTGGGTAATCTGTTTGTCATTGCTGAACAACTAGAGGTATACAGATGGAGCGAGAGATGCATGAGGGAATCAGTAGAAACGCTGTGTGTGCGTGTGTGTGTGCATGTGTCTGTGTGTGTCTGTGTGTGTGTGAGTGACACAGAGAGAGAGGTCAAGTGTTTGGATGTTAAGTGTTATGAACCATAGAGAGCGATAGCTTTTAAAAAAGATATAAATTTCACTGCAGCCAACAGGGGAAGGCAATGGCCTAGTGGTATTATAGCTGAATTGCTAATCCAGGGACCAGAAAATGTTCTGGGGACCTGAGTTTGAATCCTGCTATGGCAGATGGTGGAATTTGAATTCAATTAATATCTGAAATTAAGACTCTAATGATGACTGTGAATTGATTGTCAGGAAAACGCATCTGGATCACTAATGTCTTTTGGGGAAAGAAACTACCATCCTTACCAGGAGGGTTTCCTGACACAGTATGTAGATAGGCCAACAAGAGGCGAGGCCACATTGGATTTGGTACTGGGTAATGAATCAGGCCAGGTGTAGGATTTGGAGGTAGGTGAGCACTTTGGTGATAGCGACCACAATTCGGTTACGTTTACTTTAGCGATAGAAAGGGATAGGGCAAGAGTTATAGCTGGGGGAAAGGCAATTATGAGGCAATTAGGCAAGACTTAGGATACATAGGATGGGGAAGGAAACTGTAGGGGCTGGGCACAATTGAAATGTGGAGCTTGTTCAAGGAACAGCTACTGCGTGTCCTTGATAAATATGTACCTGTCAGGCAGGGAGGAAGTGGTCGAGCGAGGGAACAATGGTTTACTAAAGAAGTTGACTCTCTTGTCAAGAGGAAGAAGGAGGCTTATGTAAAGATGCGGCCTGAAGGCTCAGTTAGGGTGTTTGAGATTTACAAGTTAGCCAGGAATGTCCTAAAGAGAGAGCTAAGAAGAGCCAGGAGGGGACATGAGAAGTCTTTGGCAGATAGGATCAAGGAAAACCCTAAAGCTTTCTGTAGGTATGTCAGGAATAAAAGAATGATTAGAGTAAGATTAGGGCCAGTCAAGGACAGTAGTGGGAAGTTGTGTATGGAGTCCGAAGAGATAGGAGAGACGCTAAATGAATATTTTTCGCCAGTACTCACAAAGGAAAAAGACAATGTTGTCGAGGAGAATACTGAGATACAGGCTATTAGACTAGACGGGATTGAGGTTCATAAGGAGGAGGTGTTAGCAATTCTGGAAAGTGTGAAAATAGATAAGTCCCCTGGGCTGGATGGGATTTATCCTAGGATTCTCTGGCAAGCTAGGGGGAGATTGCTGAGCCCTTGGCTTTGATCTTTATGTCATCATTGTCTACAGGAATAGTGCCAGAAGACTGGAGGATAGCAAATGTTGTCCCCTTGTTCAAGAAGGGGAGTAGAGACAACCCTGGTAATTATGGACCAGTGAAGCTTACTTTGGTTGTGGGTAAGGTGTTGGAAAGGATTATAAGAGATAGGATTTATAATCATCTAGGAAGGAATAATTCGATTAGGGATAATCAACACGGTTTTGTGAAGGGTAGGTCGTGCCTCACAAACCTTATTGAGTTCTTTGAGAAGGTGACCAAACTGGTAGATGAGGGTAAAGTGGTTGATGTGGTGTATATGGGTTTCAGTAAAGCGTGTGATAAGGTTCCCCACGGTAGGCTATTGCAGAAAATACGGAGGCATAGGATTGAAGGTGATTTAGCGGTTTGGATCAGAAATTGGCTAGCTGGAAGAAGACAGAGGGTGGTGGTTGATGGGAAATGTTCATCCTGGAGTTCAGTTACTAGTGGTATACTGCAAGGATCTGTTTTGGGGCCACTGCTGTTTGTCATTTTTATAAGTGACCTGGATGAGGGTGTAGAAGGATGGGTTAGTAAATTTGCGGATGACACTAAAGTCGGTGGAGATGTGGATAGTGCGGAAGAATGTTACAGGTTACAGAGGGACATAGATAAGCTGCAGAGCTGGGCTGAGAGGTGGCAAATGGAGTTTAATGCGGAAAATTGTGAGGTGATTCACTTTGGAAGGAGTAACAGAAATACAGAGTACTGAGCTAATGGTAAGATTCTTGGTGGTGTGGACGAGCAGAGAGATCTCGGTGTCCATGTGCATAGATCCCTGAAAGTTGCCACCCAGGTTGATAGGGTCGTTAAGAAGGTCGTTAAGATTCTATAGCCAAAGTCAAGTTCAATAATTTTCAGGCCTGAGAACATTCTCCAATGCCTTTACCCCAACATACATACACCAGGCCTTGTTGTAACACGGGCTGCTACCACAACCAACCCATTGTCAGCCACTGATGGTCCCCATTAGCAGCTAGTGATTCTTCCAGGCTGATCTTTGCTGATTCGTTTGTCTGCCTAACTGTTGTTCTCTGTCTCTCTGGGCTCTATCTCCACCTATCAATTACTCTCTCCCCTCACCCACCCATCTTCAACATACATAGCAACCTTTTCCTAGCTACTATCTGTTATGAAGAAATTCACTGGACCCACAATGTTAACTCTGTTCCTCTCTCCACAGATGATCCAAACCTGCTGAGTCTTTTCAGCAATTTCTGTTTTGTGCCCGTTGGTGATTCTTTTCCACAACAAATTCTGTTCCTACAAACAGAGGTTTGTTCTTACCAGCAATCCACTTCGTGCTTAAAAAAAAAGCAGTTCTTTTCTTCTGCCTGGCATAGCAGCACATGTTAGGGATCTTCCTCCCTGATATTGCCAGTCTGGCTGTCTCTGAGACTCCATGTCTGTAAAAAGACAAGAACAGCTGTCTTCTCCTTTGTGACCAGCTGTTCAAGCTCCCACCTGATTTTTAAGACTTTAACATGGGTGCCCTGTCTCCAAGGCAACTTGGGCTCATGCAAATATCACCAGACAGAGTTCAGTACAACTTCACACCATCGTCCATACCATTAACTTTTTTTAATATTCATTCATGGGATTTGGTCTCTCTAGCCTGGCCAGCAATTTTTGCTTAACCCTGATTGGACTTGAGAAGTCAATGTGCCATCATCTTGAACTGTTGTAAACCACATGCTGTAGTCACACCCACAACAGTGTCTGGAAGGGAGATCCAGTAACTTGTGCAGCAACAGTGACATATTGCCCTGTCAGGATATCTTGCGTCTTGAAGGGAAACTGGAATGTAATGGTGTTCTCGTGTATCTGCTACCTTTTTCCTTTCAGGTGGTGCAGATCATACATTTGGAAGATATAGTCAAAGGAGAATCATAGGATCCCTACAGCGTGGAAACAGGCCCTTTGGCCCAACAAGTCCACACTGACTCTCAGAACATCCCACCCAGACCCATCCCCCTATAACCTACCTAATCTACACATCCCTCAATATCATAAGCAATTTAGCATGGCCAATCCACCTAGCCTGCACATTTTTGGACTGAGAGGAAACTGGAGCACCTGGAGGAAACCCACACAGACATGGGGAGAATGTGCAAACTCCACATAGGCAGTCGCTCAAGGGTGGAATTGGACCCAGGTTCCTGGCGCTGTGAGGCAGCAGTGTTTACCACTGAGCCACCGTGCCATCCCAAGGTTTGGTATGTCCTTGTACACGCTGCTGTGATTGTATGTCAGTGGTAAAAGAAGTGAATATTGCCTTAACTTAAAAGAGACAGTTTAAAACAACCAATTTATAAAGTATAATGGTAATAACATAGGTATGAGTCCTTAATAAAAAATTATTGTGCAAGATTAAAGTGCATGGGATTGGGGGAAGTATATTGAGATGGATAGGAAACTGGTTGGCAGGCAGGAAACAAAGAGTAGGAATTAATACGTCCTTTTCAAATTGGCACACAGTAACTAGAGGGGTGCCACAGTGATCAGTGCTGGGACTCCAGCTATTCACAATATATATTGATGATTTGGATAAGGGAACAAAATGTAACATTTCAAAGTTTGCGGATGATACCAAGTTGGGTGGGAGGGTGAACTGTGACAAGTATGCAGAGATCCTTCAGCATGATCTGGACAGGTTGGGTGAATGGGCAAATCAATGGCAGATGCAGTATAATTTGGATAAATGTGAGGTTATTCACTTTGGAAGCAAAAACAAGAAGGCAGATTACTACCTGAATGGCTGTAAATTGGGAGAGGGGAGTGTGCAGCAGGACCTGGGTGTCCGTGGGCACCAGTCGCTGAAGGTAAGCACGTAGGTGCAGCAGGTGGTAAAGAAGGCAAATGGTGTGTTGGCCTTCATTGCGAGAGGTTTCAAGTACAGTAGCAGGGATGTGTTGTTGCAGTTATACAGGGGCTTGGTGAGGCCACACCTAGAATATTGTGTGCAGTTTTGGTCTCCTTTTCTGAGGAAGGATGATCTTGCTCTCGAGGGAGTGCAGCGAAGGTTTACCAGGTTGATTCCGGGGATGGTGGGTCTGACATATGAGGAGAGATTGACTTGGTTAGGAATGTTTTCGCTAGAGTTCAGATGAGTGAGGGGGAGCTCATAGACACTCATAAAATTCTAACAGGACTGGACCGGGTAGATGCAGGGAGGATGTTCCTGATGGTGGGTCTGTCCAGAACCAGGGGTCACAGTGTGAGGATTCGGGATAAACAATTTACAATGGAGATGAGGAGACATTTCTTCACCCAAAGAGTGGTGAGCCTGTGGAATTCATTACCACAGGAAGTAGTTGATGCCAAAATATTGAATGTATTCAAGAGGCAACTAGATTGGGCACTTAGGGCGAATGGGATCAAAGGTTATGGGGAGAAAGCATGATTAGGCTTTTAAGTTGGACGATCAGCCCTGATCATGAAGAATGGCAGAGCAGGCTTGAAGGGCTGAATGGCCCTCTTCTGCTCCTATCTTCTATGTTCCTATTTTTAATACCATTCAGTTCTGATGAATGAGCAATAGCAGTGTGCTCCATTAGCAGGACTGTTGTTTTGGTAGATATGAGAGGTGATATGACAATGCATTTACTGACATTTACACCACATGTGGAGCCATTACTGCCAAATTCTCAAAGCCAGATTCTGGTACTTACCTTACGTGAAACCCTCCGACTGCCTTTCAAGTCTCTGGTGGGAAGGCCTCCTGAACTCCCACAGAAACATGGCTGTCCTCCTTTGCAGCTGTCTTTCAACCCTATTATCTCCAATGCAGTATCTGGAAATATTGGAGAACTCTCCTTTAAATGAATGTTTGAGTTTCCTTTGTTTTACTTCAATCTCAATGCTTCAGTTTACCAGGGCAGCATCCCTTTAAGTAAGACAAACTGCCTTTAATAGCTGGAGGGTTGTGAGAGGAAATGTGGTAGCCTTGCACATAATTTGGGCCCCTGTTGTGTGTGCAGCCACGGGTCATGCTGGGCTGCATGTCACAATCATTTAAATGAGGAAGCAACTCAAATTTTACATGCTCCCTACCTCCACAGGATCTGGTGTGGACAGGTCATAAATCAAGATACGCACACCCCCCACCAAACCTGTCTGAGTAGCAGTCCAATCCATTTGTATCCCAGAGTATTTTATGGAGATGGGTCATATACTTTTTTGTCTGTCCAGTAGAAGTTGCCTTTTTTAGAGAGAATTGTCCACCTTGAAATTTGAATTTACAAACTTCTATTTTCTGTTTTTGCTTCGGCTGCCTAAAAGTTGAATTTCTTTTCATTCAACTCAAAATTCCAAAGTTACATGTGTGATTGTTTCAATTTTATCGATGGCAATGGCTTCAGTGTTGTAACTGGGCATCCAATCATAGGGAGACTGAAAGAACTGCTCACCAGATGACCATTGCTCAGTGCTATATAATAGTTCTTCTGAGCACTTTCTCAGCATGTGTATAGCAAGATGGGGAAAAGAAAAAAAACAAATAAAATGTAAAAAAAATTGAAACATTAAAATATATTTAATTTTGAGAATGATTTGATGTAATGCTAAAATTAAGGCAAAGCATGGGGCCAGATTTTATTCTATAAGGGCATCTAATAGAATCTGCTGTTAGGTGGAATGCTGCCACATTTTCCATTTAAAATACATTTTCCAACAAAGTTATTAAAAGGGTAAGGTATTTACTCCTCAGTGAGAGCAAGTTGATATCTGGGACAGGACTGATGACTAAATATGATTTATTTAAAGCTGTAGGATTTAAGAGTTAGAAAATAAACTGTGGAAGGGTTGAGAAAGTAATTGATTTAAGGGGAGTGAATTCAACTCCATTCAAATCAGTTCTGAGAAATAAAGGGTAAAGTCACCATTGTCTTACCAGATCATAGGGTTGCTCTTTCATTAGACAGAAAGGACTGGTGGTGGTTTAACCTGAGGGTCACCATGCCTCAGGCAAGGGAAGAGGTTAAACAGGAGAATCATTCACGTTAGCATCAGCCACTGCAGGAATTGAACTCATGCTGTTGGCCTCCCTCTGCAACCTGCCTCTAACCAACTGTGCTAATCAATTAAGGCTGATGCCTAGCTATCACCTTGGGACAAGGAGAGGTGATAGGTCCGAGAACCATCTCAGCCAATACAGTGACTGAATCTGCACAAGGGTAATTGCATTATTAATTGCTTGTCTGAAATACCCACTGCAGGTTCACCTTGCCACTGATATGTATATCCCATTCATGAATAAAAAAAAAGCAATGTCTTGACGTTCAATGCATATTTAGTGAGGCAGACAGATATTTTTTACAGAGCTGACAGTGGAGTGGCACAATTTGAACTGCAACTGTTAGATATTCACATTTAACTGTGCATCTACTGATGTCCTGAAGTTGCTATGTATTTATGCCAATGATGCATAAACAGTCATGCATAAATAGTGGTAAGCACTGTTTGCCTCTCCATTACTTTGGCAGCATATGTTGACTCAATGTGAAATGTAGTCACAACCAGTGAAATCAAACATGAGAAAATGAGGTTTGTAGTAAATGTCCTAAACATCCAGACAGGTTGGAGTCGTTGTAGATATTACACACGTTTTAAAATTTTGAATTTCTCAAACCTGAAATCCTTTTCATTGGTCATAACATTTACTCATAAAATGAAATAATACAAGTCTCCGAAAAGGTTAACATAACCTTGGTATTCACAGATCATGTGACATAAATTCAACAGTGCAAAAACTTATTGCTGGAATAACAAACTCCATAGATCTGAATTCAACACATTCAAAGAATTCCCGGTAATTTTACCATTTTGATTAATTAGGAATCCTTGTTGCCTGTCATGCGAGATAGCTGCAAGCTGTGATAAATCTGACAAGTCTGGACTTGTGTAGACATGTATCAGTGCAATAGTTAGCGAACCAAGTCCATATTGCCTGGTACTGAAAACTAAAACAAAAATGAGAATTTGTTTGTCAGGTTTAGTCATGGTCTTTAACTTCCTCAGAATTGAAACAAGAAAAATGTTTTCATCTAATCTGGCACATCAATATCTCAGCTATTTGCAAGAAGTCAGATTTCAGGCATAAATGTATAGAGTGCAAACGTGGACTGAAGTTTGGACACATGCAAACAATTTGCTCATAGTTGAAATGAAACATCTATTTGCAGGATCTACTAACATAGGAAATGTAGTCTCATGCTTGGAGCAAGTGGAGGGAAGATCCAAAGGCAGTCAGCATCAGTTTGAAGAGAAGATTGCTCAGGTGACCACTAATGTGCAAGGCCGGGGAATGGCCTGGACATGCACTGGCTACACTGAGAAAACCTCACACCTGACAATTAGGTTCTTACCCAAAGTGCAGATGGAACATTGCCCACCCCATGCCCAGTTTCTGCCACAAGTTAGCTATATATGTTTTGCAGATTTTTGGCACATTCCTGCTCTTCCGAATCATATCGCCAACACTTGACCATGAAAAAGACAAAGGAATGGTCCTCACAGTTCATGATGAACATGGCCTTACTCTTGCCTTGATTCACCTTGTCTCCCAAGGCCAGTTCGAATCAGTCTTTTAGATGCTCATAAGCCTGTGGACTGGCAGCAGATCCAAGCAGTTGGCAATATTATCCATGGACAGGGAAGCTTTAACCAGCAAGCCTCTGCTGCCTGGGTTAAACACCTCTTTTATCCACAGAAACACCATGTAAAAAGCCCTGGATAAGTAGGTAGGGAAGGAGAGGCGAGGTGGAATGTACCAGAATATAATACAACGAAGAACTGCGATGCTGGAAACCTGAAACAAAGATAGAAATTGCTAGAGAAACTCAGCAGTCTGGCAGCATTTGTTGGGAGTAAGCAGAGTTAACATTTTGTGTTCAGTGACCATTCTGGGAATTTTTGTTTTATTAATTCACAGGATGAGGTTGTCACTGGCTAGGCCAGCATTTATTGCCCATCAGGCAGCTAAGAGTCAACCACATTGCTGTGGGTCTAGAGTCACATGTAGGCCACACCAGGTAATGAGGACACTTTCCTTCTCTAAAGGGCATTAATGGACCAGATGGGTTAATTGACAATGGATTCATGGTCATCATTAGACTCTGAATGCCAGATTTTTTTTTATTATTATTGAATTCAAATTCCACCATCTGCCATGAAGGATTTGAACCTAGGTCCCCAGAACTTTACTTAGGTCTTTGGATTAACAGTCCAGTAATAACACCACTAGGCTATCAACTCCCTCTTAGGAAACATAACCCAATTCACTCTAATGCTGACGTGTATAGCTGAATTAAGTCGTGAGTGGTCCCTCAGTATGCAAACATCGATTGTCAATACTTGCAGGGGTTCTCCCTGTCACGGCTGTTGCAAAGAATGTATCTTGCCACAATGTCATGGAGTGCTCCAAGTAGTTGGACCACATACAAGGGTGTGTATAATTAGTAAGTTTGCAAATGACATAAAAACTGGTGGTGTTGTTGATAGTAAGGAGGATGGTCCCAGGTTACAGTTTGAATTCAATCAGCTAATAAATTAGGCAGATGGTATTCCTTCCCTATAAGTGTGAGGTAATGCATTTTTAGAGGTCTAATAAGGAAAGGATTAACACAACGAATGGTAGATCCCTCGGGCATACTGAGGAACAAAAGGACCTTTGTGTACAAATCCTTAGAGCCCTGAAAGTGTCAGCACAGGTAGACAGTGTGGTAAAGAAGGCGTACGGGATGCTTGATTTCATAAGCCATGGTGTAGAATATAGGAGCAAGAAAGTCTTGTTGCAACTTTATAGAGCGTTGGTTAGGCCATGTATGGAATACTGTGTGTAATTTTGGTCATCCACTATCGAAAGGACGTTATTGCACTGGAGAGGGTGCAGAGGAGATCACCATGATATTGCCTGGAATGGAAAGTCTCAGTTAGGACGAGATACTGATAGGATGGATTTTTTTCCTGAGCAGAGGAGCCTGATCGGTGTTCTGATTGATGTATACAAAATTATAAGGGGTATAGAGAGATTATTTTGTGAGAAATTTTCTACATGAGACATGCCTAAATCAAGAAGGCATAAGTTTAAGGTGAGGAGTAAATGGTTTAGAGGGGATCTAAGGTTATTTTTTAACCTAGAAGGTGGTAGAAATATGGGATGTACTGCCTGAGAGGTTGATGGAGACAGATACACTTGCAACATTTAAGAAGCAGCGGGATGAGCACTTAAAATGCCAGGGCACAGTAGGCTATGGATGAAATGCAGGTAAATGGTATTAGTGCAGTTTGGTAAAAACCGAAAGAACTGTTAATGCTGTAAAGAGACAAAAATAGAAATTGCTGGAAAAGCTCAGCGAGTCTGGCAGCACGTGTGGAAAGAAATCAGAGTTAGTGTTTTGGGTTGAGTGACTCTTCCCCAGAACTGATGGTAAACTAGAGCTCTAAGGAAGGGTCACTCGACCCAAAATGTTAACTCTGATTTCTGTCCACAGATGCTGTCAGACCTGCTGAACTTTTCCAGCAATTTCTATTAGTTTAGTTTGTTGTTTTTAGCTGGCATAGGCAAGGTGGGCCAAATAGCCTGTTTCTATGCTGTAGGACTCTAAAAACACCTTTAATCACAAGTTCATCAGATAGCAGTCAGCATATGATGTCCTTGAAGCCCTGTGAGAAAAGAAGATGTTTAATCCTGTTACAGTCTGTCTTCAAAATTCTTTTCACTCTTTCGCCCTTAGACAGGGATAAACAAGTTCTACTGGGAAGCAGATGATGACTTAATTTAGTAACCAATGAAGATGCTGTAGGTTGTGAGTAGGGAGTGAAGGGGTTGTAGGAAGTACTTTATTTTCTATTTTTTTTGTCTACTTCCATCACCCTAAAATACATGGTTCCTTCTTCAATGTAGGGGGAGCAACTGGCAAACTATTCCACTTAGAATAAATAATCAGTAAAGTTAAAATATGGTAGGGCAACTCAGCCAAGTGAATTGTACAGACTGTGGTTTGTGGGAAGTCATGGACCCACTATGTGGCTTAGATAACATGTCTGCAGGGAAGAATCACCAACTACACAAACTTGAACTTGGTGTTTCAGAACTTGAGGGGCAGCTGGAGTACTGTGGTGCACCTACAATGCAGAAAAGAAAGAAGATAGCACATTTAGGGAGGTAGCCACCCCACAGATTAGGAGTATGAAGGCATATAAGGAATGGATGAGCATTAAGAATATGTATCTATGTTTCAGGACAATGCGAAGAAAGCTGGAAGATGTGGAATTATTTAGACAGTTGGATCACGTGATTTCTTGGAACTGGGTTCAACAATATGTGGACTGTGACTCACCTGCTCATGCTTAAAGTTAGAAGTTTAATGTGTGTGTAAGCCACCTGATGATTTTTTTCAAGTGACATGTTAAAAGCAGATATAACAAAACAAGGAAAATTGCTTTAATTACTGGGGGGGGAGGAGAAACTGACTTTGAAAAGCCTAGAACTATGCTAATGGTTACTTAATAGCCCTATCCGGACTTAAAGCTCTGTTTTGCAGACCCAGGACTCACTCAGTAGAGAAGAACCCCCTGAAGCTGCAGTACCTTGAGAAATCCTGTTACTTAGAAGCAGTCCCTGGGAAGTTAAGAAAATTTCTAAATACCAGAATTTCTGTCCACCTTGTGAATCCTGAAATTGTGGAATATGACCCAATTCTCAGCAACTTGAATCCTGGCTAATTTGAATCAGAGATTGACAATTATCATCAATCTGCAGCTGTCAGCAATTCAGGTTCTTCAACAGGAAATTCAGCGGAAATGAGAAGTTATTATATTTCATCCTTTGTTTCCAGACTTTGGCCCACAGAGCTGTTTCTTCCCTTTTTAAAAACATATCATCTCCACAGAGACATGGCTTTTTGCATTGTGTTTACGTGTATGTGGGGTTATTGGAGAACGGCATATCATAGAGTAGGTGTTAATCAGTAATTATGATTCACTTTAAGAATAAGCTTTGTTCATAATTAAGAAATTATTTTGAGTTCACTTAGGAAGCTTGAATCATGTTTGTTTTATTCTCAGTAGCAGTACAAAAAAGTGGACTTGGCCATTTTGTTAATTAAACAAACATTTACACCGATGATGTCAATAGTAGAGTTGCGGGACTTTATTAAAAGCATACTGGTCTTGTCACAATGAAAACAGTGACCACCAAGCAGCCTAAGAGAAAGCAGGAGTATCGTGAGACAATCTTGTTCTTTAATCAGTTTTCCATTTTGCATCAGCTGACGGTAATGGTTCCTTGGAGGAGTGCAGTTAGAGGCAAATAAGTAGCTGTTTGGCTGTGCAGGATGGGAGGAAGAAAAGTGGAAGAGCAGTAGCGATATGGGATTCTTTAGTTAGGGAAATAGCTAGGAATTTCTGCAGTGGGATGACATGATTCGAGAATGGTTTGTTGTTTCCCTGATGCCAGTGTCAAGAGAGTGATCCATGAGCTGCTGCTTTTGGGGCGGAAAAACAGCCAGAGTTTGTGGTCCATTTTGGTGCCAACAACATGTTAAGAAGGGAGCCGAAGTCCTGAAAGCAGGTTTTCAGGAACTAGTAAATAGATTACAATGCAGGACTTCTAAGGCCGTGATCTCAGGATTACTCCCAGTCCCATGTGTTGGTTGACATAGCATTTAAGGGTTCAAGCATGTGGCATACAATGAAGGGCATCCTATTTCTGAGGAATTGAGACAGGTTCTTGGACAGGTAGAACCTGTACAAGATGGACAGGTTGAATCTTAGCAAGACCAGGACTAACATTCTTGTCGGGACATTTGCTATTGAGGAATATTTAAAGTTCATTGGAAGGGAGAATGAGATCTTGAGATAACATGAAGAAGGAAGATAATAAGCAAAATTAGAAATAGGCAAAACAAGCATCAAATAGGAGTAGGATGCAGAATAATGTTAAAAAGCAGAATTAAAGGGACTTTATCTGAACGCACACAGCATTTACAGCAAGGTTGGTGTTTCAGATGTATACATTTAGGGTGGCACAGTGGCTAGTACTGCTGCCTCATAGCGTTGGGGACAAGGTTCAACTCCAGCCTTGAATGACTGTTTTTAGTGGAGTTGTTACATTCTCTCTGTGTCTGTGTGGGTTTCCACTGGGTACTCCAGTTTCCTTCCACAGTCCAAAGATGTGCAGGTTAGATGGATTGGCTACGCTAAATCACCTTGTAGTATCCTGGGATGTGCAGGGTAGGTAGAATAGCCATAGTAAATACAGGGTTACAGGGATGGGGTGGGTCTGGGTGGGATGCTCTTTGCAGGGTTGGTGCAGACTCACTGGGCTCTATCTGTTCTGTAGGGATTCTATGATTTAGGTCAATAGTTATGATTTAATTGCTATTACTGAGATATGGCTATAGGGTGACAAAAATTGAGAACTACACATCCAAGGGCATTCATCATTTAGGAAGAATAGGCAACAAAAAATGTGGAGCACAGTCTAAGTAATGGAAGGGATCAGTCAGTGAAAGAGAATCTTAGAATGAAGGATCAAGTTGTGGAATCAGTTTGGGTGGAGTTGATGAACAGCAAGTCTGCATTAAAGATAGACAGGAGTCGTTTACAGGTCACCAAACAGTAACGATAACATTGGGCATGTAATAATTAAGAAATTAGAGATGTACTAAAGTGGATAACATATTAATAATGTGTGATTTCTGTTTATATATTGAATCAGTGAACACAATTAGCAATAATGATGTGGTAGAAGAACTCCTGGGATGAGTATGAGATGGGCTTCTGCTGCATTATACTAATGAACCAATGAGGGAATGGGCTAAAAAACAAAAACAAAGTTGCTGGTAAAGGTCAGCAGGTCTGGCAGCATCTGTGAAGAAAAAAATCAGAGTTAACGTTTTGTGCTCGGTTACCCTTCCTCAAAACATTTTAGATTTAGTGTTATGTAATGAGAAAGGGCTAATTAATAACCTTGCTGTAAAGAACCCTTTGGAAAATATTGACCATACTGTAATAAAATTTTACATTAACTTTGAAAGTGATATCTGATACAGGATGGAAGGAGTTGTCAACAGTACTATCTATTAAGCAACATTTAAAAATGAATAAACTGCTCACCATTGTACAATTTGTATTCCACAAGGATTGCTCAGCTTCTGACCTCATTAAAGCCTTGTTTCAAACATGGACTAAAGAATAAACTTCAGCTGTGAGTGGCTGCTCTTTCCATCAATGAAGCATTTGACTAATTATGGCATAAAAGAACCTAAGCAAAACTGGAGTAAATAGGAACTGGGAAAGTTCTTGACTAATGAAGTCAACGTGTGGCACAAAGTAAGACGGTTGTTGTTGGACGTCAATCATCTTAATCCAAGGGTATCCCGACAGGGTAGTGTCCTAGGCCCAATCATCTTCAGTTATTTCAATAGTGACCTTCTCTCCATCATAAGGTCAGAAGTGGGGATGTTTGCTGATGATTGCACGATCTTCAGCAGCATTTGTGACCCCTCAGATACTGGAGCAGTCATCTCCATAAGCAACAAGACCTGAACAACATCCAGATATGGGTTGATAAGTGGCAAGTAAAATTTCTGCCTTTCAAATTGCCAGGCAATGATCATCTCATTGAACCCAACCATTACCTCTTTATGTTACCATCACTGAGTCCACAAATATCAGCATCCTGAGTGTCACCATTGAGCAGAAACTGAACAGGACAAGCCAGATAAAAAATATATTTACAAGTGCAGGTCAGAGGCTAAAAATTCTGTGATGAATAACTCACCTCCTGTCTCCCACAGCTGTCCAGAAGTTTAGTAAACAAGGTTAGCATACGTGAGATTGGTGGTAATATACTAATATGGATTGAGAATTGGTTAACATAAAGAAAGCAGAGATAAAAAAGATCATTCTCAGATGATAGGCTGTGATAGTAAAACACTGCAAGCATTTGTACTAGGGCCACAATTGTTCAGAACCTATACAAATGATTTGAATGCGGTCAGCAAATATAATATTTCTAAATTTGCTGGTGACATAAAACTAAGTAGAAGTGTGAGTTGTGAGGCATATACAAAGAGGCTTCAAACAGATTGAATAGGTTCAAAGATGGCAGATAGAATTTAGTATAACTAAGTGTAAAGTTATCCAATTAGTGGAAAAATTGAAATAAAGAATATTTCTTCACTTGCAAGAGGTTGGCAAGTGTTGACATGTAAATGGGACTGAAATTTCCTTTTTCATGAATCACAGAAGCCTAGCATGTAGGCCCAATATAGGGAAGGCACATGCTATGTTGGCCTTCCTAACAAGAGGGTTTGAGCACACACGTAGAGATGTCTTGCTAAAATTGGAAGGAACCTTGATAAGACTACACCTGGAGTATTGTGAATGGTTTTGGTCTACTTATTTAAGGAAGGATATATTTGGAATGCAACAGAGGTTCACCGGACTAATCCAGGATCCAGAGTAGCCTCTTATGAGAGGAGGTTGAGGAAACTGGGTCTGTATTCTCTAGCATTTCAAAGAATGCGAGATGATTTTGTTGAAACCTGTAAATTTCTTACAGAGTATGACAGTGTGAGTATAGATCCGATGTTTGCCCTTTCTGATTAGGCTAGAACCAGGGGATAAAATCTTAGGATTAAGGATAGGCCATTTAAGACTGAAATGAGGAGGAATATCTTCATTCAGAGGGTGGTGAATCTTTTGAATTTGGCTGAGGGCTGTGGAAGCTCATCATCAAACACATTAAGGAGAGAATTTGATAGGTTTCTGGAGACTAATGGTATCAAGGAACGTGGAGATAATGTGGGAAGTGGCATTATGGTAAATGATCAGTGACAACTTATTGAATGGAGGAGCAAGCTCAGAGGGCTGATCTTATGTCCATGATGGCTAATTTTATTATTTAGTCCTTCTTGTTCAAAGACCACTTTGTGTTCTCCTAGCATTCCCTGGATGCCAGAGGCGCCAATCCCTACTGCAAATAATTGAGCCAGGTTGAACTGTTTCTTCTTTAGCCAATTCCTTTCTATCAAAAAGACTTTGTTACATCTTACTGCAACCAATAGGATGCCCTTTTGTATTTCACTCTAACATTTTAATTCACTGAACACTGGACAACTGTTTTTGCAATAACTGGTCAGTTTCACACCAGTTTCGTGTAAAGGTATAATGGTGGGTCTCCTTGATGAAATGAGCTAGCATCTCCAGATGGGTGGGACTGTCCCACTTATTACAAGAATGGGAAATTCCTGGTCATGGTGAAAAAAATTGTCCAGGTCTAGAAGAGAACAGGAAACAGCACTGACACCATCAATGTACTGGAAAAGAGATGAGGGGAGGAGGCTTACTGGGACTACAAAAAAGAATGTTTCACATTTCCACAAAAAGAAAGGTGTAGGTAGGTCCATATAACAACATGTTCTATTTTGAGGAAGTGAGTGAAGTTAATGCAGAAGTTACTCAACAAGATCGGTGAGGTGGCAGAGGCTTCAGATAGATGGAATCTGGAAGGGCTTCCATTCATGGGAGAAGAGAAAAGCTCTTGGACTGTCTTCCTGGGAGTTGGAGATGTAGAAAGATTGGTTGGCACTAGTGAAAAGAAAATAGTTAGGCCAGTGGTTAGCTACAAACTGATGACATTCATAGGCCTTTGTTGACTTATCAGCTGGAACGGAGGAAGTGTTTATGGGGATGGCTGTCTGGATTGCAGGAGGCTGTGTTCTGGTGCTGGCAACACTTCAAAAATAGCGTCAGCACATCCATCAGATCAGCTGATACCATGACCACTGCCTGATAATCCTTTCCAATCTTAAAATGACTTTCCTCTCTTCCCAATTCCTACCATCCCTTCCACCCACAGATTTCCTCAGTCTGGCTGCAGTTAATTCATGAGCCAGTCCAAGACTATGTTGTGATTAGAGATTGAAGCAGATGACCCACTAGAACCTGCTCTCAGTACTGCCCCCCACTTCTTACCCATTCATGGAAAATCCAAAACAATTCTTTAATCTCATGTGCTAAATGAAAACTAAGTCTGCTTAAGGCATGGGGATAGGTTGAGAAGGGAAGCAGGTTCTGGATGAGGGTGTGTCTAGTCTGTCATCATCTAATCTTTGGGGGATCAAGCGGAATTGAGATAAAATAATGACAAGAGTGAAGAGAAGATTTTGGTGAAAACGGATTGTAGTTAAAGGGATAGTAAAGATGTAGTGATTGTGATGTCTATAGTTAGCAATGGGATTAAGGGGTAGTAGAAAAGGGAGGAGTAGAAATGTTAATGGATGCAATAAGCAGGTGATTAGGAAAAGCTATAGTGGTTGGTGAGGAAATGGGAATGGAGGATAAAGAACCAGTGAGACTTGCAGACTGCATATTTACTGCAATTTACATCAAAAAATTTTTTACAACAATTGTTAGTTCTGTAGTTTCCGATTGTTCAAGCTACCTTCGTGCGCATGTCAATTACTGCTCAGAATTTAATTCATCTGTTTTGCATCGTCATTTGATTTTTAAGATTCCTACATCTATATAGATGCTCACATTCAGCAAGCATGTGACAGGAATTCAAGCATGGATGGTAGCGTCACAGGATTTTCTGTTTAATTTTAAAGTGATAATAATCTGGGAGAGCCTATTGATGCAAATGCTCAAATTCACAGAGTATACTGCAACAGAATGGGGCTCTTGTGGTGCATTGGTAGTGTCTCTCTCTGAGCCAGGAAACCTAGGTTCAAGTCCCAGCTGCTCCACGTTCCCAGTTCACCTGTTGCCATACTTTCAATCCTAAGAACCAAATGCCGGGGCAATAGACTGTAGGCAGATCTGAGTGTACTCCCCATGACATCTGCCAACCTGTCCATGGGGGAATGACTCACTGTTCTGCTGCAGTTTCTGGGGACTGTTATGATGAGGGCCATTGTCCCCCACATCTCTGACTACCACTGCTGTTCTTCTCTGTGCATGTGGCTGAACAGCCTGAGTGCTGATGCCACTGGCTCCCCTCCTGACAGGGATGAGCAGCTAGCTTAGCTTTAGCTGCCCTCTGAGTGCCAGCAGCCTGAGGCACATACTTCTCAACCGGCTATGTCAGTATCTGGCTGGTAGGGGATGCAAGAGTCAGCCTTGCTCTTGGCTCATCTGAGGCCTCTACTATCTCATCCGTTGAGGTCCAGGTGGTGGCTTCTGTGCAGGTTCTGGGGGAGCCAGATATTTCTCCACAGAGGTTCTGAACATCCTGGTGGTGCCTGCAACATCAATGAGAGAGGAGATCTGGTGAGAAGTAGTGTGCAATGAAGGACACTCACAGCAGGAGGGAAAAGTGTGGCACTTAGCCTGGTGCAGCAGAGAAGGCCACTGACCTTCTTATAGTATTGCTGACTTCATGATTATATTATATATTCACTTTTTGAAGGATGCATTCTCCTCCAGTATTCCATTCCAACTTTGTCAATAGAATTAACTATGGCTGGTAAATATCACCTTTCTCTGCTGCAAAGTAAAACAAGACTTGTTTTACTTGGCTTTATTCAAGTTTAACTTATTCCAATAGCTAATTTTCTCTGCATTACACCATTTAATGTGCTCAGAAAAATTCCTTTCTTCTCTGTACTTCTGCAGTTGTTTTAATTACTGACTGCAATAAAATAGCAAGTAATGAAACTAACAAGAATATAGTCAACAGCAGACTACCAGAGAAAATTCCTCTTTGTGTAAAGTGAGATCCACTGGTTGAAAAACAGCTTGTAGCCTTATGCTTCTCTGATGAACAGGAAACTTAAGCTCAGAAACCAGATTTTCAGAGAGTAGAGCTGATTCCAAAGGCCTTTAAAAATAGTGGCAGGACTCAAATCCTGGATTCCTGCCCTTATTAATAGAATGCAGGAAAATGGTACAAGTAGTGATAGATGTTCTGCACATTTCAAACTCCCGGCAATTTTCATGGAGTCAACAAACTCCTCAAGGGGATGCGGTCACAGTCACTCAGGCAGTTCCAAGCTATAGTTTGGATGTGGGAACCTTTTGAAAGATAACTTCAAAAAGTCTTACTCATGCCCCTTCCATGCTCTCTATGCTGCTGCATATCCCTTCCATTATTCCATACCCCTTCCAGAGCAGCCCTGAAACCTCCTTGTCCACTCACCCAGTAGGCACTATAGAGTTGATAAGACATAGAATAACAATGGGAAGTCTTGACTGTACTCAAATAAAACACCCATTCCAAAATCTACTTCTGTTTGAAGGTGTGATGATGAAACACAGACCCAAATTGTCTTTTTCTATCACTTAATATTTATGTGAAGAACTGATTTGGCATTCAGGCACTCCAGCTGTATCGTATCAGAATTATAATTGCAAAGTCAAATTGATTAATAGTGGATGAAAAGAAGAAACTGCTTTGTCAAATGCATGACTGCTTTGGTAACGAACTTTTAGCACCACTTAAATTGAATTGTTTGTTTGTTGCTTCAGTACATTGTTACAGAAAATTTAAGTCGATTCTTCTTAGAGTTTAGAAGTATTACGAGCTGAATGTTAACAGTAATTCAACACCTTCTGTCCTTCTCTCTCAAAATGAAACTCGGCATTAGTAAATGTCCTTTTTCAATCAAGTTGCTATACAAAACATCACAGGAGATTGGTTGAACAATCAACATAATTGATTGGTTCTTTATGCCTTTTGTGCTGAAGTTGTCAATGTTTTCAACTTCCAAGAAATAATCCCTGAAAAAAAAACAAGTACAGTTTACAAATTAATCCATATTTTAGCTGCAGCCATTTTTCTGTAACAATGTACCTCAACATTTGATTATTACTGCGAGCCTGTTTGTATTAACCATAAAAGATACTGATTACTGCTGCCGGCCTTAGCCATTTAAAGATGCCACATGAAACTTAACAATCAATTAAATATTTCAACCATTTAAATACTATTTTAGTTCTTTTTTCAGAAGATATACTAGTCAGTGACCCTCTGGGAATTCTCCTATGCCTGGGTACGTACCTTCTGATGTGAAAACATTTATCCTAATGCATGGATATGAACCCATGAACAGGACGCAAGACAATTTGCTACAGATAGAATTCCATGTGCAACGCAATCAATCTCAATCTGAAACAAAATAAGACCCTGTGATTGGACTAAAGCTTTGATTCTAGGAAATCAAGCTACTATGTGTTACCTACCAAAGTGTTGGATATCTGCAAAACACTGCATGATTTCCCTGTCGAACATTTTGTGCTGCTAATATCCTATATAATGCTGGACTTGTCTATTAATATTGCATATTATGACAATTGTTAGCATATTCGGGAACAGTAACCAAAGACAAACACTGCAAAGTTAAAAGCTGAGTGGAAAAGTTCCAAAACATTGACATTACAGAAAAGAGACTAAAAATATTCGGGCATGTGTTTAATTAGAACATAGGCAGTTATGTGTAGTCAGGGACTGTTCATTATGACATGCAATTTCTTTTTTTAACTTATATTTCCAATAACCTTTATCCTCTAAAAGTTATATAAAATTTATACCAATCTTCAATATTACGAGAAAAACTTTTCTCTCCTATTATTTCTTACAGGAATGCAAACTTACATTGTGAAAGACAACCTTCAGTTGCTCCATTAATGACCTGCCCTCCATCATAATGTCAGAAGTGGGGATATTCACTGATGTTTGAACATTGTTCAGCACTATTTGTTACACTTCAGACAATGAAGCAATCCATGAGCAAATGCAATAACACCCAGACAATATCCAGGCTTGGGATGACAACTGGCAAGTAAGTTTCAGGCCGCACAAATGCCTGGCAATGACCATTACCAGCAAGAGAGAATTGAACCATCACCCGTAACATTCAACGATACTGCAATCACTGAATTCGCCTCTATTAACATCATGAGCATTACTAATGATGCGAAACTGACCTGGATTAGCCACATATACTGAAGCTAAAAGAGTGGGTAAGAGGTTAGAAATCCTGCAAAGAGTAACTCACCTCTTGAATCCTACAGTCTGTCCACCATCTGCAAAATCCAAGGTAGGAGTGTGATGAAATGTTCTCCACTTCCCTGGCTGATAGCCTATCCATCCCAGTACCACAAGCAGCTCACACAGTGTTCAGCCCATCAGCAATCTCTGCACATGCTTGTGATAGGCAAATGGGGGTCCATGAAGGTCAAAGTTCTTGTCCCTTTTGATTCCATTCTCCTCTAGCCTGTCTATCCCAGTCCCCTACCTCTCATGCCCAAACAGGACCTCAGTGGGGCCTGCCAACTTCTGCAGAAGTTTATTGAACAGTCTGTTTGCAGTTTCTGTTGTGGCTCTGATACCTGGCATATTCCATGGTTTGGGATTTTCACACGAGGTCACAGTGTGCTGGTATACCTGTCGTTGCTGGTCTAGCAATGTCTATGATATGGAACATCTGCAACACCCAGATAGCATTATTGTCATCGCACTCCAGCACTACTGACCCTGCACATGAATGTGATGAACCATTGTATTCTGAAAGTTTTACCTGCAGAGAATTTGTTATATTTTGCCATGTATGTGGGTAAATGTTTTGAGAATTCTCAATACGTATATTCCTTTATTCATTAACGGGATTAGGGCATCGCTGGCTAGGCAGCATTTATTGCCCATCTCTAATTGCCCAGAGGGCAGTTCAGAATCAACCACATTGCTGTGGGTCTGGAGTCACATGCAGGTCAGACCAGGTAAGAATGGCAGTTTCCTTTCCTAAAGGACATTAGTGAACCAGATGGGTTTTTCCGACAATCGGCAACTGATTCATAGTCATCATTAGGCTCTGAATTGCAGCTGTTTATTGAATTCAAATTTCACCATCCGCAGGATTTGAACCTAGGTCCCCAGAACATTATTAGGGTCTCCGGATTAACTGTCCAATGATAATACCCCTAGGCCATCACCTCCCCCATATTGCCAATGGCCCCTGTCAAACTTACTTAATAATGAACATTCACCTGTTTTCTGACAATAATTCATTTGAATTGTTGCAAATGCTTCAGGCAACCTGATGCCATTGATATTTCATAGAATCATAGAATCTTTACAGTGCAGAAAGAGGCCATTTGGCCCATCAAGTCAGCACTGACTCGCTGAAGAAGATCCCACTCAGACCCAAACCCTCTATTCCCATAACCCCACATTTGCCGTGGCCACTCCACCTAGCCTGCACATCCCTGGACACTATGGAGCAATTTCATGTGGCTAGTCTATTTAACCTGCACATCTTTGGACTGTGGGAGGAAACTGAAGCACCCAGAGGAAACCCACGCAGACACAGGGAGAATGTGCAAACTCCACACAGAGAGTCACCCGGGGCTGAAACTGAGCCCAGGACCCTGGCGCTGTGAGGCAGCAGTGCTAACCGTATAGTGATTGTGTGAAATGTGTATTCAACACACTTTGTCTTATTGTGTACATCATCATATTCTTTTTGGGTAATCACTTCATACCTCTGGTAAGATGCTAGGTGACTTTTACTGTAGCTTGAAGACACTCCTTGTGTGCAGTCTGTTTGGCCTGGTGCATGGCCCTTTACACCTCCATCCGGGTGCGCTGCCTTTGCCAATACCATTTTCTACCACATGCCTGGCACAATTGACTTGGCATTTCCTTGGTGATTGCAGATGGCCAACACCTTACACATGTCTTGCTGCGTTTAGAATTTCTAGTGACTGTGTTTATCCTTAAGTTTATGCTTAAGGCCTGTGAACTTTGTTGAACTGTCAGGATCACTAAATACCTACATACTTACAATTATCCATCAGTAGCTCTTCAACACTGTTAAGTCTTCAGTTTGTCATGTAAATCTTTCTTGAAGTTTTCCATTGTAGTAGATGCAATCACCAACTCAAGAGTTTTGATGGCTCGCTCCCCATCTGAAATATCACAGAATGAGTACTTTTGGTCTGTATTTATTCATGAACTGGTCTATGGATTCTGTAGGCTTTGCCTAAATGACATGTCAATTAATACAACAGTTTTGTCTGAGTCAGAATTAGCATCCTTTATGATCCATAACTTTGGGGATATTTTAACTCTTTGCCAATTTATCTTTCTCCCAATTCCGAATCAGATTTTAATCCCTTGTCTCTCTGCATCAGTCACTCCTAGAAACTTCGGTTGACCCGCTTCAGAAATAATCATTTCCATTGAGTTTCAAGGAGGGTTTCTCTCCATAAGATTGAGTGAGCTTTTCTCATACTATTGTCCCAAGCTCTCCTCATTAACAGTAGTAGTGCAAGGCAACACTGTCCTCTCTCTCAGAATTGACAGATGAGGCCATGATACTGGATAGTGCCAGGCTGGTTCAATTGCAAGCCAAGTCAATGCAGTATCAGCCAAATAGAGGAATGTCTATCGGTGTCATAAAAAGACCAATGACATTCTCTGCTCAACTGTGTAAGTGACACATTCTTCCCTCACCTCCCTCAAATGCAGAATGTCTGCTACTGCACCCACCTCCCACCAAGCCTCATGCTCTACCACTCTCACTGTTGTATGCAGTATCTTCCCTTACTCGCTCTATCCTTCCCTAACCCCTCACACTGCTAAGCCTGGCCTCTGCGCTGCCTCCCACTGACTCGGGACACCTCATCACTTCCCCAACTTATAACAGCACAAACAGCTAAAGAACCAACTTCCATCTCACTCAATCCCTCTTTCCCATAACAGGGGCAAAAAAGCCAGGGTAGGTAAGTGTGGTGCGCGATATTCAGATTCTTATTCCCTGTAAGAATAGAATCTCGGTCCTCAGTGGCAAGAATCAGGGCTGGTCCCGTGGGGACGCAGAAATATTCATATCTTGGTGAACATGTAAGAAACATTGTCCATTGCTGTTCCACTCTCCCATTTCCTCATTGTGAATGTATTATTAACATTCTCAACTTCTACCCATTGCTCATGATGTATACTATCACACCAGCAATATTACAATAAAACAAAGAACTGCAAATGCTGGAGATCTGAAACAAACAAAGACGTAAATTGCTGAGAGATAGTAAGAACTGCCGAAGCTAGAGTCAGAGATAACATAGTGTGGAGCTGGAGGAACACAGCAGGCCAGGCAGCATCAGAGGAACAGGAAAGCTGACGTTTCGGGTCAGGATCCTTCTTCAGAAGAAGGGTCCCGACCCGAAACGTCAGATTTCCTGCTCCTCTGATGCTGCCTGACATAAATTGCTGGAAGTTCTCCGTAGATCTGGCAGAATCAGTCAAAAGAAAACAGAACTAATTTTTCGAGTCCAATGACCCTTTTTCAAAACCGGAAGCAGCTAGGGAAAGGTGATATTTATACTGATGACAGAAGATGGGGAGGGAAAAAGAGTGAGTAGATAGGTAGAGATGGAGCCCAAAGAGACAAAGGAAAAATAGTACGCAGTCAAAGGGATTATTGATAGTAAACCAGGGAAAAAGAGAAGCTACAGAGACAGTAGGAACTGCCGATGCTGGAGTCCGCAATAACAAGATGTACAGCTGGATGAACACAACAGGCCAGGCACCATCAGAGGAGCAGGAAAGTTGATGTTTCAGGTCTGGACCCTTTTTCAGAAAAAAAGAAGCTAGATAGGTGATAATGAGGACTATAAGCAATTGGAAATTGGTTGGCTGGAAACTGAAAGCATCCAATTTCAGGTCAGGACCAGGGGTGTGGAGATGGGTAATAGACTTGGAAGGAGATATACATTCTCTGAAATTGTTGAACTCAACACCAAGTCCTGAAGGCTGTAAGGCACCAACAGCATTACCATTGTCTCCACAACACGAGGATGGTGCCACAAGACAGGCCCTACTGCACATCTGAGAAAGCACTAGCAAGACTGCTCCCCCCACCCCAACTAACCCCTCTACCCCCTGTGTCCTCCAACAGCTCAAATATTGACACAGCCCCTCTGGGTATTTTCTCTCAGCTGGAAATGGGAGAATCTGCTACATCTCCACAATGGGCTGAGGAAGAAATGTCCCAGCATGTTAGAACTTGGAGCACACCAGGACCCTGCTCAGCCCCAGGCAGGCGAGGACCCAGTGGTATCATAAATCAGTGGCTTCACTGGCATGCATTAATAGGCACAAGAACAGTGGACTGCACAAACACAGTGGGGATTCTGCTGCTCCTGGCATGCGAGCATCGAGCTACCTCCCTGGACAGATCGGTGGCTGCCAATGGATAGCCAGGTCCAGCACCCTCACAGCCTGCTGGTTATGTGCACTCCATCACTGTAGTCATTAGTGTAGCAGTGTGACAGGAAACCTTGAGTTCACTGCAGGTGCCCCTACCTCACAAGGAGACAGGGCAGTGCCCCACCAGAGGAGCATTCACACCAGGCCCCCAGAAGTCTCCTCTTAGGACTCTCTGGAGCTGACTGTGCCTTCCTCCTCCACCCTCAGCCTCTGGGCAGGCCCTTCTCAGGATGGTTGGGCCCTCTAGACATAAATATTCCTGAAGTCACCAAAATTCCAACATCAACTGGCTTCACTGTCAGGAGGACTCACACCATCCTAGCTGCAGACTGCACTCAGATGTAGTGGAAAGGAAAGAATGAAGAAGACCGTCGATGGCCACATTGGTGGCATGGGTGACACTTCATTTCAAATATGTTGTAGCATGTGCAGATAAATGTTCACTTTTCATTATCTGTGTGAGTGAATGTCTGTCTAGCTCCAACTACAATACTAAAGGTGCAGAGCTGAGCCATCCTTAGTGCTAAGGATGCAACACTGCACCATGTGCAGGCTTTGCTCAAATGGTGCTAAATAGTAACTAAGGTCAATCTTCCCAGGCCCCAAAATATTGTTATTCCACCACAGTCTCTGGTGAGGTCGGTTCAGAATGCTCCATGATATATACCCCCCATCACTCAGACTTGAAGCTCCTCCTTCACGGAATGAAGCACTTGGCCCACCCCTTCTGAGTGTGGTCGCAGCCATTTTCAGCTCCATTGCGCACTTGATTACTTTTCAGAACAATGGAAACAGCAGTCACTCCTCCAGTAATGGGACTCAGGCTCAACCTGTCATTATTGTTTGTGGTGATTGGAACAAGGGCCAGGTGGATTCTATTGACTATGAGTTCCCTGATTGGGGTTGTTAACCTGGGCCAATCAGGGAACTCTGGCTGACAGATATAAGCAGAAGTTTCAGAGCATCTCCTCATTCTAGGGACTGGCTCTGAGCAAGCTAGTCAGAATTCATGTGCTGTGCAAGCATTTAAAAAAGTGACTTGGTGACAGGATACCTACCTCCTTGGAATTATTTCATTGATGAACCCCAAAAGTAGACACTCCCTTCTTGCGCTTCTCCCTGTCATACCTATAAGTTTTGAGTATCACCAAGATCTCACCAAATCTGTCTATCTAAAGCTTCATTTGCTCACTGTATTCCCAATCCAGGCATAGCTAGTAACCCTGGCAGATCCAGGCATCTATTGTCTCCCCATCAAAGCCAGAGAGCTGCTGACTGTTAATGAACCTTTACCCACATCACCCGATATCTCTAGCCACCTTGTCCATTTGCATTGCCACTTCCAGGGAGCTATGGACTTGCATCTCAAGATCCCTCTGTATATCAATTCTCCTAAGGGTCCTGCCATTTAGTGTATACTTTCCTCTTGCATTTAACCTGCCAAGTGCATCACACCTTACACTTAGAAATAGTAAGAACTGCAGATGCTGCATTCAGAGACAAATGCAGTGTGGAGCTGGAGCAACTCAGCAGGACAGGCAGCATCAGAGGGGCAGGAAAGTTGACGTTTCAGGTCAGGACCCTTCTTCAGAAATGGGGAGGTGGAAGAGAGCTGGGACATAAATAGCGAGAGGAGAGGTGGGACTGGGGAAGGTATGTGGGATGGTGATATATGAATGATTACCAGAGGGTTGCAGTGAGAAAGAGATCTACTGACATCTTTCCTCCACCTAACGTTCCAGCTGATCTCTGTCATGCTGTATCCTATGACAACCTTCCTTACTGTGCACAACCCCACCGACTTTTCTGTCATCTGCAAACTTACTTATCAGACCACACACATTTTCATCCAAATCATTTCTATCTTGCCAGCTCACCATGGATTCTATGCAACTTAACTTTCTGGACCAGCCTACTACAAAAGACTTTCTCATATGCTTCAGTAAAATCCATGTTAACAACATTCACTGCCCTGCCCTTATCAATCATCTTTGTCATTTCCTTAAAAACTCATTCAGGCTAGTGAGATAACACCTCCCCTGCATAAAGCCATGCTGACTATCTCTAATAAATCCATTCTTCTCTAAAAACAAATAAATCCTGTCCCTATGAAACTTCTCCAATAATTTCCCTACCACTGATATAAGGTTCACTGGCCTATACTTCCTGGATTATCCCTGTTGCCCTTCTTAAACAGAGGAAACAACATTGGCTATTCTCCAATCTTCTGGGACCTGGCCTGTGGTTAAAGAGGATACAATGATCTCTGTCAAAGACCCAGCCATCTCCTCCCTTGCCTTCCTCAGTATCCTGGGATAAATCCCCTCAGGCCCTGAGAACTTATCGACCTTAACGTTTTTCAAGACACCCAAAACCTCTTCCTTCTTAATATTAATATGCCCGAGGGTATCACCATAACACTCCCGAACTTTACTATCATCCATGTCCTTCTTCTTAGTGAATACCGATGCAAAGTGGTCATTAAAGATCTCATCCACTTCCTCTCATTCCATGCATAAATTCTGTCCTTTGATTTTGAGTGTACCTAGCCTTTCCCTGGTTACCCTCTTGCTCCTGTATATAAAAATACCTTGTTTGATTTCAGTTTCCTAAACTCTACATATACTTCCTTTTACTTTTTGACTAAACTTTCAAAATCTCTTGTCATTCCAAGGTCCCAAATCTTGCTGTCTTGCATTATTTTCCACTGCTGTTCAACAGTATTAAAGAAATGGATATTTTGCTATATAAGAGTAAAGCTTCCAGGATCAGTGCTCCTGAACAAGATGTGCAAGTGATCAATTAGCTGGCTACTCTAATCAAATCTCACAGCAGCACAGCTAAATCAAGCACATGACCATGGATTGACCTCTCACTGTGTGCTGAGACAACTAGTGGCAGAATATATTACACGACTGTAGACAGTTAGCACCTACAAAAGCCAGTTAAAGGGAAACAGGAATTTTAAAATAAAATTGTTCACTGCATTAAAAATGCTGCAGTGAGTGAAAGAAAGGTTGCCTCACTGGGATGATGTCCTTTGACTAGGATGCAGCAGTCAGAGGAAATGCCATCAGCACCATTCAAAAAAGATGAATGATGACATTTACAGTCTCAAAAGACTTTCACATTACGAATCCTCAATATTTCCCTTTAAAAACAAAATCGGTAAAGTATTCATACCACATGGTAGTTCCTCATAAACAGGTGTGTTTTATTTGATAACCTTTCATCTTAAGCTGCAAGGTGACCTCAAAGCACTTATGTATTCTCACAGCTTTTTTTTTCCACCATTCATTGTCATATTACAGTAAGTAACATATTATTAAATTCTCCACATTGCTCTCACCATTGACTTTTCTGGACTCAGTTTCCTGCGCTGGTGCATAGAAGCTGAATCTAAACTAGTGAAACAACACTACCTTTTGATTACCCTTCTAAACACGTTATCACTTTCTCCAGGGCAACAGGGATGGCCGATAAATGTTGATCTAGCCAGTGATGTCTACATCCCATGAATAAAGAAAAACTGAGGCTGACTGGCTGAAGTATTGGGAGCCTGCTACAACCTTTGCAAGAGTGTTGTTGCAGCTGCCTTTATGCTACTGGAGTTGAATATCAATTTTTGCCAGAATAGTGCGTCTTACAGCTTTTTGGCTATTATGGTACAAATGTGTAATCTGCAACATACCAAATGCCAATTTCAAAGGCAGGAAAAATACTCATTTTGAAAATGAAAAACCTTTTGAGATATATGTATGTCCTTTGTTCCATATCTGAATTTGTTTTGCACTAAACAAAATTATACACACACCACACATGGTGAATCTCTGCATGCTGACCTACTCACAAAGATACAAGAAATGGGAAGACTTTGGCTGAAAAGATGGACACCTGGAATGTGAATACTAGTATAGCCTGGATGCAAGATGCCTGGTTTTGCTCAAATCTTCCTACAGTGAATGGAACAAGGGCCAGGTGGATCTCATTTACTATGAGATCCTTGATTGGGATTGTTAACCTGAGCCGATCAGGGACCCCTGGCTGACAGATATAAATAAGAGATTCAGAGAGTCCCTTCATTCTAGGGACCGAGTCTCAGCTAGCTGGTCAGAGCCCATGTGTTGTGCACATGTAAATAAAGGATGGCTTACTGAAGGATACCGGCCTCTGAGAGGTTATTTCACTTCCCTTCCAGCCCTATCATAAGCATTTTGTATTTTGTGTAGACCTTTAGTTTAGACAGGAACAATTTTATTTACAGAGAAAAGTGGAAGAAATTATTGGTAAACCAGCTTTTATCAGAGAATCTCTTTCAGACGCAGGGCTGTCTTAATTCATCAGCTGAAATAACTCAATTGGGAGAGAGTTAGGCTGAAGATCTAAATGTCCCTGGTTCAATCCCAGGTTTCAACAAAGTAAGCAGTAACTTCCCTGTTTTTAATTGCAGGATGCTTATCGATTACCAAGATGGGTGATACAAATTCATGTAAATAGGTTCACAAGTTCTACGATGCCAGTTCCTTTTTCTTGCAAGTCAAATGCATTCCCTCAGCTCTATACCTGTTTGGAAAATGGTGTAACACAGGGACACAAATGTTGAATCCTTTTGAGTTCTGGACTGGATAGTGATGTTGTTTCCGTGTGGCCTTCCTCAATCTCTCAAAGGCAGCCTAAGAAAACACTTTGAGAGACAAGGCCTGATATAAATCATTAAGCTATATTCTTTACCTGTTAAGATGAACAGTGGGTATGACTGGACTCACTCCATTCAAAATATAAAACCATTCTCTTGTACAATTATAAAAAATAAAATATACTAACCCTAACTTTCCGACATCTGTCAGTTATCTTATTTGCCTTAAACAGAATGATTTCTAACTGTTCTTCAGTATCTTTAACCTCTTAGTCTCAGCAGAAGCACCGGTAGCTTTGTCTGTAATGTTTGACTGACTGCATAATCATCTCTTTGCTGACCTGTGTCTCATTTCCAAACTTTTTATTTCCTGTAATTTATATCTAGGGTCAAAACAGTCTGATACGTTTCACCTTGCTCATAGACCATTGGGAAATAACTACTCCATTATGATTTTTTTAAACACAGCATTCAAGAATCCCAAAAGATGACAAGGTATATTGAATTGCTTTGCTTTGGGCTTTGGATAAATTATTTCAAAGTTTGGCTCATTAACTAATAACTTTTGTCTTTGTTCTTTGTTTCAAACATGCTGGGAGGCAATTTGATATAATATATCAAAATCCAAGTGCAACCTTTTCTCATGAATTGAATAAGGCTGCATCTCAAGCCTGCTGATTTGCTTTCATTTTGCTCGCTCACTTGGTACCTACCTACATGCTCACAGCATCCATGCCTTGTGTGTAAGAATTGTGTCAGTTTATTTTTATGTATTTTTGATTGTCGAGTGAAATGGGAAAAGAAATGTTTTAAAATTATTGAGCAATTGCTGCTCTTTCATGAGGAAAGCAACCTGATAGTTATTGTGGGGACAGTTTACAAAGCTGTTTGTTCAAGAAGTAGAAGATCATTTACAGAAGAGTGGAAGCCGTGACTGCGTACAAATGGAGATCCAACTGGCAGTAAGTAGCTGATTGGTTTGTGAACTGGTGATTTTCTGCTTGCCAGCAATTATGTGATTGGTTCTCAGGTAGCTGAACAGCTACCATGAACAAGATAGAGAGAAGCTATCAGATCTCCACCAGCCGAGGAGGTCTCTCTGTTCACTCTAAAGCTGAAGAAATCCAGCTTATTTTTCCGTCAGCTGTTGCTGTAAGCTGTGACTTTTAAATAGTAAGTCAGATACCTTTTGTAAATGTGATCCAGTCACTCTATGCCTCCTGCAAATAAGTCAAGTGTCCGGAGAAAGAAGATTGAGAAGCACTGTTCTGACCAGCATAAGTCATATCTCAGCAACCCTGTGAACAAGGACAAACGAACTGCTTTCCATTTTTCCCTTCCACCCATAGCACCTTTGTTTGTTTTCCTATCTGTGTCTGCTCATATGTATATGGTATAGTTTATAAGAGGGTTCAAATTTTAACCAGGAGCATTATATACCAATCATTAATAAGTTTTGCATGTAACTGGAGTCTATTTGTTTATAATAAATAGTCATTCTTGCTGAGTACAGAAATCTGGTCTGTGTTTTCTGTTATTCTGAGTCTGAAAGTCCGTAATTTGGAGAACGCTGAGTACTTTTTTAAATCTTCAATTTTGGTGATAACTCTGGGAGTATTGATTTCCAATATGTTACTTCAGTGAGGTATAACTCCTGCCTTTACCTTGCCTATGAGCAAAGTCACATGATCACACAGCTTGCCTTGATGCTCACAGTCCTTAATCAATAGGCAGATATCTTGCATTACGGTACTATGCTGTGTCAATCACACAGCTGCACCATGTGCTAGCAGCTTATATGGCAAACACAGTACACAGGCAGCAAGTAAGTAGACATGTCTCCAAATCTTAAGGGAGTGGCGTCCACTGAAGTCAATAGAGACACTGTTCAGATGATCATATAGTCCTGGCCCAGTAAATCAAGAGCAGCCTCTCATACCAGTCCAGGGGATTAGCCACTATCAAGTGTCTGGTTAGGGTCTGTCTGCAGTCTGGGAATGGGTCACAGTCAGCCCTTTGGTTCCAAAGTGGCCACTTTGTTGGGCACAGCTAATGCAGTCAGAGAGATGTGCAGACATCAGTCAGGGGTCTGATCTCCTCCTCTGAGGATTTACAGTTGGGTTACTTAAAGGGATGGGCCAACCTCAGTCCATTGGGTCCGTCCTAAGAAAGGAAGGGGAAAAGAGGGTGGGGGAAAAGGGCAGTTATTGCAGAAAGGAGACTCAGTCACCCATTGTTCAGGACTGGGGGCTACAGGCTCGGGTATCGGGGATGACAGTTGTACACGGGGTACAGTATCTGTAAAGGGGGCTACTTTAAATCATAGATGGTAATGGGGTTATGCAGGAGAGGATTTCATCGATGCTCTGAAGCACTCTGGCTTCAAGGATAACAGCATATCACTATGCCTGGTATGATCACTGCATAAGGGGGAAAGTGTGGACAGTACAGGCTCGTGTTGACTGGGTCATAGAGTCATAGAGATATATAACATAGAAACAGGCCCTTCAGTGCAACTCGTCCATGTCAACCAGATCTAGTGCCATCTGCCAGCATTTAGCCCATAGCCCTCTAAACCCTTCCTATTCATATTCCCATCTATATGCCTTTGAAATGTTGTAATCATCCCAACCTCCTCCACTTCCTCTTGTAGCTCATTCTAGACACACACAACACTCTATGTGAAAACATTGTCCCTTAGGTCCCTTTTAAATTTTTCCCCTCTCACCTTAAATCTACACCCTCTAGTTTTGGACTCCCCCACCCCAGAGAAAAGACCTTAGCTATTCACCCTATCCAAGCCCCTCATCATTTTATGAACTTTTATTAGGTCATCCCTCAGCCTCTGATGCTCCAGGGAAAATAACCCCAGCCTATTCAGCCTCTCTCTATAGCTTAAACCCTCCAACACTGGCTACATCCTTGTCAATCTTTTCTGAACCTCTTCAACTTTCACAACATCCTTCCTTATAGGATGGAGACCAGAGTTGCATGCAATACACTAAAAGTGTAGTTGGAAAGGGACATGGGCAGATACCAAGTCTATGGGGTTTACAGGATGGACTATCAGGAAAAGAAAATGGATATTCAGGCCCTCACCAACATGTAGTGGAACACCAGTACTGAAACAGAATGAAGTATCGCCTTCTTTTGAGATGCAAATCAAAACTACACACTAGGAAGGAAAATGGACATGATCATACCCAGAGTGGGTAAGGTAAGTGTCTTGACTGGTGAGAGAGGGGAACTATAAGGCAACCAATGTGAGGGACTTTAGAGGGCAACAGTATTACACATAGATCCATGCACTGTGTAGGACACAGACCTGCAGGCTCCTTAAACTTAAAATGTACAGCATCCTACCCAAAGTTTCCCAGTTCCAAAAGAAAATAACTCATTAATTCCTGTGGTTCAGACAAGCATTTATTGCCCATCCCTAACTGCCCTTGAATAAGTGATGGTGAACTGTCTTCTTGCACTGCTGTAATCCATGCGCTGTTAGATGAGGAGTTCCAGGATTTTCGTCCAGTGATAGTCCATGAATGGGAATATCATTCCAAGTCATGAATGTGTATCACTCTGAGGGAAACCTGCAGGTAGTGGTGTTCCATTTGTTTCCTGTTCTTATTCTTCTAGATGCCAGAAATTGTAGATTACCAAGGTCCATTATAACATTTTGGATTAAATGAACATCAAAGTGTGTTTTTCTTTAAAAACATCTCAAGATATCTTTATTTTTATATTCAAGACTGTTCAATTTGATCAACTTGCCTGATATTAGGTATAGACAGGCTGAAAAGCACTAATTTGTCTGGGTAGGCTCCTATTTAATAAGTAGTTGAAAGTTCTCAGAATTTTGAAGGCTAATAAAGAAATCAACATCCTTGTTTAATTTAAAGATCCTTCTTGATTTGCACCCTGAGGAGTGATTTACATTGATAGTTCTTTCTGATAAAAATATCTTTTAGAAGAACAGGGTGAATAGTTTTACTGCAGTCTCTTTAACGGCTTGGAACTGCCATTTGTGGGTTTCTAATGCTTGGCTACTCATCAGTCAGAAAATGTAAAACTAACTGAGTGACTGAGCTACATCAAGCTGTGAGGTAGAATTTCACTATGTAAAAATTGAACAAACCAATTTGGACTTTATCCAGAACCACGGAGAGGGTTTTGGAGGTCCAGGGTGTTGGACCAATTAGCTGATTGGAAGAGAAATTGGTCCTAATTATGTATATTTTACAGGCCATAAATGAAAGCAAATAAAACCAGCAGGGCAATTTATGTTCTGTGTTTAGAGACATTAGAAACGGATTTGTGCAATATTGGCATCATAAAATATTACAACATTTTTAAGCAGGACTTTTTCAGTTATTGTGGTGGGTTTACCTTTAAAGGTGAGAGATGCACCAGCAAGTTCATCGCAACTATTGAGAAGGCTCTAGGCTAAATTTCAAATGTGCCTTGCTCTCCTGCAGCTTCTGATGTATGATCTGTAGATATCAACTGTTCTTCACCTATCAACAGGCTTAAACAGGCTTGTCATAGCTAAGAAGTCCACACCCTTGGGAGCAATCCTATAAAGCACTTAAAATGAGCATTGCCTGTGGACACGAAGGGAATCAAAAGATATGGGGACAGAGCTGGAAAGTGAGTTGAGATGAAAAATCAGTCATTATTAAATGGTGATACAATTTCAAAGGGATATATACTTACATTTCTAAGCTTCTCAGCAGCCTTTCAACCATAGTTTTGCCTCCATCAAATATTATAGATTCTGTGAATGAAGGTGTTACAGCTGCTTCTTGAATAATTATGGATATCACCTTTCTGTGGTCAGTTATGAACGGATAATTCTCGGAAGTGAATAGTTTCAGTTCACTTCATCTGTGGGGTTGATATGAGGAAACCTGACATCTGGTTTGAAAAGCCCTGTGCCCTGACAAACTGATGCCTTCTTTTCCAGCATAAAATAATATAAATGCCATATTTTGCCAATTATAAACTTTTTAAATATGCATGATTGTTAAATTTTCATGATTAATGAGTATACAGCAGATCAGCTGATTTGATAGATGTATCTGCAGTGACTTGTAATTATCCAGTAGCATGAATGCCACATACAACCCTTCACATTGCCAGGAAAAATTATCTCTGATCTAAATTTTCTCTTGCAGGTCACTTGCAGAAGGAGATATCACTGTGTGATCATCTCACTTATAAAATGGAGAACCTGAAGATAGGTCTTGCCTGACATGTCCAAGCAACAGTGACTACATTGAGGAAACAAAACGTAGATTGGGGGACTGCTGTGCGGAACACCTACGTTCTGTCCTTATAATGATCCTGAGCTTCCTGTTGCTGGCCACTTCACCACACACTGTGTACCCTAGCCAACATCTCTGGCTCAGGCTTGCTGCAGTGCTCCAGTGAGGCTCAGAGCAAAATGGAAGGACAGCACCTTGGCTTCCGCTTGGGAACATTACAGCATTCAGGACTCAATATCGAATTCAACAATTTCAGAAAGAGAACACTTCTTTCCACGTGTTTTACCCCATTCCATACCCCACATCTTATCATGACATGGTTTGTTTTTAAGCACAGCTAATCCATTTGTACCCACTTATAATCCCCATCTGCACCTATTTAGCTTTTCGTCTTCCCAGGTTTACTATCTACGGTCACTTTGTCTGCCTAATGTTTCTTTTCTCCCTCTCTGGGCTCTGTCTCCACTTATCCATTCATTCCTTCCTTCTACTCCCCATTCCCTGTCAGCAGCAAAAATACCACATTTTCTGAGCTGCTGTCAGTTCTGAGGAAGGGTCACTGGATTCAGAATGTTAACTCTGTTTTCTGTCCACAGATGCTATCAGATCTGCTGAGTTTCTCTAGCACTTTCTGTTTGTGTTTGTTTCAGATCTCTAGCATCTGGACTTTTTGCTTTAAAAATGGATAGATGTTTGACAGCAGTTTCTAGAAGTTAGAAGTGCTTTGTTTTCTTCATTATCTACAGTATGATTTAAATGTCAAAATTATCTCAGTATTTACCAGCAGTTAGGGACTTAATTTTAACCTTCAGCCACTCACAAAATGGAAGAGGTCAGTCACATGTTGGAACCAAAACGATTCAATCAAACATTTGTCAGTGTTTGTTTTAATATCCCAGTTACTGTATTTTCATTTGACTTCGGCGTTTGGCAACCACTTAAAATGGACAGGCATATATATGACCTGCACATTTCTGCTCCAATATTTTAAAAGATTCTGTGAGGGTCAGAGTTGAAGTACCATTGATATGTTTTGACAGAGCCATAAACTGCACAGATCAGGGGTCAAGATGGCAAAATAGCAATGTACTTCAGCAATGTGTCTGTGGATATAATGCTACAGGCAGAGGAGGCCAGCAGTGAGACCCGGGTCCCTGTGAATGGGAAAAAGAAGACAGCCTGTGGAAGACAAGTAGGATTGACTGGTACTGACAGAGAAAGACAACAATAGAGGTATGGTGTCTCACAGCCTTCACAAAAGCTTTAATGACCAGATCAGGGCATGAAAGGTGAATGACATGAAACTTTCAAGTATAAGTCCCCTCATTGTCACTTCCTCAGCTTTCTCATATCCATTAGCCCTCCAACAAAACTTGCAAGAAACTGTACAGCACCTAAGTTGAAAGAGTAAAGTCCTGCAGAACTAGCCACACAGTGAGTGAAACAGTGCCAGAATAGCTAGATCACAGGCATCTGCCGAACAATGTAAAAAGTTGTCCAATATATCCTGCACACAGGGCAAATCCAATCTGATAATTACCACCCTATCAGTCTACTGTCTATCATCAATAAAGCAATAGAAGCTTTACAGAATTATGAACTGACACTTACTCAGCAATAAGCTGCTCACTGACTATTACAGACGCTTTGTTAGTTTAAAAAGGAATCTCTCTCCCCATTCTCACCACCTGTCCATAGGCAGGTTGTGATTTATTTTTTTCCCTTACAGTAGCAGTATATTGCCCTTACCCCTCTGTTAGTGAGCTGATGGTGTATAGACTTGATCGACATTGTGGCAAAGTTAAGTCAGAATTAGGGCTTATCTCAAACACTCTTAGATGCGGGGGAATACTCCACAACACAGGCACACTCACAAACATACACAGAGACATAAAACAGGAAAGTAATTAGAGATTATTGAATTATTAACAATTTAAGGACATAGTAACCAAAGGATATCAATTTAATGATGTCCATCTTTTCCAAGCGCTTGAATCAACAGTCTGGCATTCCTTTGGAATTTCTGGGACAGTTCACTTGCACTCTTGGTGCTATGTTACTTAGTGTCTACCTGGATACTCGCAGCATCTCTGCTTTGCATTGTATTGCCATGCAAGCCATTCCATGCCATGCTGTACTTGTTAGTGCTTTGGTTCTTCAGTCAGAGCCAAATGCTGTCAGACTTGCTGTGTTGACATGCTGTTTTGCGTAGATATATAGAAAAGCTGGTTGTCACCTGAAGCCACTTCACCTGACGAAGGAGCAGCACTCCAAAAGCTTGTGATTTTGAATAAACCTATTGGACGATAACCTGGTGTCATCTGACTTCTGACCTTGCTATGGGAGATGACTGAGGAAATTACAGGGGGCCTGATCTGAATTTTTAAATCATCTCTAGCCAGAGGGAAGGTCCCAAAGAACTAGAGGACAGTTAATGGGGTTCCACTTTATACAAAGGGTGGTCAAGACCGACCAGGAAATTAAACACAACTGAGTCTCACATCAGTGGTAGAGAAACTATTGTAGAAAATAATGAGGGAAAAACTTAATTTCCATTTAGAAAGCCAAGGTTGATCATGGGGTAGTTAGCATGGCTTTGTCAGAGGGAGGTTATGTATAACAATTCGGTGGAATTTTTTGAGTCGGTGACCAAGTGTTTGGTTGAGGGTAGGGTTGTTGATCTAGTTTGTATGGATTTCAGAAAGCCCCTTGACAGGGTCCCATACGAGAAACTGAAAAAGAATGTAAGAGCACATGGGATGCAGTGTAACTCGGCAAGATAGATCCAAAATTGGCACTAAGATAGAGGTTGATGATAGAATCCTGTTTGTGTGCCATAGCATAACACAGGGACTGGTGCTGGGCCTCTTATTGTTTGTGATATATATAAACAATATAGGAGAAAATGGGGGTGGGGGACAATATGTAGGTTGGCAGATGACACAAAGATTGACTGGATAGTTAGCAGTTAGGATGAAGGTCTTAAGTTATAGGAAGATGTGAACAGATTGGTTAGATCAATGGCACATGGAATTTAACCCTGATAAATGTGAAGTGATGCACTTTGTAAGAAAGAACAAGGCAAGGGAATACTCAATGAAGGGCAGGACACTGAGAAGCTCAAAGGAACAGAAGGATCTGGTGTGCTTGTTAACAGATCCCTGATGTTGGCAGAATAGATTGATAGGGAAGTTTAGAAGGCATATGGGACACTTAGCTTTATCAGTTATGGCATAGATTATAAGAGCAAGCAGGTTATGTTTGGAGTTGTACAGAATTTTGGTTAGGCCATAGTTGGAGTACTGCGTGTGGTTCTGTGCGCTCTCGGAAGGTTATGATTACAATGGAGGAGGTGCAAAGGATATTCCAGGAAATTGCCTGGGATGGACCATTTCAACAATGAAGGAAAGCTGGATAAGCTCGGATTGTTTTCTTTGGAGAAGAAAATATTGAGAGATCGATCTGATAGAGGTGTATAAGATAATAAGGGGGATGGACAATGTAAATAGACTGCAACTGTTCCCCTTAATTTAAGGGTCAATAACAAGATGATTTTAAAGTGAAAGGCAAGTGGTTTAGAGGGCATTTGAGGAAAAACCTATTCACACAGAAGATGATAGGAATCTGGAATGCATTGATTGGGAGATTAGTTGAGGCAGGAAGCCTCACACCTTTAAAAAGTACCTCGATGAGCACTTGCAATGTCATAACATTCAAGGCTGTGGCCCTAGTGCGGGAAAGTGGGACTAGTGTAGATAGTAGTATATTTTCCATGGCACAGAATTGATGGGCTGAAGGGTCTCTTCTATACTGTATGATTTGATAAATCTATGGAGAGTGAAGGGGGACACAATAAGTCAGTGGCTCTGATAAGCGTCAGTCATACACACACAGTCTAGGGGCTTGGCCATTGTCAGTCCTGCATTTGGCATGCTCACAGTCAGTGGGTCTGTCCCAGTGTAGACTGGGGATGTGCAACAGTCATTCCTTATTTCAAGCAGTCAGGGGGATTGTGTACTGTTAGTGAGGAAGCTTTAAACACAATAATCAAGGATCTGGACAGGCATGTCTAGGGGCTGCTCATGAAAGTCAGTCAGAGGTTTGGACAAATACAGTCCTGGGTATCCACCTCTTAATCTTTCAGGAGGTTTGAAGTGCAGCCTGAAAGGCAATGGGAGGAGCACTGTCAGAAGAGGTTGGGCTGTCAATGCCTGGATGGGGGAGGAGGAAACAAAAGGCATTTACAGAAGTGGGGACAAAGATGGTGATGAGCGAAGCACAAGATGTTCAGGGACATATGAAGAACAGCATCAGAGGGCATAGTAAGCCATGGGGTGGGGGGAAGGGTGGTGGTGAGCAGGGGGTGAGTGGCAGTGACCACTACTGTATCCTCCACAGAGAGAGAGACAGACAGAGCATGGAGAAGTGGGGTAGTCAACATTATGGTGTGCTGCCAGAGTTTGTGGGCCGGAAGGACGATTGAAGGCATATTTCAATGATTGGTCTCCGGATGGGGTTTTGGTTGAAAAAGGTTATTGGGATAATGAGAGGTAAAAGGGACATTGAGGCTCTCTTTTGGGTTACCTGACAACCAAGTGGGCCCAGTGCTGACATTGTTCACCTTGACCTGTGCCGCCAACTTCACTCGCACTTAACTAGGTGTGAAGTGCAACTAGAGAATGGCTGGGACACCGCACAAGATAGGTGACTTTGACGAGTGAAAGCATGGATCCATGTTTGCTGGTCATATTGACGCTGTAGTAACATGAATACACGAAGCTGCTATTTGCATTTAATTTGTAACCATTTCATCACCCATTTACTATACATACAAAATGAAGTTGAAGGTCAGATGTTGGTCAAAGATGATTTCCCACATGACATTCATGCTAGCAAATTGAAATTGAGCATCTCAATAAGATTGAAGTTAACAGCAACAATGTTACAAAAGCCACAAATGGTTGACAGGGAACCATTATTTTGCAATTCCAAGGGTCTGTATGAGACACAAACATTACCTTTTCCCAGGATACCTCTGACATGTGTTTCCTTAGTCCTCAACCATGGAATCCCCCTCACTATGGTTGACAGAGCCCTCAACCATGTCTGACTCATCTCACACACTTCAGCCCTCACCCCTTCACCTGCCTCTCAAAATACACGAGGATTCCCCTTGTCCTTACTTTCCACCATCATTCATGACTAGAAATGGCAGGACTGCAGAGCTTAGATCTGATCTGTTGGTTCTGGAGCAGCTTAGCCCTGTCTATCACTTGCTGCTACTGATTAGCATGTAAGTAGTCCCTTTTTTACAGTTTCAAAAATATATTGTATCCATAAAAAATCTTTATACACATACATAGTCATTAGAGCAGTTCAATTCTGTTCAGTTTTACATATGGAGAACAAACAAACCTAAGACATTTCTTATACAAGACTATATTTCTTTTTCTTTATTTGATGCCAGTAGTCTCATGATGTTTGTTCATGGGCTGACACTTGATTTTTTGGTAGTCCAAATGCTGCTCCTGGCATCCTCTCTGGCTGTGTTCTTTTGCATTCTCCTCACCATTTGCAGTCCTACCTAGTTTTGTGCTTTCAGGGAACTTGAAAACATTACACTTTATTGCACTTTGAATAGCTGGGCCCCAAGCAATGATCTATGCAGTAAACCACCTTCCACTCTGAAAAAGACCCATTCGTTCCTTCTCCCTGTTTCCTTTCGGCCAAACAAATGTCAATCCTTGACTAAGGTTCCTCCCCTCTACTATGATTGACAGCATCCTCTACCTCGTCTACTCATTTTCCATATAGCTGTCCCTTACCCCTTCCCTTCTCTCTCAGAACAGCAATAGAGTTCTCCTTGTCCTTAATTCCCATCCCACCATATCTACATTCAAAGGATCATCTATCACTATTTCTGCCACCTCCAGCAAGATGCCACCACCAAACACATCTTCCCCTTCCTTCCACTGTCTGCATTCTTCAGGGCCTGTTCGCTCCATGACACCCTGATCCACTCCTCCATCACTCCTAACACCCTTAGTGTCTGCCCATACAATGGAAGAATGTGTAACACTTGTCCTTTCAGCCTCCTCTTCCTCACTGCCCTGGGCCCCGAACACACTTTCCAGGGGAAGCGGCATTTCACTTGTATTTGTTTTAATCTAATTTATTATATCCACCACTCACAGTGTGGTCTCCTTTATATTAGAGTCATAGGAGTCAACAGCACAGAAAAAGACCCAATGGCCCATTGAGTCCGTGCCAAGTTAAAACAACCATCAAACTATTCTGATCCCATTTCTAGCACTTGGCCTGCAGTCTTACATGTCTTGCCATTATACATTTAAATACTTCTTAAATGTTATGGGGGTCTCTGCTCAGCTACCGTGACAGGCCATGAGTTCCTGATTCCTACTGCCATCTAGTTGAGAAAAGACTTTTCCTCACATCCCCTCTGAATCTCCTGCCCCGTACCTTAAATCTATGTTCTCTGGTCATTGATCCCTCCAACAAGGAGCAAAGTTTATTCCTGTCTACCCTGTCTATGCCCCCCTTAATTGGCAAGACCAAATGTAAACAAGGCAGTTGCTTTGTGGAACATCTACGCTCTGTCCATAGGAATGACACCAACATTCCTCTTGCTTGCCACTTCAATGAAATGTCTTGGTCTCATGCTAACATTCCATAGCATGCCTGCCACACTATTGCAGTGAAGCTAAATGCAAGCTGAAGGAACAGCACCTAATTTTCCATTTTACAGCATCTAGGACTGAATATTGAGTTCAACAACTTCAGAGTATGACCTCTTGTCATCCGATTTTATGACATTCTCCACACAATGGCCATGTCTTGTTTGTGTCTTCGTTGCTATAAATGGACCCATTTTCTTCTTTTTATATCTTCATTTACACACATTTCATTTTCATCTTTCCTTTGACACCATGAGCATTCACTTTGTCTTTTGCTTTGACATCAATTCTACTTGCTCCTCCTTCCGTCATATCAATAACATAAAAACCATTAGTTTCCCACCCTGCTTAATTCTGAAGAATTTATATTGGACACAAAATGTTAAGTACATCTCTTTCTCCAAGGATGCTGCCAGAACTAAAAACCGATAAAACTGCGGATGCAATTAACTCAGTTAACCGAAATGTTAACTCTGGGACACGGACTCGAAACATTAACTCTGATTTTTCTTCACAAATGCTGCCAGATCTGCTGAGCTTTTCCAGCAACTTCTGTTTTTGTTGTTGATGTTGCCAGAACTGCTGACTTTCTCCAGCACTTTCTGTTTTTATTTGAGATCTCCAGTGTTTGCAGTAGTTTGTTTTTATTTATAAAATGAGTGTCGATGCTCAACAAAAACTCAGAATAGTCATGTTTCATATTTTTAGATTCTTCAGAGACTGAGTTAAGAAGCTGGATTTTTGAAGAAAATTGAGTGAACTGTTAAACTGAAATGGATTTATCAAGAAAGGATTTTCATGTTACCTCTATACTTATACAGGGTTCCTTTAGAAAGCACATAAATGCCTGCCTTTTTGTTATTTTCACTTGACGAAGTCCATCAGAAGTATTGATCTATGACTCCCGAAATAGTTCAGTGGGAAAATGCATCATGTGGTACAGTTTTAAGCCATAGAAATCAATAGAAACCTATACAGATCAGACACTCTAAGATTGATTTTAAGTCTGTGTGACAGGACACAGAACAAAAATTTTCCTCTGCTTCAGATCAAATGAAAGCATTGACACCTACTACTATCTACATAAGATAACAAAGGGAGCTGTAACTATCATCTCAAGAGTTGAGAGCCGCAGTATGACTATATGTCTATCAAAGCATTGGAGAAGAGGGCCCAGTGCTTTAATTAAGCTCATTAAAGACATTTTACTGTCAGATACTTTAAAGATGTATTGTAACTGTTGAGGAGAGAAAGGGAATCTAAAATAACTAAATATCAATTTTGTCAAAACAACATCATGTACGGTGATACATCGATATTTCCATAATGCAATGATATGATTCTACATTTTACTTCATTATACATAGCAAAAATGAGCAAGAGTTTAGTAAACACCATACCAAGGCGTCCCTTCAAGCTCCTTCAGAAACATTCTGTGTTGGAGAGGCATTATATTGGTTATTGAACTCCATCATGTTAACTGCTGGATATCTATATTCTCTTTTTTAGGCATTGGCCCAACTGCTGAGCTTCTCCAGAGTTTCTTAAATGTCAGTCCAGTATAAATAGCATAGACCTGTACAGACATGAGCTACTTTCACTCTAAAGCTGACAATAACTTATTTGTTGAAATACGTTATAGTCACAGTTTGATAAAACATTTGTTATCTTAACATTTTTATTTTGCTCAATATCATGCAGAATGATCTTTATGATACATTTGATACATGTTATATACATTTTTAAAAAACTAACAATTACCATTTAACAATGAATCATGTTCAACAATAATTTTTAATTTCAGCTGCAAGATGTGTGCATGCCAATTTTATTTTATATCAATGTACATTAAATGGACGTCCTGTAAGAAATTATGCAATATATTGTCGAAGAAACACAATGCATTTTGTGCATAAGCATTTTTGAAAGGCATTTGGTAAGTGATGAACTGAAGGTATAGTATTAAAGAGATAAATTATCTAAAGAACAGTAGCAGAGAACCTTGGTTAATGGTTATTATACTGGGAAGATATACATTAGATTAAACATTAATAAGAGCAATGAAAAGTAATATGTTTTGGAGAAACAATGAGAGGAAATCATTGCCAAATTGTGAAAGGATTTGATAGCTGGAGCGAATTAAGTATTCACGTACATAAATCTTCAAAATTTAGGAGACAATTTTATAAATCTTTTTTAAAAAGTTACATTCAATTTTAGGCTCAATAAATGAGAGAATCATATGCAAAATGAAAGAGGTAACTCTAAATCTCTATTTGACAGAATCAAGGCTACAATTATAATTTTATATGCTGAGGCCTTAGAGTGAGCAGGGTGGAATGCTGTAGTCATGAAGAAAGACAGGAAATATTACAGCTCAGTTTAATGGAACAGAGACATTTAAAATAGGTCTGATTGAATTCTTCACAAATATGGGTCTGAATTTTGCCACAAATTGGTATGTCATTTCAGGGAGTTTTAGGGGGCAGGGGGGCGGGGAGGGGGATCACTCCATGAACCCTAGTGAGTTTTATCATGCAATTTCATGCTGCTGACCTCATTCAATTTGCTCTACTCCACCACGGCACCACTCTCACATAATTTTGTGCTTACCACTGCTGGAAGTGCTTGATGCTGTGAGATTTTCTCTCTATTTTCCAGGTTTCCCACCACTCGGGCCATATTTAAACCCCAGCTGTGTACTAGTTCAAGTACTGCAAGGCAGAAATAATCCTTTACAATTGCTGTGAAGAATTGCCCAGGAAATGGCTGATAGAGGCACATTGATACTCACTTTGCTGACAGGAAGCTTGAAGACTTGTTGAACAGACAGGAGTGCAGTCCTCTTCCCTCAGGACTGCCAGAGGCATCCATGGCACCAGATCCTACCTGACTAGTCTGAACTTACCACCGGGTCAGAGTCGTGTCCACAGTCTGGAGGAATGCTCACCACGAAATTTAATGAACATCTGCACTACACAAATAGTAAGTGCTTCTTCTCTCTGCTATCTCACAATTGCTCTAAGTGCTTCTGCACTCACATTCCGCCAAGGCTCATGGTTCATCACCTCTATTATTTCATGCCGCAACTTCCCTCGATTTCTCTCACACACTCCATCCTCCCAAACTATTAGCCTTCTAGCCCTGTCTGCTTCCTACTCACTCAGATAGGACACTTCACCACAACTCCATCATCGGCACTAACATGTATCAGATACTTTTATCTCACTCAATCCTTGACTTCATCCAAAAGCAGGAAAAAGAACTGCCCACTTGGGGCAAAGAGAAACAAAAATGGTAGTCGAGTGCCCAACATTCAACTGCTCAGTCCTTATTAGGAAAGAGTCCCTTCCCCTAATAGAGAGAAACATTATGGCTCATGTGGTGATGTTGAAACCTCCATATCCTGTCAACCAAGTAAGATTCATTGTCAAGTGCTGCAATGCTCTCCCATTATAACCAATGTGGATACATTCTTAACAAGGCCACACTCCTGGTCCTATTGCACAATTCTTTCCTCCTTTTGTCCTCCACAGGCACAAGCAGCATCCTCACAGCCTCTGGCAGGAAAAAACATAGAACATAGACAGTACAGCACATTACAGGCCCTTCGGCCCACGATGTTCTGCCGACCTATTATCCTACTAAGATCAATCTACCCTGCATACCCTACATTTTACTATCCTCCATGTGCCTATTTTAAGAGTCACTTCAAAGTCTCTAAAGTATCTAACTCCACTACCACCGCTGGCAGTGCATTCCACACGCCCACCACTCTCTGTGTGAAGAATTTACCTCTGCCATCTCCCCTATACCTTCCTCCAATTGCTTTAAAATTATGCCCCCTCGTAATAGTCATTTCCGCCCTGGGAAAAAGTACCTGACGATCCACTCCATCTATGCCTCTCATCATCTTGTAAACCTCTATCAAGTCACATCTCATCCTTCTTCGTTCCAATGAGAAAAGCCAAAGCTCCCTCAACCTTTCCTCATAAGACCTGGCCTCCAGGCCAGGCAGCATCCTGGTAAATCTCCACTGCACCCTCCCTAAAGCTTCCATTTCTTTCCTATAATGAGGTGATCAGAACTGAACACAATATTCCAAGTGTGGTCTAACCAGAGATTTATAGAGCTGCAGCATAACCTCACGACTCTTAAACGCAATTCCCCTGCCAATGAAAGCCAACACACCACATACCGTCTTTATAACCCTATAAATTTGGATAGCAACTTTGAGGAACCTATGGATGTGGACCCCAAGATTCCTCTGTTCCTCCCCACTGCTGAGAATCCTGCCATTTACCCTGTATTCTGCATTCAAATTCAACCTTCCAAAATGAATCACTTCACACTTTTCTGGGTTGAATTCCAACTGCAACTTCTTTGCCCAGCTCTGCGTCCTGTCAATGTCCCGTTGCAACTGACAACAGCCCTCCACAACTCCACCAACATTTGTGTCATCGGCAAACTTACTAACCCACCCTTCCACTTCCTCATCCAAGTCATTTATAAATATCACAAAGAGCAGAGGTCCCAGAGCAGATTCCTGTGGAACACCACTGGTCCCCGAGCTCCAGGCTGAGTACTTTCCATCTACTACTACCCTCTGTCTTCTATTGGACAGCCAATTCGGTATCCAGGCAGCCAAATTTCCCTGAATCCCATGCCTCCTTACTTTCTGAATAAGCCTACCATGTGGAACCTTATCAAATGCCTTGCTAAAATCCATGTACACCACATCAACTGCTCTACCTTAATCGATGTGTTTTGTCACATCCTCAAAGAATTAAATAAGGCTTGTGAGGCATGACCTGCCCCTCACAAAGCCATGCTGACTATTTCTAATCAAACTGTGCTTTTCCAAATAATCATAAATACTATCTCTCAGAATCCTCTCCAATAATTTGCCCACCACAGAAATAAGACTGATCAGTGTATAATTTCCAGGATTATCCCTATTCCCTTTCTTGAACATTTGCCACCCTCCAATCTTCTGGTACTACTCCAGTGGACAGTGAGGACGCAAAGATCATTGCCAAAGGGACAGCAATCTCTTCCCTTGCTTCCCGTAGTAACCTTGGGTATATCCCGTCTGGCCCAGGGGACTTATCTATCCAGCCCCTCCAGACATCATCTCCTCATTCACCTCTGAGAAAGAAACCATAGACCCCTCAGGAGGAGCACTGTCAAGGGTGTCTCCTTCATTCTCCGCCAGCTCAGATACTGATGCCTCAGGTGATTAGAGTCTGGGGCAATTTCTGGTGATCATATCACTGCCATATCTCTGCAGAAAAAGAGGAAGAAATGCCACAGGTCAAAGACGCACAGAGAATTGTCTGAGAGCAGGCACCTGCTCAGCCCAAGCAGGAAAGACCTCATGGTGCTAGCCATTAATAGCTTCATTAAAATGCATCAAGACTCAAGAAGAGAAAGCAGATTTGTTGCAGATACTTGTGAACTGGATTGAAGATTGGAGGAGTCCATATCTGCACCATGCTAGCTATGGCATGTGTGTGTATGGATGTATCCATGGACATGTTGGCAGCTGCCATAGACAACGAGGTCCAACAGAAAGCTCATTGACTGCTAGAGATGCACACCAACCTTGACTGCATCACTTTAACCATTGGTGGTCAACACCAATGGCCAGGTGAAAGTTCAAGTTGAGGAGCGTGAACCTCTATTTTGCCATACTTCCATCATGTCGTAATTCTCTAGCCACAAACAACCCAGGGCCAAAAGTCCAAGCCTAACATGCTGCACTACAGGATAATGTTGGTCCACTTCAGCTGCAAACATCTGGGCTGCATTCAGGTGTACTGGGAGGACAAAGAAAATGAAAGATTTCTGATGGCACATAAGTGGGATGGGTGCCACTTAATTGTAATAAAGACCAAAAGAACTGCAGATGCTGTAAATCAGGAACAAAAACAAAGTTGCTAGAAAATCTCAGCAGGTCTGGCAGCATCTGTGGAGGAGAAAACAGAGTTAACATTTTAGGTCCGGTGACCCTTCCTCAGAACTGATGGTGGCTGGGAAAACATCAGTTTATATGCAGAAAATAGGGAGGTGGGTGGGGTAGGGAGTAAAGGATAGGATAGAGCCCAAAGAGAGAGAAAGACAGTTGGACAGACAGAGGAGTTGCTAACAATTAGGCCGGGAGGGTGAATAGTTGCTAATGGGGACTGTTAGTGACTAACAACAGGGGGTGTGCAGTGGCAGGCTATGTGGTAACAAGGCCTGGTGTGTGGGGTGGGGGGCCGTGACATGGGAGAGTTTAGGCCCTAAAATTACTGAATTCAATATTGAGCCCTAAGGGCTGCAGGGTCCCCAAGCAGAAAATGAGGTGTTGTTCCTCCAGCTTGCGCTGGGCTTCACTGGAACACTGTAGCAAGCCAGAGACAGAGATGTTGGCCAGGGAACAAGGTAGTGCATTGAAGTGGCAGGCAACAGGTAGTTCAGGGTCTTTTTTGCGAGCAGAACATAGATGTTCTGCGAAGTGGTCGCCAAGTCTACGCTTCATTTCCCCAGTGTAGAGGAGACCACATTGTGAGCAGTGAGTCACTTCTGGTGTTTGACCAGGTATTGGCTAAAACTGATTTCCACAGCAATATCACATTCCTCAGTGACTACCTCTGGCACAGACTCACCCCACATGGACTCCAACAGAAGTTTCATCCCTCATGTTTTGAATCCTGCCAGGATCACAGATACCTCCATGATGTTCAACGTTCCATGGACAGCTGCTCTCGTTGCATCGTGAGATCCACACTCAGTGCCATGCGGAGTCACATGCACACTCTCAATCTTTCTCTCCAACAACATTGCAATACATTGCTTCAGGGTTGCACCACTCCGCAGTTCCACTTCATCCTCCGGCTCATTCGCCATGCTAACAAGAAACTTTTTCTTTTCCTTTCAGGCATCAAGGCCCACAAGATGCACCAACTCAAAACTACCCATGGCCCTCTGGAACCTTCCTCTCTTCACCTTCCCTCTGACTCTATCCCCTCCCCCAACCTCCCCACCTCCTGTTGGGTATTCACCATCCCTCCTAACCTTCCGCTCTCCAATGCTGAACGCTCCGTACTCAGCAAAGGCCTCAGCTTTATCTCTCTGCACTCCCACTTTAACAAATTTCGGGCGCGACATGACGCCAAACTCTTCTTCCGCCGTCTTTGCCTCTGTGCTCATTTCTTTGGACAAGAGTCCTCTCCCCATCCCACAGTTCCCTTTGCCCAACTTCAACACTCTCCCTCCACCTGGACACCTCCCTCCGGCCTTTTACCTGCACTCAATCTTTTCATTGAGAGCTGTCGATGTGACATCAGTCGCTTCAATTTCACTGCCACCTCGACAAATCCAACCTATCTCCCTCCAAACTGCAGTCCGTGCACTCAGATCTAACCCTAACTTTGTCATCAAGCCTGCTGATAAGGGTGGTGCTGTTGTAGTCTGGTGTACTGACCTCCACCTTGCAGAGGCTGAGCGCCAGCTCTCAGATACCTCCTCCTACCTTCCCCGGACCATGACCCCACCATGGCACATCAAGCCATTGTATCCACTACGGTCACGGATCTCATTTCATCCAATGATCTCCCTGCCTCCGCTTCCAAGCTAATAGTCCCCCAACCCCCGCACAGCTCGTTTCTACCTCCCGCCAAAAATCCACAAACAGGACTGTCCGGGTAAACCCATTGTTTCAGCCTGATCGTGCCCCACAAAACTCATCTCTTCCTACCTTGACTCAGTCTTCTCCCCCCTGTCCAACCCCTAACCCCATACATCCATGATTCATCTGACGCCATACGCCGGTTTCAAAACTTCCAGTTTACCAGCTCCAGCCACCTCCTCTTTACAATGGACGTGCAATCCCTTTACACATCCATTCCCCATCAGGAGGGTCTTAGGGCTTTCCGCTTCTTCCTGGACCAAAGACCTGAACCATCCCCACCCACCACCACCCTCCTCTGCTTGGCCGAGCTTGTCCTTGCCCTCAACAACTTCTCTTTCAACTCCTCTCATTTTCTTCAGGTACGAGGGGTTGCCATGGGTACCCGCATGGGCCCTAGTTATGCCTGACTCTTCGAGGGGTACGTGGAACATTCCTTGTTCCAGTCCTATTCCGGCCCCCACCCACAACTCTTTCTCCAATACATCAATGATATCATCAGTGCTGCTTCCCTCTCTCGTCGAGAATTGGAAAACTTCATCAATTTCGCCTCCAATTTCCACCCTGCCTTCACTTTCACTTGGTCTATCTCTGACGCCTCCCTTCCCTTCCTCGACATTTCTGTTTCCATTTCTGGGGATAGACTGGCCACTAATATCCATTACAAAACCACTGACTCCCACAGCTACCTGGGCTATACATCCTCACAACCCGCTTCCTGTAAAGACTCCATCCCATTCTCTCAGTTCCTCCGTCTCCATCGCATATGTTCAGATGAGGCATTCTTCGACAAGGGAGCCTCCGAAATGTCCACCTTCTTCTTCAATCGAGGATTCCCCAGCTCCGTTGTTGACACAACCCTCAATCGGGTCCGACCCATCTCCTGCACTTCTCACCTCACCCCTTCTCTTCCCTCCCGCAACAGCGATAGGGTTCCCCTTATCCTCACCTACCATCCCACCAGCATCCACATCCAGAAGATCATCAGACGCCATTTCCACCACCTCCAGCAAGATGCCACCACCAGACACATATTCCCCTCCCCTCCCTTGTCAGCTTCCGCAGGGACCGTTCCCTTCGGGACACCCTGGTCCATACTTCCTTCACCCCCAACACCTCCCCATAGCCCTACGGCACCTTCCCCTGTAACCGGCGAAGGTGCAACACCTGTGCATTTGCCTCCTCCCTCCCCAGTATCCAAGGGCCCAAACATACCTTCCAGGTGAAGGAACACTTCACCTGCACTTCCCAGAACCTAGTCTGCTGCATTCACTGCTCACAATGTGGTGTCCTCTACACTGGGGAAACGAAGCGTAGACTTGGTGACCGCTTCGCAGAACATCTATATTCTGCTCGCAAAAAAGACCCTGAACTACCTGTTGCCTGCCACTTCAATGCACTACCATGCTCCCTGGCCAACATCTCTGACTCCGGCTTGCTACAGTGTTCCAGTGAAGCCCAGCGCAAGCTGGAGGAACAACACCTCATTTTCCGCTTGGGGATCGTATAGCCCTCAGGACTCAATACTGAATTCAATAATTTTAACGCCTAAACTCTCCCATGTCACGGCCCCCCACCCCACACACCAGGCCTTGTTATCACATAGCCTGCCACTGCACACCCCCTGTTGTTAGTCACTAACAGTCCCCATTAGCAACTATTCACCCTCCCAGCTGGATCATTAGCAACTCCTCTGTCTGTCCAACTGTCTTTCTCTCTCTTTGGGCTCTATCCTATCCTTTACTCCCTGCCCCACCCACCTCCCTATTTTCTGCATATAAACTGATGTTTTCCCAGCTACCATCAGTTCTGAGGAAGGGTCACCGGACCTGAAACGTTAACTCTGTTTTCTCCTCCACAGATGCTGCCAGACCTGCTGAGCTTTTCCAGCAACTTTGTTTTTTGATGCCACTTAATTGTACTTGGAATACCAAGTTTGTAAATATATTGGCATTTTAAACAAATACCTGTCAGTTGACTCATTTTAGTTGCAGGTACAAGAATGAAACTGCAGAAGCTATCTTTCATTAATGCTCTTTGATTATAGAACCATGTCTGAAGGACTGCAACTCTTCCCTAATGCCCATCATAACAAAATATCTTGTCATTTTTGAATATGGGATTTTGTGAAGCCTTCAAGGAATTTTTAGTGTTAACTTCTATTAAGCAGCTGGAAACGTGAAGAAAAAAACGAAGATAAAAGCTGTGTTTCCTTTTGGTACTAACAAGGGTTGCTTGCTTTTTGAGCAGCAATAAATTTACAGTCATTGAATGATGTAGTCACCCAACTCAGGTCTACATGGACCAATTATTCATTCTCTCCTGTCTCACTTGTTGAACCCAACAGTGCAGTGCAGTATCATGGCGAATGTCACTTTTCTTCTTTAAAAAAATCTATATTTTGATTATGAATTATCTATAAGTACATTACAATGCAGTTCAAGCCAGAAAATGCAATTTAAAAATCACATTTCCCGTTTGAACATTGCTTTCTTGGGTACTTCTATGTAAATGCAAAATTGGCACATTTACCAAATATGATGAGAATTTACATACATTCCAATAAAACTATGAAGGGTAAAATAAGGTAATAACCTTTATGTACGTTATGACAGAAAGGCCTTATATGAGAAGGTGATGTTTCTGCTCAAGGTCAACAGGATTTTATTGACACCTGGTTCCATCAGGTATGAACTGGGTGCAATGATCACTTGTTGACTGTAAATTTGTTGTTGATAAGCCGTCTCTATCTGTTCACAGAGGCAAATGCAGCTTTTGTTTTTGTTTTATTAGTCACTTCAGCAGTTGCTGAATAAAAATAAATGATATGAATCACTTGAAGGCTTTCCCATATGTGATGGTCCCACATTGAACAATGAGAAGATGTTTGGCTACATTGGCCACAGGGGAAAGAGTAGCACTTCCTAAAAAAAGTCCTAAGATGGGATGGTTGGTAAATTGTCAGCTTGGTTCTTAAGTAGCAATAGATTTGTGCTTTTATTTACAATGGAGAGTCAGCCATACCACATATATGCACTGAGAATTATTTGTTTTTGGTTCCCCTCCCACTAGACCTGGGGTGAACAATAGCATCTGACTGATGTGGTGCTTTTAAAACAGCAGTGATGCCAGGAATCCCAGGAGTTCCCAGCAGTGACGAACATTTTGCCTGTGACAAGCCAGCACTGTAAAGGCATGGTGCATAACTAATGTGGCGAGTTTCAAAAGATGGCACGAGAAATATTGCATGGGTCACATAATGGATCCCAACATTGACACTGAGCCAATTTCTGGTAAAGTTCAGCCTTTGGGAACAGGAGTAGGTCATTTGGCTCCTTGAGTTTGTTCTGTATTCAATAAGATCATAGTTGATTTGCAACCTATCTCTATACATTCACCGTTGCCCAATATACCTTAATACCTTTGAAAAATTACAATTTTTTTTTGCAGAAGAGAGTACTGAATTTCTTCAACCCTTTGTGCATAGCAGTGTTTCTTAATTTCACACCTGAAAGATATTGGTGCAATTTTAGATGGGGCATCCCAGTTTTACAATCCTTAAGCAGCAGAAGTAATGGCTCTCTACCTTCCTTATCTATCCATTTTAAAGTGCAATAAAATGACCCTATTCTCTTCACTAGCTAGCATTCTCGATTATTTGTATGTCACTGAATTTTATGCAATTTTTTACTCGCCCATTGGGTGGAGACAAGTCCTGAGTCTGCATCAGGTGGAATTGGGGATGAAATGCTGTGCAGTTGACGCTATTCTGAGCCACATGTTGTCTATCTTGCAAAGAGAGCTAACCAGCCCCCAAATCACCTTTAGCTTTCTCCATTCTAGGAAATATAACTCTAGTCTGTGTAATCCCTATTTGTAAATTAACTCTGGAGAACCAGGTATCATTCTGGTAAAACCGTGCTGCACTCCTTCCAAGGTCGATATATCCTTCTTTAGGTGAGATGCCCAACTACTCACAGTGCTCCAGGTGTGGTCTTCTCACAAGAGCTTTGCAAAACTGAAGTATGATTTTTACCTGACTGGATTCTAGTCCTTAATGTATAAATGCTCCCAATCTATTAAACATTTCTAATAATTTTTTATTCTAAATTGTGAGATTTTAATGATCTGTACACCAGAACTGTCAAATCTATTGTCTGTTTCCAGTTTTCACAATTTAGTAAATACCACGTTCTATCTATTTTAGATCCAAAGTGGGCAACCTCATATTTGCCTACTTTGACCATTTGCTTAACCTATCAAATATGGTCTGCAATTTTATACTTCCACTGACACTGTTTACAATGTGTCATAGAGTCATTGAGTTGTAGAGCTGTACAGCACGGAAACAGGCCCATCACTACAACTCATCCATACCAACCAGATACTCTGAACTGTTCTAGTCCCATTTGCCAGCATTTGGCTTGTTTCCCTCTAAACCCTTCCTATTCACGTACCCATCCAGTTGCCTTTTAAATATCATAATTGTACCCACTTCCACCACTTCTTCTGGCAGTTCATTCCACACGTGCACCACCCTTGCATGAAAACGTTACCCCTCAGGTCCCTTTTAAATCTTTCCCTTCTCACCTTAAGTTTATGCTCTCTAGTTTTGGAAAACAAATTCATCCTATTCATGCCCCTTATGATTTTATAAAATTCTATAAAGTCACGCTTCAGCCTCTGGCGCTCCAGGAAAAAAAATGCCCCAGCCTATTCAGTCTCTCCCTATAGCTCAAACCCTCCAACCCCAGCAACATCTTGTGAATCTTTTCTGAACCTTTTCAAGTTTGACAACTTCTTTCCTATAGCAGGGAGATCAGAATTGAATGCAGTATTCCAAATGTGGCCTTACCAATGCCCTATACTACTGCAACATGACATCTCAATTCCTTTACTCAATGCATTGACCAATGAAGGCAAGGATGCCAAACATCTTCTTCAACTCCTTGTCTACCTGCGACTTCACTTTCAAGGAACTATGCACCTGTACCATTAGGTCCCTACCCAGGGCCCGACCATTAACTGTACAAGTCCTGCCCTGAGTTGCCTTACCAAAATGGTAAATACCAAAATTAATTTACAAATATAGATTACACAGACTAGTGTTGTATTTCCTAGAATGGAGAAAGCTAAGGGTGATTTGGGGCCTGGTTGGTTCACGTTGCGAGATAGCCAACATGTGGCTCAGAATAGCATCAACCGCACTGCGTTTGATCTGCAATTTATCTACGTTAAAATCCATCTGCCACTCCTCGGTCCATTGGTCAATCTGATCAAGGTCACATTGTATTTTGAGATAATCTCCTTCACTGTTCACTATACCATCAATTTTGATATCATCTGTAAACTTACTAACCATACCTCCTATTTCACATCCAAATCATTTAAATAAATGTTGAAATGTCATGGGCATATTTGGACCTGTGGCTCTCTGTCTCATCATCTAATTAAGACCATAAGTCCATAAGACATAGGAGTGGAAGTAAGGCCATTCGGCCCATCGAGTCCACTCCGCCATTTAATCATGGCTGATGGGCATTTCAACTCCACTTACCCACACTCTCCCCGTAGCCCTTGATTCCTTGCGAGATCAAGAATTTATCAATCTCTGCCTCGAAGACATTTAACGTCCCGGCCTCCACTGCGCTCCGTGGCAATGAATTCCACAGGCCCACCACTCTCTGGCTGAAGAAATGTCTCCTTATTTCCATTCAAAATTGACTCCCTCTAATTCTAAGGCTGTGCCCACAGGTCCTAGTCTCCCCACCTAACGGAAACAACTTCCCAGCGTCCACCCTTTCTAAGCCATGCATTATCTTGTAAGTTTCTATTAGATCTCCCCTCAACCTTCTAAACTCTAACGAATACAATCCCAGGATCCTCAGCCGCTCATCGTATGTTAGGCCTACCATTCCAGGGATCATCCGTGTGAATCTCCGCTGGACATGCTCCAGTGCCAGTATGTCCTTCCTGAGGTGTGGGGCCCAAAATTGGACACAGTATTCTAAATGGGGCCTAACCAGAACTTTATAAAGTCTCAGAAGCACATCGCTGCTTTTATATGCCAACCCTCTTGGGATAAATGACAACATTACATTTGCTTTCTTAATCACGGACTCAACCTGCAAGTTAACCTTCAGAGAATCCTGGACTAGCACTCCCAGATCCCTTTGTACTTCGGCTTTATGAATTTTCTCACCGTTCAGAACATAGTCCATGCCTGTATTCTTTTTTTCCAAAGTTCAAGACCTCGCATTTGCTCACGTTGAATTTCATCAGCCATTTCCTGGACCACACACCTAAACTGTCTAAATCATTCTGCAGCCTCCCCACCTCCTCCGTACTACCTGCCTGTCCACCTAACTTCGTATCATCGGCAAACTTCACCAGAATGCCTCCAGTCCCTTCATCCAGATCATTAATATATAAAGTGAACAGCTGTGGCCCCAACACTGAACCCTGCGGGACACCACTTGTCACCGGTTGCCATTCCGAAAAAGAGCCTTTTATCCCAACTCTCTGCCTTCTGTCAGACAGCCAATCCTCAATCCATGCCAGTAGCTCACCTCGAACACCATGGGCTCTCACCTTACTCAGCAGCCTCCCATGAGGCACCTTATCAAAGGCCTTTTGGAGGACTAGATAGATAACATCCACTGGGCTTCCCTGGTCTAACCTACTTGTTACCTCTTCAAAGAATTCTAACAGGTTTGTCAGGCACGACCTCCCCTTACTAAATCCATGCTGACTTGTTCTAATCCAACCCTGGACTTCCAAGAATTTAGAAATCTCATCCTTAATGATGGATTCTAGAATTTTACCAACAACTGATGTTAGGCTAATCGGCCTGTAATTTTCCATCTTTTGTCTTGATCCTTTCTTAAACACGGGGGTTACAACAGCAATTTTCAAATCATCTGGGACTTCCCCTGACTCCAGTGACTTTTGAAAGATCACAACCAACGCCTCCGCTATTTCCTCAGCCACTTCCCTCAGAGCTCTAGGATGTAGCCCATCGGGGCCAGGAGATTTATCAATTTTTAGACCTATTAGCTTTTCTAGCACTTTCTCTTTTGTAATGCCTACCATACTCAACTCCGCCCCCTGACTCTCCTTAATTGTTGGGATATTACTCATGTCTTCCACTGTGAAGACTGACGCAAAATACTTATTAAGTTCTTCAGCTATTTCCTTATCTCCCATCACTAGCCTTCCAGCATCAATTTGGAGCAGCCCAATGTCTACTTTTGCCTCTCGTTTGTTTCTTATGTATTGAAAGAAACTTTTACTATCATTTCTAACATTACTGGCTAGCCTACCTTCATATTTGATCCTCTCCTTCCTTATTTCTCTCTTTGTTATCCTCTGTTTGTTCTTGTACCCTTCCCAATCTTCTGATTTCCCATTGCTCTTGGCCACTATATAGGCTGTCTCTTTTTCTTTGATACATTTCCTGACTTCCTTTGTCAGCCATGACTGTCTAATTCCACCGCACCCCCCCAAACCCTGGATAATCTTTCTTTTCTTTGGGCTGAACCTCTGTACTCTGTCCTCAATTACACCCAGAAACTCCTGCCATTGTTGCTCTACTGTCTTCCCTGCTAGGGTCTGTTTCCAGTTGATTTTCGTCAGTTCCTCTCTCATGCCCCTGTAATTACCTTTATTTAACTGTAACACCATTACATCCGATTTTGCCTTCTCTCATTCAAACCGTATGGAAAATAAAAGGCAAGGTAGTACTGTATAAAAAGGCAAGGTAGATGAAGTGATACATAGAATAGATGCAATGATACATAAAATAATAGAATGATATATACAACTGTCGTGCAGTGCCTTGCACCGTAGAGAGAAAACCATAGTGGCACGATATGCTTAGGAGAGCCTAAAAGGATGAAATGGCATATACAATTGTACACTTAGAGGACAATAATGGTAGCATAATACAATAAGGATAGTCAAGCCACGTGACATGAGAGCAGAGGTTAAGGAAACCATTGTGGCGGGAGTGATGCAGGAATTCAGTGATCAATTAAGTATAATGTGTTGAAACAGACACCACTGAAGCACAGGGAAATTTAGAAGATGAAAAGTCTTGGAAAGATAATATGGGCTGGTACAGAGATAACACAGGCTGGTACAATTGGTCATACTGATAATCTTAGAAAAACATGATAGATGAGAAAAGGCGTAAAGAAGAAGCAGCCCTGAGGGGCGTGGGCGATCTGGAAACTACTTTCTGATTGTCACAGCTTTTGTTTGCAAATAAAAGTTTACTTTCTTGAAGAATTCTCTACGTCTCCTGGTGATTCTCCACAACAAATTTGGCGCCGCAAGCAGGGTGCGTGAAGGAACCTACCCCGAAAGGGGCAGCAGCAACAAGGTGCTTCTCGGTCCACTGGGGACACTCCCGAGACTGACAGAATAAGGGTGCACCCAACCAAAAAAGGTAAGCGCTTTGCTGCTAATTCGGACTGCATTTTGTTAGGTCAGGGGGGTCCTCGGGGACTCGGAAGTGCGGGGAAGCTGCCAAAGGGTCTCTCCGCTCTAAAAAGATCCAAACAGCGGGTGGTAAATTGTAATTGGAGGAGACGCGGAGAACTGTTCAAGAAAACTGCGCAGTGGGGAACAAGGTGAGTAAGTATAGAACGAAGCGATTGGTTGAATTAAAAAGTCCACGTGGTGTAAGTACGTTTCTGTGGATACCGCCCTGGAAGAGCAGGGGTCTGTACGGGCAGAATAAGTAAAGGAAAGCATATTTTATCAATAGTGCGACTGAACTTGTGTAGAATTAAGAGTAGGACTGACTCATAGTTAAACTGACTTGGTTTTGACCATGGACAAAAGGATTGCAGTTGAAATACTGAGTAAAATATTCCCAGTAGCAAGAAACGATATAGTAAAAATTTCTGAGAAGTGGGAGAAAAGAACTGAAAAATTACTAACTAAATGGCCAAAAGAAGGAACTTTTGATGTGAACATGTGTGATGAAATGGAAAGTTTAATTAAAAATTATAAACCCAGAGATAAATCTAAGAAGAGGTGTCAGAAGAGGGAGCAGAAGGCAGAGATACTAAAACTTTTTAGGGAAGGGGAAAAGTTGAGGAGAGCTTATCAAGCGTCAGTTGTAACCAAGAGTGCAACCAAAGAACAAACCAAACAGCCTTTGGAAACAGAGGGACAGAAAAAGAATCCCTCCCTATATCCAGAATTGGAGGAACTGGATAGACCCCCTCCCTATTCAGATGGTGAGAATGCAAGACAGTGTCCCATAATAAAGGGAACGGTAGAGATAGAGGGAGAGTTGGAATGGGGAAGAAATGAAAAAGAGAAGAATGCATTAAGAGAGAAAAGACAGACAGAGCAAAAGGCAAGGCAGAGAGAAATGGAGGCTATACAAAGTGAACAACAAGAACTGAAGCATGAGATTAACGTATTGCATACACTGAGGGAACAAAAGGAGTATGAGGAATATCTGAATCATACGAGGAAGGTTGAGCGGAGATGGAGTGGAAGTGACTTGATAAAGGGAAAAGAGGATGTGGAAGAACAGGCAAGAGAAGGGATCCGAGCGGGGCAAGTGAAAAATGGTTGGGAGGAATTAGAGATAGAGTCAGAATCAGAATCTGAAGAGGAATCACAATGTGGCAGTCTTAGCAGAGGAAAGAAGTCCCTACAGGAAAAGATGCTGCCACTACCCATAAAAGGGGTAAGACAGCCACAATACATTCCTTGGGGGACCCAGGATCTGGAAGGGCTGAAGAATGTGTTGCCCAGTTTACATGACGGGGCAGGGAAGTGGATTAGAGCCTTTGAAGATGAAATCGCAGGAAGATTGTTGGCTATGAGTGATTTGAAGGCATTGCTGGTAAAGGTGATGGGGCTCCCAAAGTTAAGAGAGATAATGGACTGAGCCGGCTTAAGGAATGTGATGGATAACCCGATGATTGATGGGGCTGGGTTTGATCAAGTGAGGCAAAGGGTGTGGCAGGCCCTTAGAGACTTTTATCCGCCTAAGATTGATCCCAGAGCTCTGAGAACGGATCCACTGGGAGACTCTGAAAACCCAGCAGCCTATTTGGAAAGTCAGCTAAGAAAGTGGAGGCTGGAAACGGAACAAGACATAGAGGGTAACCAACTGTTGACCACGATGTTCCGAACTGCTGTCATTGATGCAATGCCCTCTCAAGTCAGGTCAAGGCTAGAGGAGGTGGTGGGCCTAACGTCAATGGCCCACCAAGAGTTCAGAGACCACGTAGTCCATGCTGTCGATAAGTTCCGAAAGGACAAAAAGCAACTGTCCGAACAACAAGAGGAAGTGCAAAGGAAGCTGGCGCAAATGCAGCTTGAAGAGCTCAAAAAGAAAGAGAAAGAGAAGGGCAAAAAGATGTTGTCCGTAATGACTAATTCAATGGTCAACACTGATGAGGACAGAATGCCAGCTCAAGGGGGACCCTCTCACCCTGCCAGACAAGGGCTGGAAAACCCCATGCCAACAATAAACATTTTTGGGGGAACCTTCCCACAGATGCCCTACTCGGGGAAAAATAAAATTAAACAACAGACCAGACAGACCTGGGGTTCCCAAGGACAAGGGCAAAGAGGTGGGGGGCTAAAGAATATGGGGAGAAGTCAAACTCAGGGAGGGCCAGAAATAATATGTTGGGGGTGTTGTCAACTGGGCCACTTTAGAAGGAATTGCCCATATTGGACTTGGTCCTCCCCGTCCCACAATGGACCTATGCGCAAAGGACACCTGACTGCCCCGCCACAAGTACCTACGGGCCCAACGGGACCTGTCAACCCAAATGGGATGTGCTAGGGGTGTCCAGAGAACCTGGGTGGGAAGGGGCAATACCCTGTGATAATTCGGGAGGCTGAACAAGAACCTATCATACAGGTCAGTTTAGAAGGACGGTTGACGCCACTAATGATTGACACTGGGGCCACGGACACTTGCGTGCAACCGCAATATGCCTCCCACCTTCCCGTGTCAGGAAAATTTGTTAAAACAATAGGGTTCTCAGGGAAATCACAGTTGACACGATTTACAGCACCGGTGAGTTTAAGAATGGAAGGCAGAGAAATATTCTTGCCAATATAGTATCCAAAGGAACACCACTTAATTTGCTAGGTAGAGATGCTTTGCTAAAACTAGAGTTGAGATTAGAATGTACTCAGCAAGGTTTAAGCGTAGAACAAGTGAGTACCCAGCTAGTGATGCAGAAAGTTGGAAATGCTAATGTATATTGGATAGGAGACATAGAGTGCTACATTTGGAATATTTGGGGAAAATGGAGAACAGAAGTGCTAGCATTACTACCCAAAGCTAAACCACCCAAGTCTGAGCTACATTGTACAGTAATGTTTGATGAAACTCAGAATGAAACACTAGAGAGGTGATGGCATGATGAAGTCATTACTCAACAACATTTGAGAAGTGAAGCCATAATAGTAGGAAAGCAGGGAGCGGCGTTGCAAATAAGGAAAAATGAATTCCTGGAAAAATGGTACAGTGTGCCAGGAGCCGCACCTCATGTGACATTGTTGGTGAATGAGGGATATCAGTCCAAAGACTTAGGACCCATGGTAAAGTGAGCAGAAACAATTAGTGATTGGCAAGTAACAGCATCAGGGGTCTGGAAGTCTGGGAGTGATGATTATGCTAGAATTGCAGTATGTATAGACATGATGGGAAACCCAAAGGAGGTCGAAGTGACTCCCCAACAGTGTATGCCAGTGACAGTTGAAGAAAATGATCAGCAAAAGGATGAGCGATTGGATACATTGCCAGTCATTTTATGGTCACAACATGACATTGATGTGGGAAAAGTGAAGTCAGCAAGTCCAGTAGAGATAAGGTTAAAGAAAGGAGCTATTCCACCTAGAAGGCCACAATATCCCTTAAAACCAGAAGCAGAGGAAGGAATAGCAGCAACAATACAGGGATTACTGGAAGCAGGGGAGCTTAGGGAGATGAATAGACCCTGTAACACTCCATTATTACCAGTTTTAAAAGCGGATGGGTCAAAATGGAGGCTTGTACATGACATCAGAGCAGTAAATGAGGTGGTGGAGGATTGGCCAGCAGTGGTTCCAAACCCACATATACTGCTGACTAATGGGCCTCCACAGGCAGCCTGGTTCTCGGTCGTCGATTTATGTTCTGCTTTCTTTAGCATTCCACTGGCACAGCATTGCCAGTATTTATTTGCCTTTACATACAGGGGTCAGCAATACACTTACACTAGAATGCCGCAGGGATTTAAGCATTCACCACATGTCTTCAACCAAGTTCTAAAGGCATAGATTTAGAGGGCATGATGTTGGAAAGTACGCTAATTCAGTACGTTGATGATTTATTAGTCTGCTCAGAAAGTCAGGAACGATGTGAGCAGGACACCCTTTTTCTCCTAGAGAAGCTGGCATGTGGAGGTCATAAGGTGTCCAGAAAGAAATTACAGTTTTGTAAACAGCAGGTTGAATACTTGGGTAGATTGATTTCTAAAGGGACTAAGATGATTGCCCCAAATCAGATAGAGGCAATCACTAAAGCCCCCAGACCTAAGACAGTAGGACAGATGATGACATTTTTGGGAATGGCAGGATTTAGTTCAGACTGGATAGGGGAATACGCTGAAATCACAGTACCTCTGAGGAAAATAATGAAGGAAGCCGGACAGTCACACTTAAAGAATAACTTGACATGGAATGAGGAAGCTGCAACAGCCTTTAACACTCTTAAGCAAGCACTACAGTCGGCCCCAGCCTTAGCTTTGCCTGACTATGAGGAGCCCTTTCACCTTTATGTGTCCAATAGACAGGGCAGATATGCAGCTGCAGTACTTACACAGGAGGCAGGCGTAGGGAGACCTAAGCAACCTATTGTGTATTATAGTACCCGACTGGACGAAGTAGTTCAGGGATATCCACCGTGCTATCAGGGGTTAGCAGCAGCACGTTTTACATATGAAAAAGCATCCTCTGTGACAATGGGCTACCCTGTTGTTCTGCATACACATCATAGAGTAGCAGAATTGTTGGAAAAAGGACAATTTGTATTGACACCTGCCAGGATAATAGCATATCGAATGTTGCTGACATTCCCAGACATCTCTATACAGAGATGCCATACAAGGAATATAGCAGACTATGTTCCATTAGAACACGAGGGAGAGCCTCACAATTGTGTAAGGGAAGTAACCACATTCGCCAAATTGAGGGCTGATTTACAGTCTGAACCATTGCCTGATGAAGATAAAAAGGTCCTATTTGAAGATGGCTCATGCTATAGGGATTATGATGGGAATCATGCAGGATTCTCCATTGTGCTGCAAGAACAGTCCCAGTTTAAGACAATCAAACTGGAGACCTGCCCACAGCCTTGTTCAGCACAACTGGCTGAGATTAAGGCACTAACGGCAGCTTGCGAGTTAATGGATGGTGAGAAAGCAGACATCTACACTGATTAGGCCTATGCTCATGGAGTATGTCGCCTGTTTGGGGCAGTGTGGAAGCAAAGAGGCTTCAGGAAAAGCAATGGAGACCCCATACAACATTGCCAACAAATTGTAGAATTGACAAACGCAATGATGAAGCCAAAAGCGCTAGCTATTATTAAGTGCCAGGCACACAGGAAAGGAAGTGATATGGTAATTAAAGGCAATCAGGTGGCAGATGAGGCGGCTAGAGTAGCCTCTGGGTGCGCTTCAGCTGTCATTGCGCCCCAGGTGAGTTTAGATCCGGAGCCCACCATAGCAGACGTCATTAAGATCCAAAGTAAGGCAACCCTAGCAGAGCAGACATTGTGGAAACAAAGGGTGGCCAAACAAAACCCAGAAGGTCTGCGGAGCACGGAAGAAGGTTTATGGGTAGCACCCACCCCCTTGTTGACGATCTTTCTTTCAGAAGCACATGGGCTAGATCACTGTGCAAGAGGGGAAGTCATGAGGAAGATAAGAAAGGATGGATTTTGGTCACCTTACTTACAGGCCTCAGTGGATTACACACAGTCACAATGCGAGGTGTGTGCACAGTACCACATTAGAAAGGGAATCACAACCCCTATAGGACACATACCAGCACCTGAGGGACCATTTAAGCATTTGGTGATTGACTATGTAGACATGATAAAGATAGTGAGAGGAAAAAGATATATGTTAGTGGTGATTGATAAGTTTAGTAGATGGGTGGAGGCGACTCCATCCAAGGACTCAGGAGCAGGAACGGTAGTGAAATTTCTAACAAATGAAGTTATCCCAAGGTTTGGCATTCCTTCGGAAATAAGTTCAGACAATGGGTTGGCCTTTATTCAAAAGGTAGTTAATTTGGTACTGCAGACCTTGAGAATCAAACAAAGGTTTGGATGTGTGTATCATCCTCAGTCACAAGGTATGGTAGAAAGGATTAATGGAACCTTGAAAGCCAAATTGAATAAAATTTGCGTGAGCACCAGCCTTAATTGGGTCAATGTGCTGCCACTGGCACTAATGAGTTACCGCATGCAGACTAACCGCATGACTAATCTAACTCCGCATGAAATGCTTATCGGTAGACCCATGCCAGTGCCCAAGTGGAGGGGCCCATATGAGGGACCCAGCCTGGAACAATTGGAGATAGAACTTAAGCAGTATATGCAGCAACTAACTATGATACATGAGTCTATCCACACACAGGAGAAACAAAAAGAGCCGGTACCTGACAAGGAGGAAGGACCTATTAGACCCGGAGATCAGGTATACGTGCGGGTCTTCCGGAGGAAGTGGAACGAGCCAAGGAGAGAGGGACCCTTCACAGTAACCAAGGCGTTGCCCACTGCCATCCAAGTGGAAGGACGACATACATGGTACCACCTCAATCATTGCACCAAAGCTGTCCCACAAGCGCAGTTTGACTCCGGAGCTGAGGTGAGTATGGGTGAGGAGGCGACGAACGGGCAGGACGGGCAGGAAGCCGATGCTCCAAGGGGGGATTTTGATCAGTTGGTAAGTGAGATTTTTGGAGATACTGATGACTCAGGGTCTGCTGATGGTGGGTCGGTGGCTGGCAGTCCTTCTTCTGACGAGGTGGCCGGGGAAGGGGTGGGGGAGACCATTGCCGCTCCCCCTCCCGGTGCTAACCCCTCCTACCCATGGGCAGACTTGGAGACCATCAACCTGGCAGACTTGGCAGATCTGGCCTGATAGTATTAATATTGTGCTGGCCGGAAGGCATAGAGAGGTAAGAAGTGCAAAGCCCACTTTCTTAGCGTGGGCACATGCCCGGAACAACGGGCGAATTATACAGCAGCGATGTTGGCCAGACAGGATTGTTTCCTGTGTGATAAGGCAAATCCATCATATTTCGTTGTCCCTATGCCTTATAACTCGTCCACCTGCACCCAATGGCGGCTACAACAACTTACCCAATGGCGGCTACAAAATCCCGGACAACCATTTGACCCAAATAATTTATCATCATATAAGTGGCCCCATTGTCCCTTCTGGTGCTCCTCCTCCAAGCCTCCACATTCTATCAACGCGATGATGCAGGGAGACGGCATCTCCAACAATGGTGTGGCTACAGTACTCCTTGGTCTACTAGTGAAGTTACCCACCCATTCCCCGTAGCTGATTTTAAGGTGTGTGAGGATTTGAGCTTTGAATGTTTCAAACGAAATGGCTCTGCACCAGTAGGCCATTTTGAAGGCCTATGTGGGAATACGATTGACATTGAGGTCCCCACAACCTTTGGTGCCATCCTGCACTCTCAGCAAATCCCATTAGCAGATACCTGGTGGCTGTGTGGACGGGAAGGGGGGTTACATCCGATACTTCCCTCTGACTGGGATGGTATCTGCACTCGAGTAATGCTCCTCCATGAGGTTGTTGTATCACCACAAGCTCAACCTGACACTCTATCGCAGCCGACTTTACATCGCCCTAAGCGGGAGTGTGCCCCTGACCCAGCAGTGTGACTTGATAGCATAGGTCAGCCAAGGGACATCCCCAAAGAATTCAAGGCCCGAAGCGAGATTGCCGCGAGGTTCGAGTCTCTTCTCCCGCAAGTAGGTATTAGCAAGAATGTCGAATGGATTAATTATATCTATTATAATCAGTAACGATTTATTAACTACACTAATGATGCCCTCTCAGCCTTGGGGGAGCAATTGGATGCGACTACAAAGATAACCTGGAAAAATAGGCAGGTCCTGGACTGGATGTTAGCTGAGAAAGGAGGAGTTTGTGTCACGTTTGGAGAACACTGTTGTACTTTCATACCTAACAATACTAGCCTGGGGGGGTCATTTACTAAGGCAAGGAAAAGTTGAAGAAGCTAAGGGAGGAGCTTAAGGACAATGCCGGTTTTGGGCATGAGGCTTTTGATTGGTTGGATAAGGTATTGGGGGCATGGGGAGCTTGGTTTGCTAAGTTTGGGATTGTCATAGGTGTTGTGTTGCTTGTTATTGCATTTGCGTTTTGTTGTGCTTTACCTCTAATTAAGTCTCTTTTAGTGCGTCTCACTGCACGACAGCTCTTGGTTGTTCCGACGACTTCTGGACACTCTTCCCCGTCTGATAGCGCTCCGCCGCTTTATTACTATGATCTGACGTCCGATACGATGCAGAAGGCTTGTCAGAACGACGACGCCTGAGTTCCTTTTATGCAATGCGCGCGTTTAGATTGTACGGGTCCTTGGGTCTTTTTTCCTGTTCTGGCTATTAACGGACGGGTTTTTGGCCCAGGGACTCAAGGAGCGGAGAAAGAACCCTTTAAAGCTTCTGACCCCTAAACATTGGCTCGGCCCACTTTTTGGGCCTGCGACGTCCTATTGGTCATTATTGTCTTCTTTCTCTAGAGTGAGACCAGTAGGTCTCAAAGTGGGGAATATATGGAAAATAAAAGGCAAGGTAGTACTATATAAGGCAAGGTAGATAAAGTGATACATAGAATAGATGCAATGATACATAAAATAATAGAATGATATATACAACTGTCGTGCAGTGCCTTGCACCGTGGAGAGAAAACCATAGTGGCACGATATGCTTAGGAGAGCCTAAAAGGATGAAATGGCATATACAATTGTACACTTAGAGGACAATAATGGTAGCATAATATAATTAGGATAGTCAAGCCACGTGACATGAGAGCAGAGGTTAAGGAAACCATTGTGGCGGGAGTGATGCAGGAATTCAGTGATCAATTAAGTATAATGTGTTGAAACAGACACCACTGAAGCACAGGGAAATTTAGAAGATGAAAAGTCTTGGAAAGATAATATGGGCTGGTACAGAGATAACACGGGCTGGTACAATTGGTCATACTGATAATCTTAGAAAAACATGATAGATGAGAAAAGGTATAAAGAAGAAGCAGCCCTGAGGGGCGTGGGCGATCTGGAAACTACTTTCTGATTGTCACAGCTTTTGTTTGCAAATAAAAGTTTACTTTCTTGAAGAATTCTCTACATCTCCTGGTGATTCTCCACAACAACCGCAGACTGAACTCTACCATATTATGATCGCTGCCTCCTAAGTGTTCCCTTACTTTAAGATCTTTTATAAAGTCTGGCTCATTACATAGCACTGAGTCCAGAATAGCCTGCTCCCTTGTGGGGTCCATCACAAGCTGTTCCAAAAAGCCATCCTGTAAGCATTCCATGAATCCCCTTTCTTTGGATCCACCGGCAATATTATTCACCCAGTCCACCTGCACATTGAAGTCCCCCATGATCACCGTGACCTTGCCTTTCTGACATGCCCTATTTATTTCCCGGTGCATCTTGCGTCCCTGGTCCTGACCACTGTTAGGAGGTCTGTACATAACTCCCATTATGGTTTTTTTGCCTTTGTGGTTCCTCAACTCCACCCACATCATCCGACCTTATGTCATTCAGTGCTATTGATTTGATTTCATTCTTAACTAACAAGGCAACCCCACCCCCTCTGCCCACCTTCCTGCCTTTTCGATAAGTTGTAAATCCTTGGATGTTTAACTGCCAGTCCTGAACCCCCTGCAACCACGTCTCTGTGATGCTTACCACATCATAATCATTCAAGATGATTTGTGCCGTTAATTCATCTACTTTGTTACGAATACTACGAGCATTTAGGTAAAGTACCTTAATGCTAACTTTCTTATCCTTATTAGAGATATTGGAAATCATAAGAGGTCCTAAGTTATCCTTCCTTTTTGCTGCATTTCTAGTCTGCCTCGAGCTTAAACCCACCTGCTCACATGCTATCCTGCTGCTTATCTTTCCATTTAACTCGATACTCCCTTTCGCTTTCGCTTTCCCTTCCCCCCAACTCAGAAGTTTAAAGTCCTACTGACCACCCTATTTATCTTTTTCGCTGGAACACTGGTTCCAGATTGGTTCAGGTGGAGACCGTCCCAACGGTACAGATCCCCCCGGTTCCAAAACTGATGCCAATGCCCCATGAAATGGAATCCCTCTTTCCCACACCAATCCCTTAGCCACGTGTTTGCTTCCCCAACTTTCTTATCCCTACGTCAATTGGCACGTGGCTTGGGCAGTAATCTGGAGATTATGACCCTTGAGGACCTGTACTTCAATTTCCTTCCTAGTGCTTGATAATCCCCAAATAGGTCCTCCATCCTAGCCTTGCCTATGTTGTTAGTCCCAACGTGGACCCCAACAACTGGATCCTTCCCCCTCCCGCTCCAATACCCTTTCAAGCCGGTCAGAGATGTCCTGCACCCTGGCACTGGGGAGGCAACACACCATGCGGGACTCCCGATCCGGCTTGCAAAGGATACTATCTATCCCCCTAACTATAGAATCCTCTATAAGTACCACTTGTCTTTTTGCTCCGCCCTCTTGAATGGCCTTCTGCTCCATGGTGCCATGGTGAGCTGGCTCATCCTCCCCGCAGCCCTTTTCCTCATCCACACAGGGAGCAAGTATCTCGTACCTGTTGGATAAGGTCAAAAGCTGAGGCTCCTCCACTCCTGAACTCAGGATCCCCCTACCTGCCTGACTTGCAGTCACATCCTGTTGTCCCTGATCACTAACTGAATGTGAATTACTTAATCTACCAGGTGTGACTACCTCCTGAAACAAAGCGTCCAGGTAACTCTTCCCCGTCCCGGATGTGCCACAGTGTTTGAAACTCAGATTCCAGATCTTCAACTCTGAGCCGGAGTTCTTCCAGCAACCAACACTTGCTGCAGATGTGGTCGCTGCCATTCACAATGGGATCAGCCAGCTCCCACATCATACAGCTACAGCACATCACCTGTCCAGCCATAACTACTTATTTAATTAACTTTTACAATTTATGTATTAAATAATTTCTAGTACTTCTCTGCTACAGCCTTATTCAATTAACCAATTAAACTTTTAATCAATCACACGATACACAAGAAATATAAATTGAAAAGCCTTACCTTAACAACACACAAGAGTCCTTCTTGGTTAGAGCTCCCGCTCTTTCTGCTGCTGGAACAGAAATGGAGGGCTCCGCCGGTCTAGGTAAGTTGTTTAAACCTTAAAGCGGTGACTCACCTTCCCTGTAGGCCCCTGATCGACGCTCCCGCTCTTCCTGCTGCGAGTCTGTAGACTCTTAATTAGGTTAGAGGAGGAGGGTGGGAGGGAGGCCCTACTGTGTTAATAAGTGTGCCGAATGGCTAAGTCCTCAGTACAGACTGTCGCAGGATTAATCCTACCAATTAAAGGACCTATACATTAGTCCTAGCTTTTGGACTCGATTTTTCAGCCCTCTGTTGGCATCTTGAAAGCAGTGTGGAGTGAAGAGTGGTTTGTAAAACGTAGCACATGGCCCGTTGCCCCTGGCCTGTTTTCCATTTTACTAGGGCTAGTGGAGGCTTTGCATGGCCTGCTTGTTCTTAAGCCTATTGAGGTCCTTAAGTGATCAATTTATTGTCAGTAAAGTGCGACATCCTGCCCTCACCTATTTTTAATCCACGGTTGGGGGGCTGACCCCGGCCTTTGGTAGCCCAGTAGCTTTTACTGGGCAAGGAGAGGAAGGAGCTCTTTTAGGAGTTTCCCTGGACCCAATGGAGTTGCACCCCAAACCCCTGAGTCATACATTGCCTTTTTTAATCCACCTCTAGTGGCCAGTCAAACACAACCTTCCTCCTTCCTCACCATTCCATTGCTGGGGCCTGACAGCTAAGTTCCACCAATACAACTGACTTACTTATTGTTGCACTTCCATAACCTACTCTTCTTTGAAACCTGGCTACAGTCTCAGCAGTGGCCATCACTCAAACCTGGTACTGCCATGACTACAGAGTTGCCAGCCAACTGGATTGCTTCGGCCAAACGGGCAGGGAAGTGGAGAATATAAGTCCCACTCTGAGCCTATTAACATGCGGGAGGAAAATGACTGTGAGGCCCAGGGTTTTTGTGGGAAGGCTCCTGACAATGTTTTTAGATTGTGAGGATGTGTATGGGAAACACGACACATGAAGCCCTCTGTCTGCTACAGCTCGGTAAATTTCTTAACCAACTCAATTATTTGCCATTATTTTTTAAAAATTCATTCACAGATGAGGGTGTCACTGGCTAGTGCCAGTATTTGTTGCCCATCCCGAAAGGACCAGAGGGCAGTTAAGAGTCAATAACATTGCTGTGGGTCTTGAGTCGCAATGTAGGCCAGACCAGGGAAGGATGGCATAGGAGAAGAAAGAAAGGTTCCAATAGCATTTCTTATGAATTTATTTTGCTCACCCCTCAATTATCCTATCACTTTCTTAATTTGCCTTTCATTATATATCTATAGAAAACTTTATTATTTTTATATTCTTTGATATTTTCATTTCATATTTCCTCTTTACTCATTTAGTTGCCATTTTATGTCATTGATAAATTCATCACCTTTTTTTTTACTCCTTTTATTTATTATGTGCTTTGAGTATATTTTTATCTTCGGATTCAATTTTGTACCTAACTCTATATGTAATGTTTCATTTTTGGGGATAGTTGTTGCAAAATACTTCCAAGCTTTATCAACCTTTTGTCTAAATATTACCTGTACTTTGGCTATTTTTTAGATTTCTCGCATTCTATTATCTTCTCCAGTTCATTCATTAATTATTTCTTGGTTCAGCAATACTTGCTCCCTTGTTGGATTCTCACAGTCCAAGTCAGAATGTCTTGCAAACTGTGAATGTTTTAAAACTCCCTCTCCTTTTTCCTTTCACTCTTTCTTCTTATTAGATTATTTGAGGAAGTTGAAATTTGACTTGAAAATGATCTGTATTTCATTTTAGAGACTTACGTGTAACCTTTTAACTTTCCCTCCAATACCTTATACTATTCAGTGATCTTCAGCACACCCCTAACATTGTGACAAATACTTTACATTTTCATCTAAATCCATTTGGATTCTTTGTCTATCTGTCTGTTAATCAGCCTGGTTATTCCTATTACATTACTATTACTAACATATCTATGCTACCATCCTTTCTCCTTCCCCCTTTTTTAAAATATACGTTAAAGGTGGCAGCTTTGAATTGCCAATTTTGTTTCATCCTCACTTTAAATTACTGCTTTCTGCTTCCCAGTTTTGTTGTGACGCCTCATTTGTTATACAAGTAGCCTAATGTGGTCTTATTGTTCATCACAACAGCTTTTTAAAAAAAAGTATCATTACTTCCTAGAATGTAACCAGGTAGTTTATGTTTCTTTTATGTATATTCTTGTAATCAGAACTTTACTTTTATGTCTTCTTTATCTTATCTTTAGATAATTATTGTTGTTATTATCATTTTTCCATCTCCTTACCTACCGGTGCCAGGCTTAACTATTGGAATGCTCGAAATAAGAACTATTCAACACAGTTTAATTAAGACAGAAATCAGAAGGGAGATGGTATAATTAGGAATATGAATTACAGGTTACTGATTAGTCTAGAGGGAGAGATTCAATGGGATATTATTCTCAGATAGGCAGACAATTGTAAAAAAACGGAAGACTACTCCTAAAATTGATGGCTTGGAAATTCTTTTAGACCAATTATGGATCAGTGAAAGGGTACAGTCAATGTCTCTGTACCTCCCTACAAAAAAAAGCCAAAAGATTGCTTGAAATTGTCTATGGGCCTGTTCTAAACAATCAGACCCAGTACTGTTTGTGCCTCCATAAGCATCCAGCCAGATGGAAAATTTCAGTTTCAGGTCACCTGCCTCACTGACTCCTTGTTCTACACAAAGAAGCCAAATTTGGTAAAGGATCATTTAAAAGACATTTTTCTCTGAATTGACAGATGCAAAGGGACATAATGCCTGCTCTAATGACTGACAAATGAGAAAAATTAAATATCAAATAAATTTAGCAGTGAGCCAAATGACTATGAAGCCAAGGCAGATGTTGTCCCACCACTAATTTAGATGGTCTTGAGTTCATTTTACACTTCAAAATATAGGTACAATCTACATCAGTGTGCAAAATGTTATACGGGTCTGAGTGACATAAGCTATGGTGGGATGTATGGCAGAATCAGATGAGGTTGAGGCTATCTCATTGTGAACTCATCTCTAAATTTTACACTTTTCACAAGCAATGTAGCAAGATTCTCAACAGGCAGTACCGAGTTGCTAATTGATGGGGTTTTCTCTTGACAAGCTTCTTGTTGATGGCCCAACTCACCTCATTAATGTTCATGTTCCAATCTTACCAAACTTGTCTAATAAACCAGGCATCAGGAAAACCCAGCAAGGAAATCGGAGTGGGTACTGGCATATTCAGGTTGCTACTTGCGTCAAACAATCTTCATGTTGGTAACTGGGCACTGACGTTTCAGGGCATGCTCCATGGGCACAGGCTAGATGCACCCCAAGTTCACACACACGGGCATCTTTTAGGTGCAGCCTATAAGAACACTCATGGCACTCATTTCCAATCCATGTACAAGACGTTTCTACATTGCAATGCTGCCGCAAGAATTCTTTGAGCTCAGGGTCACGCCCCATCCCATGGACTTGGCCAGGCAATATCTCTAGGCTCCTTACTCGCTGTGAAAGTGCTCACAGACTCTGAGCGTATTTGGATGTTCACAGCATCCTTGCCTTGTATTGCCTAGCTTTACATTTTTGCATATTGCTTCTTCAGCTAGAGCTACCGGACTCATATGGCTGCTGTCTTTCCATGCCTTTTAACTCAGACACAAGGCCAGGACAGTTGTTGTATTTGTCAACAATCCTCAATCAAGTCAACAGGGAATAGCCTTCACTCAAGTGACTCTGGCATAGTAAGTCAAGGACAGCTTCCAATACCAGTTCAAGCCCTGCTTGGGCTGTTCAAAGTCAGAATGTACTCCTCACAAATGGTGAGGAGCCAAATCACAGACAGCGCATCACCCGTCTATACATGTTCTGTCCTGTTGTGAGCTTTTTACCTCCTGGAATGAGGGAGAAAGACAGGTATTATGAGAGATGAAAGAGGTGGCAAGTTATTACTGTTAGTGCAGGTGGGTAGGTGTCTCAAACAAGTAACCAGGCAGCCAAAGGGCATGCCAGGTGAGTGGCGTTGAGGGTTGCGTGAGTGAGAGTGAATGGGGAAGATGTTACAGGCATTAGTGAAAGTGGTAGAACATGAGCCTTGGTGAGAGGTTAATACTCCAGGTGTGAAACAAGTTTTTAAAGATGGCGTGTGCATAAAGGTTGCCAGTGAATTTCGGGATAACTGTTGAGTGCAAGTTGTTCTGGGAAGGACATGTGGTAATTTGGGAAGGAAATCAGATGTGAGAGACATAATAGGGATATGATAGATGATTAATTTTGGTAAGGTTTAGTGAGAAATTTCATTGGGCCTTCAGTGAGATTCATTTCACACAACTTAACATATTTTACACTTTGCCATAAGAAGATTCAGCCTACATATTAAATTGTTTCTAATTTAACATTGAAGAAAGCATATCTTGTTTTAATGCTGGAAAATGAACTGGGACAAATAACTGATGCGTGGGTTACGAAGTAATTTGGAAAATAGTAACAACCAAATTCAATGTGAAAATAAATAATATTACTGAAGATTTCTTGAGGCTGCTTAAATAGAAAAAGGCAAAGTTCAGAGAGATAAGAAACTGATTTGTTTATATCTTCCTGTAATCTAAGAATTTCTTTCTCACGGCCAACCACTCAGCCAATCTTTGTGTCATCTGCAAACTTACTTATCATACCCCTCACATGCTCATCTACAGTGCTTATATATATGACAAACAATAAGTGACCTAGCACTGATCCCTGTGGAATGCCAGTGGACACCAGCCTCTAGTCACACAAACAGCCTTCTACCATCACCCTCGGTCTCCTTCCAATAAGCTGATTTTAGATCCAACTTGCCAAGTTACCCTGGATCCCATGACAAGTTTCTCATCAGTTTCCCCCGTGGGATTTTGTCAAAGGCCTTGATGAAATCCATATAAACTATGTCAACTGCCCTAACCTCATCTGTATACTTGGTCGCCTCCCCAAAAAATTCAATCAAATTCGCTAGGCGTGACCTTCCCATGACAAAGGCATGCTGATCAAACCTTGTCTAGCTAAATGGAGATTAATTTTCTCTTTTGCTAATTTTTCCAACAATCTCCCTACCACTGATGAGTGCAGTGAAAAGTTTGTAATGTAGTGTCTTGGCACCATTTTAGGTATAGGCTACCTAGGGACATATACTTTAAGTGTTTTCACAGAATTGAAATAGTAAAAAAAAATAGATTAGCATGGGAAGGCAGAATTTAAAAGCCTAGAATGAGAATAAAAAGTGTCTATTATGTGGTCAAGTTATAGTCCTTATAGTCCTTTTCCAACATGAGTCCATGCCCACTGGGCTTCAGAACACGAAGCCACGCTGTCCTCATGCGCTGGCTTCTGTCCAGGACTCACTGTGCTCCCACTCTGGGACTTGGCTCAAGCTCACTCTGCTGCCACTCTGGGTTCCGGCCACGACTCGCTCTGCACCACTCTCTAGGACTCAGTCCGCACACTCCACTCCCATTTGGGTCTGGCCGTGTCTTGTCTCCCTTAGTCTCGCCTCCATTCTCCAGGTAGGGTAGGGTATTTTAAGAAGTTGGGGGGAGGGAAGAAAAATTGCGGCTAATGGGAAAAAAAGAAAGGAAAAGGAAAAGAAACTGGTGAGCAGAAGAGCTCCGACGGAAACATCTTATTCTGCTGCCATCTTGTCTGATGTGAGACTCACTGGTATATAGTTCCCTGATCTATCTCTACCCCACCCTTCTTGAAAATACAAACTACATTAGGTGTCCTCTAGTCCTTTAGCACTTCCCCTGTAGCCAGAGACAATTTAAAAAATTGGGTCAGGGTCCATGTTATTTCCTCCTCCCTCTCCCAAAGCAACCTGGGATACAATTCATGGGGATATGTTCACTTTTAAAGCGGCCAAAGCATCTTTTTCTCCCTGGAGCGTTGGAGGCTGAGAGTTGCCCTTAGGAGGTTTATAAAATAATGAAGGGCATGGATATGGTGAATAGCCAAGGTCTTCTTCCCAGGGTACAGGAGTCCAAAACTAGAGGGCATCGGTTTAGGTTGAGTGCGGCAAGAATTAAAAGGGACCTGAGGGGTAGCTTTTACACGCAGAGGGTGTAGGTGTGTGGAACAAACTGCCAAAGGAGAAGTGGTGAAGGCAAGTAAAATTACAACATGTAAAAGGCATCTGAATAGGTACATGAATAGGAAGGGTTCAGAGGGATATGGACCAAATGGGACTAGATCAGTTTATGACATCTGATCAGCACGGACAAGTTGGATCAAAGGGTCTGTTTCTGTGCTGTATAACTCTAAGAGTCTAAAAATCTCCCAAATTCCCTGAGCAGGAAGTTAGCAAGTAGGACAACGGATCGATAATGAGGAATTCCAAAATATAAGATGGATGGAGCATAGATATTCATATAAGGCAATAGGTAGATGTATCAAAGGATAAAATTCTGTGGGACAACTAAGTAAATTCGACCTGAAAAGGTAAACACAAATTGTAAGGAATATAAAAAGTATGTTCAAGAAGAGAAATGCAAAAGTGAAATATGAAGTGGGGCAGCAGATAATGGAAAATAAATTAGTAAGGATGTCTATTAACATCCTAAAATTCATTGAATAAAGTAGATTGAATTGTTCAGCAATGAAGTGAATATTGTGGATGATAAAGATAATATTTTATTCATTTATCTAAATAATGGTGAAAGCGAGAATGTGGGTGAACTGCCTGAGATTGGGGAAACAAGGTTGAAATTACTGCTGTGATAGACTTGGTTTGGAAAATGTTAGTACCACACAAATTAAGTATGTCAATAGCTTCTGATAACAAAAAATGTGAGCTTCTCCTTTAAGAGAACAACTGGTTTAAACAGGGAGCAACATTTACTCAGCACTGACAGCAGTGACAAGGATAGCAGTAACTTGGCGTAAACTGGAAAATGTTGCAGCAGCAAGCAACTTTCTTTAAAGCTTAAAACAGCCGGTATCACAGATAAAAAGTACAGGAAAGTTAGTGAGGATTAGAAAGAGTCTCACTGAAAATACAGAGCAAGTCTGAGTCACAATCTGAAAAGAAGTGGTCAACATTGGATTGTAGACATGAGTTGAGTATTGCACAGTTTTGGGATGGGAAGCTATTAAGGAAGGCAACAATTATTATCTTTAATAAAAGGAATGTATATTTCAGTGTGAAAAATTGTTGATATAAGCTGCAGAAAACATCTTCATAAATTGAACCATTCTATAAAAAATTCTTCAAACTAGCAGCATAGTTTGAGAGATTAGAACCTAAAGGTTCAACTTAGAAAACATCATTAAAATAAATAATTTTCAAGTGAGGAAAGGTTGTTATTATAGAACCAGAACTATTTAAATGTGTTAAAAGTGTGAGGCACTTTTGGGGAGGATTCAGAAACAGCAAAAATTTTCCATGTTGCTGGAAAGGGAAGAAACTTGCCAAGAACAATGGTGTAAGCCACCATCATAAATTCTTATATCAGGAAGATAACATTTCATTTACTTGAAGATTTACAATACTTCAAAATTAATTTTAAGGTTACGGAATAAATTACAATACCGACAGAAAAAAAAAGAGGATTTGAAGAAAGAAGCTCCAGAAAAGTAGAAAAAAACAACTAATTCCAATTTAAAGCTTAATTGGAAGCTCCTGTATTGCTTTAATTACATTTTAAGAAAAAAATTCTTCAACCTAGAAATTCTCCGACAAGCTTTACAGCAATTGAATATAAGCCATAATTCAAATTTAATGAAGAAAAGCTAATGATATAGCAGAATTTATATAATTTATAATAGCTTTCTGAACTTAAAGTCAGCAATTTAATTTAAACAAAGGAATAGATACTTCACACCAAAAATTAAATTGATTAGCACAGAAGAAACAGTTAATGAGTCATAGTTAAACCAAAGAACTATGGAAACTGAAAATGAGAAACAAAAATGGATATTGCTGGAAAAACTCAGCAGGTCTAGCCGTATCTGCGGAGAGAAGGCAGAGTTAATGTTTTGGGTCCAGTCACCCATCTTCAGAAGAATGTAGTTCACTTGCTGAACTTTATTCCAGTAATTTGTGTTTTTGTTGTTGAGTTCCAGACTTGCTTCAAGTCCATCCACCAAATCACAAGCCGAATAAGTCAGCACTGCTTGATTCAGTTAGACCATTAGCATACCATATTATTAACAGACAAAAAATTAAAGAAAATATGGATGCCTTTGATATCTTAATGCCTTTGATAACTCATCAATGAGTTTTATAGATTGTCTGAAATTTGTAAACATGAAATTTCTTAAAATGTAATTAAAGCAAGGCAGGAGCTTCCAATTAAGATTTAAATTGGAATTAGTTTTTTTTTTCTACTTTTCTGGAGCTTCTTTCTTCAAATCCTCTTTTTTTTCTGTCGGTGTTGTAATTTATTCAGTAATCTTAAAATTAATTTTGAAGTATTGTAAATCTTCTAGTAAATGAAATCTGAACGAATTAGAGATATAATTTATAATTCATTTCGTTTAGAATTATTTTTCCAATCAAAGGAATATCTCAAACTGCAAAAGGCTATCACATTTGTATCAAAAGCTGAGATTTGGAAAAAACTGAAAAAATCTAGCAACAGAAAGACAAATTTACTTCAGAAGACAATCAATACCTATCAACCTCATAAAATACAAACACTCCAAAATAATCACATGACATACCAATGCAAGATTGTTCAAATCTTTTGATACCAGGAGTCACTGCTGAGGAATGAAGACTTCTGATGTTAGATGATACATGCATATTCTGTGAACAGATGACCTTTATGTCTCAAAAACACTTCTAACATTTCTTCAATCTTAGGGTGTGACAGTAGGTTGAAACTTTCTGTTTTTTACTCAAGGAGTTCTATTGAATAATACAATAACACTCAGTTCTGTATCAGGTTTGAATTGATTGGATGTCCAATAACAAAGATGAGCTCTATGAAAATCTTGCTCAAGGGGAGGTCATGCCTGAAAGATCTGTTAGAAACAGAGGATAGCCAGTGGATGTGATCTATTTTAATTTATAGAAGGCCGTTGACAAGGTACCGCACAGATGCTGCTAAATAAGGCAACAGACCACAGTGTAGGGGCAAGGTACTGGCCATGGGTAGAGGATTGGCTGACTGGCAGAAGCCAGAGAGTAGGAATAAAGGAGATTTCTCAGGCTGGTAATTGGTGACTAATGGAGTTCCACAGGGGTCAGTGTTGGGGCCACAATTATTTACATTATACATTAACAATCTGGACAAAAGAACTGAGGGCATTGTTGCTAAGTGTCTAATGACACAAAGACAGATAGAGGGACAGATAGTGTTGAGGGAGCAGGTAGGCTGTGGACAGGCAAAGAAGTGGCAGATGGCATACAATGTGGAAATGTGTGAGGTTATGCACTTTGGTTGGAAGAAGAGAGGCGTAGACTATTTTCTAAATGAGAAAAGGCTTTGGAAATCTGAAACAGAAAGGGACTAAAAAGTCCTAGTTCAGGATTCTCTTAAGGTTAACATCCTGGTTCAGTTGGCAGTTTGGAAGGCAAATGGAATGACACCATTCATTTCAAGAGGGCTAGAATATAAGAGCAGGGATGTACTGCTGAGGCTTTATGAGACTCTGGTTAGTCTGCAATTAAGAAAATAGTTCATCTCTGATAACAAAGATATATTCCAGTAGGAAAGAAGGATTCTAGAAAGGAAATAAACCAACAATGGTTAACCAAGGAAGTTAAGGATAATGTCAAATTATATAAATAATAGATGATATCAAAAGGAAATAAAAATATATATGTAATAAAGATTAGTATTAACCTACAGGATTGAGAAAGGTTTATGATCAGAACATAACAAAGGGGGAAGAAAATAAACTTTGAGGGTAAACTAGCAAGTAATTAGAAATGGACAATAAGAGCTTATTTAAATACGTAAAAAGGAAGAAGGAGGTTAAAGTGAATGTTAACCTCTTAGAGAATGAGGATGGGGAAATAATAATGGGGAACCAGGAAATGGCAGAAAAATTGAATAAATAATTTGCATGTCTTCACAACAGAGGACATTGATAGCATTCCAAAAGCACTAAATAATCAAGGAGCAAATGGGGGAAAAGGAAATAAATCCAATACCTATCACTAGAGGAAAAAGGCTCGGGAAACTAATGGGGCTAAATATCAATATGTCCTCTAACTGGGTGAGTTCTATCCTAGAATATTAAAGGAAATTGTTACAGAGATAATGGAAGCACTGCAAAGAACCTTAGATTCTGGTAAAATCCTGGAGGATTGAAAAACTGTTGCTGTAATATCATTAGTCAAAAAGAGAGGGATTCAAAAACAGGCAACTCTCGGCCAGTTAGCATAACATGTTGTTCAGAAAATGTTAAAGTATGTTAGAAACAATGTAATAGTAGTGGATTTAGAACTACATAATATAATCAAGCAAGGTTGGCACGGCTTCCTCATGGGGAAATCACACCTGATAAGTTTTTTAGAATCTTTTCAGGACATTGCAAGCAGGATAGATGAAAGTAGATGTTAATATATTTAGATTTCCAAATGGGGTCCAATATGGTACTGAACGTGTGTCTACTTAACAAGATAAGAACTTACGGTGTTGGAAGTAGTGTATTAGTCTGGATATAGGATTAATAGATAAGTAACAGAAGACAGAAAATTGGGATCTGGGGAAGCATTTTCAGCATGGCTGAAATTGTAACTAGTGAAGTGCCACAGGAATCAATGCTCAGGCTACAATTATTTACTAATATGTTAACAAACTGAGGGATGTAAATATACTAACCCAAGTTTGAGAATGACACCAGAATAGGTGGGAAAGTATGTGGTAAGGATAAGACAAGGAGTTTCAAGAGGGATTTAATGAGGCAGGATAAGTGGTTAGGCAAAAACCTGGCATATGCAATATGAGACTATGCACCTTGGTAGGAAGAAGAGAGGAGCAGAATATTAGAACATAGAACATAGAACAGTACAGCACAGTACAGGCCCTTCGGCCCACGATGTTGTGCCGAACTTTTACCCGAAACCTAAGGTCTATCTAACCTCCACCGCTACCTTATGCTACCATCATTATTTGAATGGAGAAAGACTGCAGAGAGCTACAACATAAAGGGGTTTGTGTGATATTGTGCACTAATCACAAATTGCTAACATCCAAGTTTGGTGAATAATAGAGAAGTCAAATGGCCTGTCGCCTTGTATTTCAAAGGGAATGCCATACATAAATAGAGAATTGTTGCTAAAATTATGCAAGGCACTATGCAAGCTGTCAGACCACAGCTAGAATACTGTGAACAGTTTGGATATACTGACACTGGTGGAGGTCCAGAGAAGGTTCACTTAGTTGATTCTGTGTATTGAGAGATTTTCATATGGGCCAGGTTGAGTAGATTGGGCCTGTATTCATTGGAATTTAAAAGAATGACAGGTGACCATACAAGATTCTTAGGGGACTAGACAGGTTAGATGGTAAGAGATTGTTTCCCCTTATGAGTGAATCTAAAACCAGAGGCCATAATCTCAGGGAAAGGGGGCAATTAGTTTAGATAGAAATAGGATGAAATTTCTTCTCTCAGAGAGTAGTGAATCTATGAAATACTTAAGTAGAAAGGGCTATCGATATTGGGCCATTAAGAATGTTCAATGCAGTGACTGAAGATTTTCATATTTTTGATTTGATTTAATTTATTATTGTCACATGTACCCAGATACAGTGAAAAGAATTGTTGTGTGTGCTGACCAGATGAATCATACCTTACATAAGAACATCAGGGTAATAAAATAGAATGCAGAATATAGTGTTACAGCTACAGAGAAGGTGCAAAGAAAGATCAACTCTAATATATGAGAGGTCTGTTTTGTAAGTCTGTTAACAGTGAGGAAGGAGCTGTTCTTAAATCTGGTGGTACATATTTTCAAACGTTTGTATTTTCGACCTGATGGAAGAGGGTGGAAGAGAGCATAACTAGTGTGGAAGGGGTCATCGATTATGTTGGCTGCATTCCTAAGGCAGCAGGAAGTGTAGACAGAGTCAACGGATGGAAGGCTGTTTTTCATGATTGTCTGGGCTGATTTCACAACTCTGTAATTTCTGGCAGTCTTGGGCAGTGCAGTTGCCATACCGGGCTGTGATACATCCAGATAGGATGTTTTCTATGGTACATCTATAAATGTTGGTAAGAGTCACTGTGGACATGCTGAACTTCCTTAGCCTTTTGAGGAAGTAGAGGTGTTGGTGTTCTTACTTGACTGCAACGTTGATGTGAATGGGCCAGGACAGATTGTTGGTGATCTGTACTCCCAGGAACCTGAAGCTCTTGACCACCTCCACCTCAGTACCATTGATACAGCCAAGACTGTGTTCTCTACGCCACTGCTTGAAGGCAATGACGATCTCCTTTATTTTGCTGACATTGAGGGAGAGATTGTTGTCTTTATACCATGCCACTAAGCTGTCTACCTCTTTCTTGTACTCTCATCTCATCATTGTTTAAGATCTGATCCACTCCACTGGTGTCATCAGCAAATTTGTGGAGTTAGAGCTGAATTTGGCTACATAGTCATGAACGTATAAGGTGTATAACATAGGGATGAGTACACAGCTTTGTGGGGCATCAGTGTTGACGATTATGTTGGAGACTGCAATTGCAGAGTCCTCGGCCTCGGAGTTTGGAGATGAGTTTGGTTGGAATTATGGTGTTGAAGGCGGAGCCAAAATGAACAAATAGGAGTTATCTGTTATCTAGATATTCTAAGGATAAGTGTTGGGCCAGGGAGGTGGCATCTGCCTTATATAGAACATAGAACAATACAGCACAGTGCAGGCCCTTCAGCCCACGATGTTGTGCCGAACTTTTACCCTAATCCTAAGGTCTGTCAAACCTCCACCCCTACCTTATACTATCATCCATATGCCTATCTAATAGCCACTTAAATGCCCCTAATGAGGCTGACTCCACTACCCTCTCCGGCAATGCATTCCACACCCCAACCACTCACTGAGTAAAGAACCTACCTGTGATGTCTCCCCTATGTCTACCTCCACTCACTTTAAAAATATGCCCCCTCATAATACCTACCTCCACCCAAGGAAAATGTCTCTGGCTGTCCACTCTATCTATATCACTGATCATTTTCTACACCTCTATCAGGTCATCTCTCATCCCTCGTCGTTCCAAAGAGAAAAGCCCTAGCTCTCGCAACCTTTCCTCGTAAGACCTTCCCTCCATTCCACAGGCAACATCCTGGTAAATCTCCTCTGCACCTTTTCCAATGCTTCCGCATCTTTCCTGTAATGAGGCGACCAGAACTGGACACAATTCTGGACCTATTGTAGTGGATCAAGGAAATCTTGGAGGCTGGTACCATTAATAACCTCGCAAAGCATTTCGTAATGCTGGATTTCAGGGCTACCAAGCAGTAGTTATTAAGGCAGGTTGCCTGATTTTCTTTGGCACCAGGATGATAGTTATCTTCTTGAAGCAGGTGGGAACCTCACATCTGAGTAAGGAGATGGTAAAATCGGCTGCAAACATTCCTGCCAGCTGGTCCATGCAGGATCTGAGTGCATGGTTGGGGTCTCCATCCAGGCCAGTTGTTTTCAGTGCATTCACCCTCAAAAATGCTGGTTTGGAAGTAAGGGTTATTGGATAAATGCAAGAAAGTGGAGTTGCGGGTTATTGAATGGGAGGGCACACTTGATAGACTGAATGACTTACTTCTGCTCTTATGTCTTATGGTCATGGAGCTCCTCAGGTTGAACCTCAATAAAAATCAATGCATCTCCAGTGCTTCTTTACTAAGGCAGATTCCACAGGGAGACGGACAACAGTCTCTTCCCCACCAGTGTAATCTCAAAGGCAACATGATATTGGGGTGCAGGAAGGATCTGATAGAAAGGGTCGCACCTGCCAAGCAAATATTGGTGTTTGCTTGTAGGTTATGGCAATGAGATATTCTGCCAAATGTCTTTGACAATCTGCTCAGAGAACCATCTGACAGGACCTACCATTTCTTTTTTCAACAAGGTCTCAAGGATGTTACGTGCTGACTGCCATTTGATAGGCTCATGTTCAAATATGTTTTCCTGCATAGCTGTATTTCAATTCCAAGAGGTGGTACCGCACAGTGCACCTACTTGATGTGTTCTGTGTCAATGTAGCCAGACCTTCATTCACAACACCCATAACAGTTGTACTTCAGCATGTACAGGTAGTTCTGCTATAATGCGTGGTTCATTAACACAAATTGGCTATAATGTGATTGATGAACAGTGGGTGCTGTTTGGATAATGCAAACTTTCTGCTGAACAGGTAAAATGATTTTCTATAGTGATTTCCCTGTAACGTGATTTTTCTATAGCGCGAGCCACGCAAGAACACTACTATCGCATTATAGGAGAACTACCTGGAGTGAGATGTGGTACTACCATATTGAGAGTCAAAACATAGTGTCATGCAACTGGCACCAGGATGAGGGCAATGTGATTTCTCCCCTTTTTTACATTAGTTTGTAAGTCATGTCCCTGTGAACACAGTTCCAGATAAAATGGATGTTGGCTTGGTTGCCACAGTTCAGGGCTGAGGAATGGGCCAAACCAGCAGCACTCCCTACAATGCTTCACACCTGCTGACCAGCTTCTTACCTACAAAGGCAAGGACGAATTGCTTCCAATGCTTTGTTTTACCATTTCAACTCAGTCCTTTTAGCATATATCCCCAGGACCTCAGTTAATCTAAATAAAAACCAAAGAATTGAAAATGCTGTAAATTATAAACAAAAACAGAAAATGCTTGAAAAGCTCAGCAAATCTGGGAACAGCTGTATAGAAAAATCACAGTTAACGTTTTGGGTCGAGTTGCCTTAAGGGAATTTAACTTGGCAAAGAAGGGGTCAAATGATTAGTTGGCTCAGTTCCCAAAGAACACGGTCTCGCACTTGCCTCTATTTCAAGTGATTTTTCTCTAGATTGACCTTCGCCCATGTTAATCATTCTGACTGGAATTGGGCATTTAGGCCAGACTTGATTCCCTTTGTTAACCTAAGACTTTCGTTGCAAGTTATTGCTGGCAAGAACTTGACGCCGGATACTGAACTTCAGAGTAAATTACGCAATTGTACTTTGCTGCTGGAAGAGAGATAGATTTGGCAATTCTCAGTTCCCCTATCATTGTGCAATGAAGTTTTGAGTCTTCAATGGGAGTCACTGCAGCTACAGTGAGATTCTCTTCCGACATTGGGTCGATGGACCAATCACTGGCAGGCGGCCCGATGGAACGCCCGCGATTGTGACACAGGGACCAATCAGTGTCACCGTCCTGGCTTGGGTGGGCGGGGAGAGGGCGGTGGCGCGCGCACAGCGGGCGCGGGCCTGGGGGGCGGAGCCTCGGTCGATGGTTCCCATCAGGTGTTTCCTTGTTGACAGGAGTCGCCGCCAGGCTGGTTGATTGACAGGTAGTTGCCCCGCCCCCGCCCCCTCCCATTACCCCCCCAGGGCTCCCAGGGAAGCCGCGGCCCCTGGGCTGTCAATCACCCGGAGAGAAGCGCGAGCTTGTCACCGGGGAGACCGGCAGTAGAGCTGTCAGCGCTTTCCCGGACTCCGCCGTGCTGCTGCTTTCGATATTCCTTGTCTGCAACTCAGACACATCCCTGTCATGGATTGGTGGAGATAAGATCAGAGGCGCTGAAATGTAAATGCTGCGGCTTTTTTGGTACATGTTGTTTTCTGGTGTTGGCGAGCTGAGAAGGGTTTCGGTTGGTGGCAGCAGTTCCGTACACAGGAGGGACTGTCACTTACTATTGTAGCGGGAGGTTTGCAACACATATTTTGGATCTTGTTTTTTCTCACAATTTTGAAAAAAAGATTTATGCCATGCATAACGCAGACAATCGGGGTTTTCTAATTTAAGGAGTTGAAAGTGTACCTTTTTTTAAAGGGGGGGGTTCTTTTTTTGTAAGTTGTTTTAATTTTGAAGCCATGGCGGAAGGAAAGGCGGAACGTGGTGTCCCGTCTCTGGTGCCTTCATGTTCTGCTTCGCCCTCCTCGGCCAAAAAGGAGGGAGTTGAAGCAGTCTCAAACGGGGACTGTGTGGGAGAGGAGCCGATTGTTGCAGCGGCGGGAGTCCTGCCATCCAGTCCCGGAGCTGAGACGTTCACACCTTCACCAGCAACAGCCTCATCCCAGGATGGAAAAGCTGGCATCCCTCGCAGGAGCAGCATCATCAAGGTAAACTGGAAAATCATAGAATAAGATGCAGATAATTTCCCAACATTCCAATACCATCCCTCAGATTTTACACAGGGTATTCTTTTCCGCGGGAAATAGACTAAATAGAAGACTCCTGGACTCATTATCAAAGGATCAGTGGAGGGACGTGTATATTGTTCGGCAGTCATGCCCCGTATATTTAAATAAGCTCTGCTAAAATTTGCAGGTTCAGTTGTTGGATTTTGAAGAAAACGTACACGCCAAACATAACCGATAGAAAGTAATATAATTGCTAAAATATATTACAAACACATCGAAAGCGGTCTGAAAAATTATCATTATAAAGAAAGTTTTTTAATATACTTACAATACTTGTCACGAGCATTCATATGTTGAGCTTTATCCATCTGATATTTATTTAAAAGATGGTAAACACACGCTATTGTTTCATCCCTTATCCTAACTCTTTATATTGCCTGCTTGTCAAATGGGATTATTTGACGTGTGAGAGAATGATAATTTCCCTTTCGGTTAACGAGTTTATTCTGCAGATACGTGCATTAAATTCCACTGGAATTTTCCAGGGATTTGACATTTGACTTCACTATATTTACACTTATGTGCCTGTCATTGTTATGAAAATTGAATCTGGCCAGTAATTTTTAATATTTCTTGCATGAGTGAAATTAGTGGATGACGATAGTTTCGAGTGTGATGATCAAATTGAGAACAGCCAAATTGAATAGTCATGTAGTGCTAACTACTTTGAATCATTTACAGAGATCAGTTATTGTGACTGTTTTGAGATTGTGTTTTGGATGTTCCTGGCACTCCTGCTGAGGCCTGATTAGTAAAAACCATTTTAGGGTAAATAAAGGTAAATTAAAGGTATTGTAATAACTAGTTCTAAAGAATAATTTACAACCCTATGGCATTAATATTTACCTTTTACAGCAGAAATGGATGGCAGTGCCATTAAGAAAAAATAAGCATCTGTGTAATACAATTGCCACTTGTCCTGGTTCTGCTCCTTTGACCCTCTTCACCCTCCACCAGCAACCAACTTTGATCAAAAGCAGTCTGATTTTGAGGTCTCTGTCATATTCTTCTACAAATAATTTCCTAAAGATACAGAAGGGTAGTACAGAATGAATGATCTTTTAATTCATTTGTAAGCTATTATACAATTTGAGAAAGCAATCCCCAATACTTTCTTTCATTGATTTATGTCAGGACACGAAACATCACATGACCATGATGCTATATTTACGATGCAATTTTGATATTCTGATGTTGCAGAAGACAGAAAATTGCAATAAATCTCAGCATGTACCTAAGAGAAATCACCTGGTTCTGCAGAGTCTTAGAAATAGCTGCATACATAGGCAGACATCAAAGGAAATTTATAAAAATAAAGCCTGTGTATGTGCCTTATGTTAGTGTAATATGCCTGTATTAGCAATGAATGGACGGATAATGTCCCCTGATCCTTCAGAGCGACCGTACTTTTATTGTATGTCCAGTATTAAATGGACTGATTTGGTTCTATTAAATTAAAATGGTGCTAATTTCAAGTACTTTACTATAGAAAATGTGTTGGTACCAAGTAGTTGTGCCACAGAAGTTGCTGCAAGGCAAGGGAGGGAACAGTTCCCAGTGAGAAAATTGTTAGATGGCATGATATTATTATATCATGTGACACTGCCATTGGGGTTCCAACAGCATTTTTAACAGGAAATAAAGCAATACTTGCAACCAAAATTATTAATCTGGAATATTAATTTACCTTGTTTCATTATTTTTATCTACAAACCTGAGTGTACAACTTGTGGATACGTAATGTTTGGTGCATTAGTAGTTCATTAAGCTACTACTCATGCAGACTTGAAACAATGAGTAACGATCACAGCAACACGAAGTTGGGACTTGTTAAAATATGACAGCCTGTAATAGTACAAATTACATGTCAACAGTAACGTGTCTAAATCCAAGAAGAGGTGAGTGCTGTAAAAAACAAATATTTGGTTTGTCTGAAGAAGTCAGATAATGTTCCTAACATTCTGGTTCAGGACAGTAACTCTGAGAGCTGAATAAACAAAATCTGACATTTTGTAGGATTCTCTGTGGCTTTGGACTTATAGTATTAGGCTATTTGTTTAGTAATCAGAAGAATCAATTGATCAAATATGTATATTCACAAATTATCCATTTTTGGCTTCTGCTGTAGAAAGCCATTTTAAAACTTTAAGACATTCTTTGTAATATTGCTGCCTTTAATTCAGTGTGACTGGTGTCAGATTTTGAGCAGTATTTTTGAATAATCATACAATAATAATTGCTATTTAACATGGTTATTCTTAGGTTTTGTCGAAGATCACCTTCAGCACTAAACTCTAAGTTCATTGGGCCATTATCTCCTAACTTAAAATGTGGTGAAAGAGACGTGTGATCATGATTGTTTGGTATGAATAACTTTCATGTTTTTAATTTACGCATATAGCATGAGAGCCTTTTTGTCCAAGATCTTGGGCTGTTGAATGTATCACTTACTGAAATTATCATTTTTCATAATGGATACAGTATTGGACAGCAAGACTTGAAAATTAGTGGCAGGGACTAACCATCTATGGGAAACACAAAACAATATAAGATCAAGATTAATTCTCCAGACATGTGAAGTGTGACCACAAAGCAACAATGTTATTATGTATCACACATAGATCAAAGTAACTAAAAATAAAAGTTGTGCTGGGTGGCTTCATTTGGCTTGACTGAGTTCCCAGTACAAACTGTGAGGTTCTGTGCGGTTACCATATTAAATTCAGACTTGCACCCTTAAATAGCAAGTGATCCTATTTTGTATTCTGTAACAGTTGATGTCAAGCATGAACTAAGTTTAGTTCTTGGTAGCACAGTGAACGGGAAGTATGGTACAAAAATTCTGAGTGCTTTTCAGATATGAAGCTGGGCTGTTGTTTGAGAGATCATGACACATGATTTAATTTGCTGAATTGGACAAATCTTAACTTATATGAAAGCTATGAGATAACATTGTTCTATTATTATAGGGTCATTGAGATCTATAACATACAAAAAGGCTGTTTGACCTGTTGAGTCTGTGCCTGTAAAAACTATTCTAACCCATTTTCCAGCACTTGGCCTCTAGCCTTGTATTTGTCATTTTTAAATTAAGTCTTAAGTATCTCTGCACTGTCTCCAGTGTAATCACATCCCTCCTATACTGTGGATTCCCAAATTGCACACAATATTCTTGCTGTGGAAAAACCAACTTTTTATACAGTTCTAGTATAACCTCCCTGCTCTTAAACTCTATGCCTTAGCTAATGAAGGCAAGTATCCCATATGTTGTAGGTTTCATTGTTTGTTCCACTCTCTTCAAATGCTTTTTGGTTAAATTATCTGCTTTGGTTAGTTTCTCTCTGAAGGCTTAGTCTCAATTTTTCTTTAATTAATTTGAATCGACTTCTCACCTCATGAGCATATATTAGTTAAAAATGATTGAATCTATGGACTCATTAGGAGCACACCAACTGCAGACAATAACAAAAGCATTCCTTTATCCCAATCATTGGGATGTTCTTGACAATAAGCTGTAATCATGGTTTTCAAAGTTTGATGCCATATTTCCAATGCTCCTTGAGATTATTTGTGTTAAGTGGAAGATGTAAACTGTTTTATTCTCAAATTGGTCATTTTGTGTAAATATTGTGACATAAAATTTGAACTTTGATCTGATTGTATTTTTTGTGGTAATCATATCTTGTTAAAAAATGAACTATAATCATAGAATCAGGCAGTATAGAAGAGATCCTTTGGCCCATCGAGTTTGCACCCACAAGCACTATTTATGTATAAGATAGAGCAAAGGTCTTACCCATAGTTGGACCTTTGATTTGAAGATAAAATTCATTTTTGAAATCAAAGTTTTTTTTCATTAAATCTAGGTGTAAATTGTAATTGAATTATAATTTCATCTGGTCTTTCAGGTATTTCTGACAGTCAGCATACCTCTGCCTGAAAGTCTGTTTTTATATTTGTGTACAATGTCCAGTGTAAAATGTGTGACATTAAAGGGTATAATTAGTGGGTTAACCACCTTTATGTCCTGCTATGTGTTTTTAATGTAACCAGAATGCATATGTACTGAGGAGTTCCAATATATGTCTCATTAACACAGAGATGATCATATCAGGAAGTGCATTAGTTTGGAAACAAATGACAGAAATGTGAATGTTATGTGAATTAATTTGTTATCTGATGGTGTGTTCAGTGTTGTAGAATTTATGTCTGGGTCTGTTTCCTTTGCACATTGGGAGTTTTGTAAGTCAGTATCCTGACATCGTTGTCAGCACTCACTTTATACGGAAGTATTAAGGGGAAAGAAACTTGAAATTTGCAAAAACATTCCAAGGAATGCTCAAGAGTGTGAACCACTTATAATTAATGGTTACAAAGGATTGCAGATCTGAGATTCATTCTCAATATGTTAACTTGTTCCAATAGTTAGAATTTTCCTTTTGGAAATGGAGTATGGGAGATTGGTTTACAGTAGGGAATGGTGTATCAGATCTAGAAGGTGAGAGATTCAGGGGTTAGGTTGTGGTGGGGCAATAGAGTCGTCATCAAGGGTGAGCCTGAGAGAGAAATCAGGTGTGGAGGTTTGTCAGGGGTATAACTGGGGACGAAGTCAGTGGGAAGCTGGGTGGTGGGAATTGGGTGTTAGTTTTACAGCTATCTAGGAGTTACAGTGAGTTTTAATTCCTCTAACATTTTCTGTCTAACTATTCAGATGAGTAAGTTGAAATACTTTGAAGTCTCTGACTCAGAATTTGTGACCTCCTTGAATATGCCAGATACTTGTTCATTGGAAATTTCAGTTTCTCAGGCAATTCCTGTGCAATCAACTGTGTCAGGACTTTCACGCTATTCTTATGTACTGCTGTGGACTATGCAAAATCAACGATTGATCTATCTTCCAATTGTAAGAGCCAGGCCCTTATCTGTTCATTTTAAATTAAAAGGCAATAACAACAATACTTGTCCCACATTATTTAAAAAAGGAAACTTTAATTTAAAAAAACAACACAAATACAGAATGTAATGTTTTTGCAACATTTAATAAAGGAATTAGTACGAATATGAAAGGAACTCCTGAAAACCAAGAAAAAAACCCCAGAGTAGCGTAAACTATCCCTTCAGAGAATCTCAAGAAGAGCCTTCAGGAAAAAAGAACTATTTTAACTTGGTGTTTTCTTGATGTTACCTTGGTCTAGGTTCATTTTTATTTTACTTAAGTTCTTGAGAAAATAAAAGCTTGGATTTATATATTGCCTTTCAAAACCTCGGTCAGGATGTCCCAAAACATCTCATAGCTAACTAATTTGCCTTCATTATTGTTTTTTGCAGAACATGCCAATTGCTAGTGAAGTGACAAATAACTAGGTAATCAGTTTTAGGACACATTGTTTGAGAGCTAATTATCTGCCAAGGGAAGTCCATTTATTCTTCTTGGAATACTTAAGTTGAATATTTTACCTTCACCTAAGAAAGCAAGCTCTTAAGTTAATGCTTCAGTGGAAACACAGCATTCTGAAAGGGTGATTTAGAAATGTCCATCTAGGTCACGTTCTGGGGTAGATCTTGAATCCACACCCTTCCAACTTTAGACTGGGATTACTATCACTGACCCAAAATTGACACATACTTGGAAGGGTTCTGAATAATCTATTGGATCACAGGATAGCTTCACTCATGCCAAAGAAAATATCTAAAGGCAGTTTAAAACAATCAGGATAGGTATTAATTATGGGTCACTATGGTGACCAAAAAGGTCATGTCACAGAACCATGAAAACAATTTTCTTGTTTGCCAAGAAAACATCATTTCTGCAATAATGGCTACAAATAACTCATCAGTTACTGTGCAGAATCATTGTGGTAGATCATTTTTTGCTGACAAATTTTTGTGGATTCATCATAAATTATGGCGCAGCACACAGGTCTTAAGTTTGCGAAAATGGTGTGCATATTTGAGTGAGCCTTCATTGGTGATTGCCCTCTATATATCTACAGATGTCAGCTCCTTTAAACGTTATTGGCTGTGACCAGATGTGTAAAGGTTGTCTAGCCTCTGGAGTGTAGAATGTCAGAAAAAGTTATCTGTAAGGTAAGTGTCCTTGGTTGGGTGTTGCCAGTGCTACGGAGGCAACTTGGAAGGCGGGACAGCTAGAAAGGTGCTGGTGGAAGGCATTGAGTGCTCTGCTGCAACTGTAACTTATTAACAGAGGTGGGAACTTCAGCAGTGCAATCACCTACTGAGAGGCTAATCATACAAATTAAGAACCAACTGTCAGCGCAAGGGTGTTTTCCCGGTGAGTAGCAGGGAAGGGGAGAGGTGCTGCCTGTAGCTGCTCCATGCTCCATGACTTGTGTTAGTCCTTAATTGGTATCCTGCTAGAGAGTGCCCACACCCAAAGATTTGGGCATGATTCCCTGGTGCCTTTATTTTTATCTCCATAAAATAACTTTGTCTTTCATTGTGCCTGGTCATGTGGACATCATCTCCTTCATGCTGTAACATGAATAGGGACTACCACTAATAGCGGTGTTACTGGGTTGCTAGGCCTTGGATTGGACAGGACCTGTTGCACACTGGTGACCTTTTAACTTGCTGCCCCTTTCAGGAAAACATACCCTATACTTTTTAGATTGTGAGGATAAGTTCAGTATCAGCATTTTGCAGTTTCTGATGTAAAAACATGCTTTTAGAAGAATTTATGGTGACAGTATGCAGAAGTTACAATAAAAAGGAAACTGTGTACTCTTCCTATTGCACAAGTTAAAGAAGTTTCTAAAAGATTAGCTGGTTCAAAACATTATTCATTTTTAATTATGTCATCGGTCAGAACCATGCTGCAAACTTGGTATGATTTTTAAACAAAAAAGCTTATGAGCACTGTGGCTCAGTGGTTAGCACTGCTGCCTCACAGCACCAGGGACCCAGGTTTGATTCCAGCCTTGGGTGGCTGTCTGTGTGGAGTTTGCACATTCTCCCCATGTCTGTATGGGTGTGCTCTAGTTTCCTCCCACAGTCCACTGATGTGCAGGATAGGTAAATCGGCCATGCTAAATTGTCCATAGTGTCCAGGGAAGTTTAGACATGGGAAATGCAGGGGTAAGGGAATGGGTCTAGGTGGGATGCTGTTTGGAGGGACGGTGTGGACTTGTTGGGCTGAATGGCCTGTTTCCATACTGTAGGCACTCTACGAACAATAAAAAAAATTAGTTGAATACAACTTTTTTTCTTTTACCTAAGGTAAAGTAATTACGAAATGATAGCATTCACTCGTGAGGTTAGATGTTCACCATCCAGTCTGTAAACATGACCCAATCCCATGCAGACTTCACTGGGACCTTGGTGGGGGAGCATTTTATTGGATGTTAGGTGTCCGATAAGGGAGAGTGACCTGCTTTCTAGAGCTGCTGATCTAATCAAAGGGTTAATAGCTCAGTCGCTTTGGCTGTTGTACCACAGATATGGTCGCTGCCTAGGTGACAGTAGGTAAAGAGCACCTCCATGGTGAGGTGCCCTCAGATAAGTTGATTTGTGAGGAAGGGTGGTGGGGCCAGTATGGCAGGGAGCACTGTTTGGTGGCAGTGCTTTAGCAGCCAGCATGGCTATTATTTCCAGGAGTCTCATGGTGGATCATTAGGCAGCCATTAAAGGAAGCATACACATATGCGCATGCGTGCGCACGCTTGCACAAGCGCGCGCACACACACACGCACGCGCGCACATACAGTGTCCCCCACCTCTCATCCCAAAATGGAATCTGTTCAAAAGCTGTCACAGACGATTTGGCAGCCTCCACTTATGACATTGGTCCCTTCTGACATTGGTAAAATGGCAGACAGAAGCGAGGGCAGGTGATCTCATTAATTGAGCATTTAAGTGCTACAGTTGGCAATGCAACAGGCAGTTTGTGTTGCTAAGGTGGTGCAAAGACATCCATCTCTTTTCCTTATGCTTTCCCCTAGCATTTTACCTCTAGTCTCCCTTTCCTTAGTATAATGCTGGTAAAATTCAGCTCATGGTCTTTTTGATTATAAGACCGGGTGCATTCATTTGCATTTGAGTAATTGAACTATTTTGTCTTTGAAAAGAGAAACATTGAATGAGAATGGATGCAGATGTTAAAGCTTCAAATCCATCAACAAATTCCTGTTAATTAAGTGAAGTTTCAAATCAGTCCTTCACTTGACCAGACAATTGAGTAAGGGTATCAATATGACTGCGACATCTGATTCCTGATCTAATGGCATTTAACTTTAACCCCTGGGTAGTTAACAGATTTGTCAGGCTGATCTCTGTCTAATTCTCCATCCCGCATTCCTTTCAAGATTGGGACTTCACCAGAAGTCAGTATTATCTTGCAAAACTGTTCTCAAAGCGCTGTTATTCCTTACGAATGAAATTCTTCTTATCTATACATGGGATGTGGGCGTCACCAGCTGGCCAGCATTCCATCCCTCATTGCATTGATGATAGTCAAGGATCTGTCACGTTGTTTTGGGTCTGGAGTTATGTGTAGGCCAGACCAAATAAGGACAACAGATTTTCTTCCCTAAAGGGCTTTAGTAAACTAGATTGGTGTGTGAATTTATCATTTAACTAATAGTCAAAGAAATCCTGAAGATTTTGAAGGGGGTCCACGGTGGGACTGCTGACAACCAGAATCTCTATGACATGTTGCAGGTTGCAATGCGGTGATACTAAAGAGATCAGCATGGTACTGCGCATATGGTTTGTTGACACTTCTAATTGCACTGCCACCTGTAACATACTGTCTTCCAGTGCCTGCATAGTTCTTTAATGCTTTGCAAGCAAGCCTACATTAAAAGAATGAGGATGAGATTTGCAGACCCAAGCATGTTCGCTAATGGCATGGTAGGATGAGAAAGATGTAAAATAGAAATGTATGTTTTAGCTGATACTGCTTCATCTATTCCCATCACATTAATGCTTTGTATGACATTGGTCTACAGAATTTGCAGACCTTCCTTCTCGTAATAGGCAAAATCTTGGAGGTTGAGGGTCTGCTAACTGTCATTGCCTTCTCTTTCTCTGGTGTTGGGGGCGAGTGTGTCTTTGAGCAAAAAGGAAACTTGAAAGAATTGCCTTTGATTAATATTAAACACAGCAAAAATTAAAGTTATTTATATTGTTATGTATTTCTCAAAATAACTGAATGACAACTACAGCAATTATATTTTTCTTAAGTGGTTTCACATGAAGCCACAATTTCAGGTTCAGGCTAGGGACGCAAAACATGCTGTGTGGTCTCCTGGATACTAATTGTAAAGAATTCAAAAACTTTTATCGTATGTTTGAAATTCATTGTAAGTGGCAGACCTTCTTTGTGAAGTGTATTTCTGAAGGGAATTGCTGACTGTTTTGTTTCCTGACTTGGGAAGTCATTAAACATCTTTGCCATTACTTTGCGGCCTACTGACAAATATCTAAAATAATAAGAATGGTATTTCAGACTTGAGAGTAAGCAATTCTTGGCTTCAACTGATCATTATATGGTCAAACTTTACACCTTGTGGAGGCGATATCCATTAGTCTTCCGTTATGGTATTATGAGAATCAAAATTGTCCAGATTTTTGGAGAATGCATTGGTGCAACATACTTTAAATTTTTCCCACACGTGAGTTCAAGGCCTACCTTATGATGACATAATTTAGGTTGACACCACTGCCTTATTACATATTGGCTGCAATGTCTTTAGTGAAGATATGAAACTGAGGCTCAGCCTGGATATCTAGGTGGATGTAAAATTCCTGTATCACTATTTTAAGAAGTACATGGAGTCATTCTGGTCTTGTCAACATTCCTGTCTCAAGCAGCAGCACCCAAAATGTACTAACCAATTATAAACTTTGTTTCAGAGATAAAATGTACTGCAGATGCTGGAGAATCCGAGATAACAAGTTGTGGGGCTGGATGAACACAGCAGGCCAAGCAGCATCATAGGAGCAGGAAAGCTTGATGTTTCGGGCCTAGACCCTTCATCAGATGTCTAGGCCCGAAACATCAAGCTTTCCTGCACCAATG
>JAHRHZ010000013.1:56615805-56630660 GCA_024137785.1 Ginglymostoma cirratum
CAGCGGAGATTCACACGGATGATCCCTGGAATGGTAGGCCTAACATACGATGAACGGCTGAGGATCCTGGGATTGTATTCATTAGAGTTTAGAAGGTTGAGGGGAGATCTAATAGAAACTTACAAGATAATGCATGGCTTAGAAAGGGTGGACGCTGGGAAGTTGTTTCCATTAGGCAGGGAGACTAGGACCCGTGGGCACAGCCTTAGAATTAGAGGGGGTCAATTTAGAACGGAAATGAGGAGACATTTCTTCAGCCAGAGAGTGGTGGGCCTGTGGAATTCACTGCCACGGAGCGCAGTGGAGGCCGGGACATTAAATGTCTTCAAGGCAGGGATTGATAAATTCTTGATCTCGCAAGGAATCAAGGGCTACGGGGAGAGTGCGGGTAAGTGGAGTTGAAATGCCCATGAGCCATGATTAAATGGCGGAGTGGACTCGATGGGCCGAATGGCCTTACTTCCACTCCTATGTCTTATGGTCTTATGTCACTCGCCCCATGGTCCTTGCCACTTATTCAACAAAGTGGAAAAAATATGTATCCACTTTCTCCTGTCTGCCATTGGCTAGTATTTTAGGGCAATGGCGGTGGATTGGGGGTCTTAAACAGGTAATAATTGACTACTTTAGATTCTCAATAGGCTGAAATGTGAGCAGCTTAATAATGTCTTACCCATGCTCTGTACTCTGGTGGACAAGTTGGTGGGGAGAGTTTGGGTGGAAAAAGGGCATGCTGGCTGCCCAAGGTATTTCAGGTGCCTCCCCGTCTCCGTTGAAAACATGCCTGGTAAGTAGTAATAAAAAGAAAAACAACATATTGCACACTCTGGAAATCTAAAGTAACCAATAAGAACTGGGGGAAATACTCGACTGGTCTAGCAGAGTTAACATTTTATGTTTAATTTTCTTTATTCACTTAAGGGACATGGGCATCGCTGGCTGGTTAGTATTTATTGCCCATCCCTTGTTGTCCCTGAGGAGGTAGTGGTTAGCTGCCTTCTTGGACCACTGCAGCCCATGAATATGACTCTTCTTCAGAATAGAAACAGTTAACTATACTTTACTGTTGAAATTTGTAATTAAACTACCTTACATAAACTAAAGTAAACCCAGTAAATATACTTCACATGTATGTACTTACTTAACAAACTCGTTCATTGACCAAGGAACAAAGGACAAACACATGCTAACACCGATTTTCCTTTTACCACTTTACCAGTAGAAATATAGAAATATTAAAATATAGATGCATAGACCTTGTGACCATCATCTACCCAACAATGGTGTATTTCACTGATTTTTTACTTATTAATTCAAAATATAATTGGCCATGTCTGGATTCTCAATTAGTGACATGTAGCTAGTAGATAGTGTACTGTATTGACCAAAACAAGGACAATTTTTGAACACAATATTTCAAGCTTCAGGTATAATACAGACCTATTTTTATTCCCAGTCCTCCTCTTAAGCAATTCCTTATTAGTTTAATCACTCCCCAGTTGCTGCTGCATGCTGTCACTACAACATAGCCAGCATTGCCATCTCAGCTAATTTGAATCACTCCATGTGATAGCAAGAAACAGCTAGAGGCTATGGGCACTGACAGCATTCTGGCAGTCGTCCTGAAGGTGCAGAACATGCCACACCTTAGTTGTTCCAAAACAGCTACGATATTGGCCTCTACCTGATAATGTGGAAATTTGAACAGCTGTGTCCTGTAAGAAAAAGCAGGACAATTGCAACCTGGCCTATTACTGCCCCATCTGTTTACTCTCGATCATCTGTAAAGTGTTGGAAGTTGTCAACAGAGTGCCATCAAGCAGCATTTGCTGAGTTATAACCAGCTAACTAACACACAGTTTGGGTTCTGCCAGTGCCACTCAGCTCCTGACCTCATTACAACTAATGAGATGAACATGGACAAAAGAGCTGAATTCCAGAGTTGAGGTGAGAGTGACAGTCCCTGACCTTAAGACCTCATTTGACTGAATGTGACAGCATAGAATCCTTGTAAAACTGGAATCAATGGGAACTGGGGGAAACCCCTCCACTGCTCAGATTCATACCTGGCACAAATGATGATAACCATGGTTGTTGGAAGCCATCATCTTAGCTCCAGGACATCTCTGCAGGAATTCATCGAGAGTGTCCTAGGCCCAGCCATTTTCAGCTGCTTCATCAATGACCTTGTCTCCATCATAAAGTCAGACGTGAAGATGTTCACTAATGGTTGAACAGTGTTCAGCATCATTTGCGACTCTTCAGACATTGAAGCAGTTTATGTATAAATGCAACAAGACTTAGATGATGTCCAGGCTTGGACAAGTGATAAGTAACATTCATGCCACACAAATGCCAAGCAATGACCATTTTTCACAAAATACCATCTAACCATAGCCCCTTGACATTCAATGGCATAACTCGTACCGGATTTCCCCACTTTCAAGAGTCTGGGGGTTACCGTTAACCAGAAACTGAACTGGACTAGCTATATAAATACAGTGACTACAAGATAAGATTAGAGGCTAGGAATCCTGCAGTGCATAACTTAAGTCCTGAATCTGCAAAGCCAGTTCACCATCTACATTACACAAATCAGGAAGGTGATGGATGAATGCAGCTCCAGCAACACTCAGGAGTTTGATGCAATCCAGGATGAAGCGACCTGTTTAATTGGCACCACACCCACAAACGTTCATTCCCTCCATTACTGACACTCTGTAGCAACAGCTATGTTATGTACAAAATGAACTGTGGAAATTCACCATGACTCCTTAGACAGGACCCTTTTTAAACCCACGAATACTATTACCTCGAAGGGCAATGATGATATGACTCTATGACAAGGATAGCAAATAAATTGGAACACTGTCTCCTGCAAGTTCCCCTCCAAACTACTAATGATCCTGACTTGGAAATATATCATCATTTCTTCGGAGTCACTGAGTCAAAATCCTGGAACTCCCTCCCTGATGGCATTGTGGTTCTACCTGCAGCACATGGATTGCAGTGGTTCAAGAAGGCAGCTCACCACTACCTTGTCAAGGGCATCCAGGGATGAGAAATAAATACGGGCCCAGCCATTAAAGCCCACATCCCATGAATAAATAAAGAAAATTTTTAGACTTGCAACAGCGAGCCACATCTTAGTGACAGATATCCATTGACAACCTATTCCACAAACTGGGATCCAACTCCAGAAAATAGACTGAGACTTTAATAAGGTTGAAACATGTATGAAGTATGTCACTGCCCTGTTAATAAGTGGAAAATGCAAGTTTAAATCTTTCTGCTTCGTGAAGCAACATTTTACATAGAACCCTCGATGGAGTAAAGCATGCAATGGTTTGTTAGACTGTTATGAAACAAATATTGATGCCAAGTTTAAAAAAAAATTGGACCAATGACAAAAAACTGGGTTAACGACATAGATTTAAAGAAGTTTCTCAGTGGTATGGGGAAATAAGTAAAGAGACTGAAAGGTTTAGGGAGGAAATTCCATTGTTTAGAATATGAAAGCATACCCACAAATGGTGAAGTGGTTGAACTCGGGTATATACATGGAGGTTAGAATTGGATGAACATAAAGTTCTTAGGCATTTGTAGAGATAGGTGTCATTACTGAGTTAGGGAGAGGTGAGACCATTGAATAATTTAAAATAAGGATGAGATTTTTAAAATTGAGGCTTTACTTGACTGGGAGGCAGTGTAGTTTAGCAAACACATGGGTGACAGGTAAACAAAGACATGTAGTGAGTTGTAATATGGTTATCAGAGTTTGGAAGGACCTCAAGTTTTTGAGAGTGGAAGATCGGCAGCCAGCCCAGTAGAGAATTAGAATAGTTAAGTCCAGACCTAACAAAGGTGAGCACCAGAGTTTCAGCAGTGAATGAACTGAAGCAGAATGATGTTATGAAGGATGAAGGAGGCCAATTTATTGATGATGTGGATATGTGGTCAGAAGCTCATTTGAGCATCACATTCAACACAGGATGATTTGGTGAATTAAAAATATGTTTTTACCATGTGTCTAATAATTGATTTCATTATAGTGATTAGGTGTTACAGAACTTGACTGTGTGAAATCAAGTATGTTAAAGACTAGAATGTGCTATTATTGCTAATTTTATCAAGCTTAGCACTTTAATGCAGCATAACATTGATTTCTTAACATGTTTTCACGTAGGAGTATTTCTACAATTTTTTTCTTTTCAGAAACTATTTAACACATTGCCATTGGAAGATGTAGCGGTTTCTACTCCAAAAGATCTTTAGCCTTTACACCCAAACGGCTTAGTTTCTTTTTTGTACCATCTATTTTTCTGTACAAACATCAATATTACAGGAAGAAAAATGACCATAATGACAATAAAAACAGAAAATGCTAGAGTTACTCAACAATTTAGGCAGCACCTGTGGAGAAGAGCAGAGTTAAGATTAAAAGCAGAGCAAAGAGCATGATTTGAGACTGTGAGATAGTAAGAACTGCCGATGCTGGAGTCAGAGATAACACACTGTGGAGCTGGAGGAACACAGCAGGCCAGGAAGCATCAGAGGAGCAGGAAAGCTGATGTTTTGGGCCTGGACTCTTCATCAGAAAATATAGGGTGGCACGGTGATTCAGTGGTTAACATTGCTGCCTCTGGGTGCTCGGGACCCAGGTTCGATTCCAGCCTTGGGTGACTGTCTGTGTGGAGTTTGCACATTCTCCTTGTGCCTGTGTGGGTTACCTCCGGGTGCTCCAGTTTCCTCCCATAGTCCAAAGATGTGTGGGTTAGGTGGATTGGTCATGCTAAATTTCCCATAGTGACAAGGGAGATGCAGGCTACATGGATTAGCTTTGGGAAATGCAAGGTTACAGGGATAGGGTAGTGGGGTGGGTCTGGGAGGCATGTTCTTCAGATGGTTGATGTGGACCTGATGGGCCGAACAGCCTGCTTACACACAGTAGGGATCCTATGATGAGCTGGCACAAATGATGTGTTCTGAGGCTTGGAGCAGATCACCCATGACCTTATAGAATGTTGGGCATGCCTGAGGGTTTGATTGGCATACTCATGCTTCTATTTGTTATGTTCTTACGTTCTCATGTTTTATGGTTCAGCTAAATCCAAATATGTTGTTGAAACAATCAAACAACATTCCCATAGAAAGCATCAACAACTAAGGACGTATAATATTTCTGTAATTTTATCTTGTCGTGACATCTTTATTAAAATTTAAAATTTATAAAGCTACACCCATTCAGAATACTAGTTTTCATTTGCCAACGATGTCTCAGTGGGAAAAAAAAAGCCATGTAGGAAATTACTATAATGGGTAAAGGGGAGAAAAATCTTCTGTTGATTAAACATTTCCAAAGCACTGAAAATTCAATGTTGTTATTCTGCTGGTAATCCACAGAAATGAAAACTGGAACTTTGTGGGGCTTTTGAGGACAGGTTCAGAGGCAGATGACTGGAAAAATGGCGCGGAAGAGAAATGAGTGACGTGCTCTGTCTTTTCGCACTGCCAGTGGCAGAAAAGGTTATTGATGGCCTTACTGCTCAGCACCTGTTGAGTCACCTAAGTGGCTGATTAAGGGATTCTTTCCATCTTTTTTTAATTCATTCACAGGATGAGGGCATCACTGACCAAGCAGCATTTATTGTCCATCCCTAATTGCCCAGACTGCAGCTCAGAGTCAACCACATTGCTGTGGGTCTGGAGTCACATGTAGGCCAGACCAGGTAAGGATAGCAGCTTCCTTCCCTAAAGGACATTAGTGAACCAGATGGGTTTTTCCTAACAAGTGGCCATCATTAGATTCTTAATTCCAGGATTTTTTAAAATTGAATTTGAATTCTACCATTTGCTGTGGTGGGATTTGAACCCGGGTCCCCAGGACATTACCTGGGTGTCTGAATTAACTGTCCAGCAACTATACCACTAGGCCATCACCTCCCCTGCTTGCACTTCATTGGCTGCAGAATTGGGGGCCCTCCAGTGTGTGTTCTCCAAATAAATTCTACATACTCCGGGGGTATATGCTCTTGTTTTTGGCATTTCTTGGCCACCAAAGGGACTCAACACCAGGAATAGCCAGCCCCCTGGGCATTGAGCCCATTTGCCCACAGTGACAGAGTCTAGCAGTAGCATTGCCATGCTGCTGGCTATCTGATTCTGTTGGCAGCTCTATGGGACAATTCACTCTCCCTAATCGGATGACAACCTTGGCAGCAGCCACTTAATTAACCACATTCTGGAAATGTAGCTGCCATGTCTCTCATATTTTTAGAAATGTAGTTACATCACTATAACATGAATAAATACAAAATGGCCTGCTCTTCCTCTTAAACATGACAATTGTACAGTTGAGGTATTGATGTACAAGAACCTAAGTAGGTGGGTGAACATGAGGTGATGTTTAAGTGTTTTCTGGTGTAGAATGAGATGTGGGCAGTAGAGATTTGGATGGTCTAACACTGGAGGGTGAGAAACCAGTCAGGAGAGCTTTTTGAAAAGTTGGGTTGGAGGTGACAGGATCATTAATAATAGTGTCAGCGGGTGATAGACTGAAGTAGACCATGGGTGGTCTGGTCATGGGAGTGTCGTTAATTCTTGTGATGGAAAGGATATGGGGTTGGAAGCTTAGCTTAGGGTCATATCGCATATCGAGATGACGGTAGTTTTGTCCAAATGAAGAAACTGGCTGTGGAGAGGAATTGTGCCAATGGTTGGGGTACAGAGTTCATGGCAGAAGCTGAAGATACTGGCTAATTTTTTAACTGGAGAAAATTGTGGCTCATCTGTGACTGGATGTTCAACAAGAAGTCTGATAATATCGAGGTAATGGAGTGGAGTGAGAGTTGAGAGTTGAGAGTTGTATTGTCTCATAAATGTGGAAGCTGACTCCAGTCAGTATTATTTGAATGTTGTTACTTATTGGCAGCAGGTTGTGGAGGATGAGGTATATGTTAACTGTGTAAGGAACAAGGAGAAGTCATTACAAGTACCCTATGTGCAATTGAGTAGGTGGGAATGCATCCCAAGTAAGGGAGATCATACTGAGCTGGACAGTGCATAGAGATTTCACAAAAGGATGACAAGCTAGGTAATTTCAGAGGAATAGTGCACCTGCTGACAGCTGTGGGACAAGTGATTTGTACCTCTGGATGTGGATCATGGGTATGCTAGCTAATTTTGTTTTCCATGATATTGAATACCATCATGGGCTCTGGTGGAGAACCTATCAAAGTGTTTACGAGTAACTTTCTGATTGCTGTTAATGTCTTGCAAGAGCATTTCATTGTATCTGTACAACAATGATAGGGCTAATCTGATGACACTCATGAGTGCAACTGACAAATAGTGCATGCAAGGTGCATTGGTTGGGGAAGCACCCAAACAGAAAATCAATCTGTATAAATTGAACTAAACAGTTACAAAGTGAGAATGCACTCTACTTAAAAACATCCTATATTAGCAGCTGATATTGATTCTGTACATGTAGGCTGCAGTAGATAGTGGGAGGTTTACTAACCCTTCAATTAATTTGTTCTAAAATTAATTGTGAGCCAAGCTGTCCTTGAAGTTACTGGATGATAAGGAGCATATTGCAATTGGCTGGGCAGCTATAAGTGGAAGCACTTACATGTTGAGGACATTTTCAGTCAGAATCAAAGCAAGATTAAAATCTACTCATGAACCATTATAACATTAGCGTTCTTTCAGAAATGCTAGGATAATGAATATTGAGCTACTTTGTTCCTAGGGCTGTGATGTTCAAGAGCACCCATCTTCTAATCTACCAAAATTTACTGCACTCCAGTTTCAAGTACTCTATGGAATTAAAGAGGAATTATCAAATGGGAATGAAAATTTATAATGGAAAACACAAAGTACGGTATATCAAAAGATATACATCCATTTGGAAAGACAAGATTTGATTAGGAGTAGCCAGCATAGCTTCATGTGTGGGAGATCATGCCTTACAAATTTGTTAAGAGTTCTTTGAAGTGACCAGGAAAGTTGATGAGTGTAGGGCAGTAGATGTAGTCTATATGAATTTCAGTAAGGCCTTTGATAAGGTTCCACATGGTAGGCGGTTCTGGATGGTTAGATCACATGGAATCCAGGGAGAGCTGGCAGATTGGATACATAATTGGCTTGATGGTAGGAAGCAGAGTGTAGTAGTGGAAGGATGCTTGTCAGACTGGAGGCCTGTGACTAGGTGTGCCTCAGGGATCGGTGCTGGGCCCATTGCTGTTTGTTGTCTATATCAATGACTTGGATGAGAATGTACAAGGCATGATTAGTAAGTTTGCGGATGACACTAAATTGGCAGTATCAATGAGGGAGGTTACCAGAAATTACAGCAGGATCTTGATCATCTGGGGAAGTGGGCCGAGAAATGGCAAATGGAGTTTAATATAGGTAAGTGTGAGGTGTTGCATTTTGGAAAGTCAAATCAAGGCAGGAGTTTCATGGTGAATGGTGGGGCCTTAATGAGTGTAGCGGAGCAGAGGGACCTTGGAGTTCAGGTGTACGGTTCTCTGAAAGTGGAGTCACAGATAGACAGAGCATTGAAGAAGGCTTTTGGCACACTGGCCTTCATCAGAAAGGGCATTGAGTCTAGAAGTTGGGAAGTTATGTTGCAGTTGTACAGGACGGTGGTGAGGCTGCACTTGGAGTATTGTGTTCAGTTTGCTCACCTTGCTCTAGGAAGGATGTAACTAAACTCGAAAGATTGCAGAAGAAATTTACATTTCTTCTAGGATGTTGCTAGGACTGAAGGGACTGATATGAGTTATAGGAAGAGGTTGGAAAAGCTAGGACTTTTTTATTTAAAGTATAGGAGACTGAGGGGGGATGTTATAGAAATGTATAAGATCATGAGAGGCATGAATAGGGTGAATGCACTCAGTCTTTTTCCCCAGGGTTGGGGAATTGAGGACTAGAGGGCATCAGTTTAAGGTATGGACAGAAAAAATACATGGGAACCTGAGGGCCGGTGGAAGTGGTTGAGGCAGGTACATCGACAACATTTAAAAGGCATTTGGATGAATACATGGATAGGAAAGGTTTAAAAGGATATGGGCCAAGTGCAGGGAAATGGGGCTAACATGGATGGACATTTTGAATGGCATGGACCAGTTTGGGCCGAAGGGCCTGTCTCCATGTTGTAGGACTCTATGACTCTTTGACACTAGTGGTAGTCCTATGAATATCTAAAAATAAATGAATAGCAAAATTTCTTGATGATCCTACATTCATATCTGGAGTCAGATTATGGATTTCCAATTGATCAAAACAATTTAATTGGTTTAAGAATGGATCATGCCAGAAAAAGGGCATGCAGGTCATGTTATAGAAGGGTACGGTGTTTGTGGCATGAGTTGATGATAATGGTTTTGGTCTTCTTAATGTTTGACTTAGAAATTGTGGTTCATCCAGAACTGGATTTCAGAAGTAGGATGAAAGCATCAAGATAGTGAAGATATTGAGAGAGGTGGTGGAAAAGTGGAGATTAATGCCACCATGATACAAATGAAACCTGATGCCCTGTCTTTGGTTAATACTGATTAAGAACATCATGTAAGTGAGGGACGGGAATAAGATGCTTGGGAGATTCCAGAAAAAAAAAACAGTGTAGGGTGGAAGAAGAAGCCATTGTAGGAGATTTTATGGCTACTGTAGGACAGGTAAGAATGGAACCTGCTATGGAAAGTTGTTCAATGGAGGAGAGGCATTAGAGGGGGACAGTATCGTTGATCATGCCAAAGATGCCAGACAGATCTAGAAGACTGGGGACTCATTTGCAACTTAGTTGGGGTCTTTTTAGTACTGTAGTGGTGTAGAAACTTCTTTAGAGAGCTTTTAGCATAGGGATGGGGGACAGGCTGTATTTAGTAAACAACAATACATTTAAGTACTTTAAATACAAAAGAGAAATTAAAGATGGTAGTGGTTTTCAACAAGGTTTTCAAGCTTTTTTGATGATCTTGAAAGTAGGAGGGCTCAGTAAATAAGGAGAGGGAACTATGTACAATGTCAATTATTCAAAACCAGGAAATTACTTTGGGAAGTTACACATCAATGGGAATGTGGTCATGGGAGCAGGGAATAAGTGTCATGGACAAGATGAGCTCTGACTGAGTGTGAGGGGAGATAGAGGCTTCAGAGCAGGTTTCTACCCTTCCCATGCTTCTAATATTACCTTATGTTCATATTTTATACACTTATTTTTATTTGTCATGTATACAAGCTCTTAAGGTTCTGCATTTGCATCCCTGGGTGTATTTTGTTTTGGGGAATAGATTTATATGATATTTCAGAAGAGCATGCTTTAATTCATGATTGAGAAAGGAAATTCATAAAGTGAATGCATTTGCTGGAATAGTTAATGGACATAATAGACTTTGGAGATAAAAGAATAATAGAAGATATTACTCTTGGTAATGGTAAATGGGAAGAAGGTATGGTGCAAGAAAAGAAAGGTTCAACAGACCTCAATAGTAGGATTCTCAGGTTGTAGTTAAATTGCAGTTTTTCAAAACTTTCTATTTTATTATTGCTGGAAATATTAAAAATATGATTTTTCTCAACCTTATTTTTTGATTGGGTTTATTGTAGATGTTGGGTTAATATGTGTACCCTGTGGATACTTAGACTTATTTTAATAACATTTGTGGTCTTGTCAGGATATACAAATACTATTCCCTTCAAGCTGTCTTTAGCTGATATATATTAAATTGACTTTATTGCATATTAGTGACAACGAAGAAGAAACAGAGATACATAATAACCTGAGTCATAATTATTGTAAAAGAAGTAACAAAATGCTGTCCCTGTAATAAGGAGAACAGTAGAAAATAAAGACATAAGAATAGAAGCTAGAGTAGACCACATGGCCTGCAGAGCCCCTTCTGCCATTCAGTATAATCATACTGATCTTGGACATTAACTCTGCATTCCCGCCTGCTATCTACATAACAAATACCCTTAGAGACCAAAAATATGTTTGTCTCAGTCTTAAAATTTTCAATGATGCCACATCCACAAATATCTGAGGTGGAGAGTTATAAAGATTTATTATTTTGAGAGAAGAAATTTCACTGAATCTCAGTTCTAAATGATTGACTCTTATCGGAGACTCTGTGCCTTTGTTCGTGATAACCCAGCCAGTGGAAACAACCTCTCAACATGTACACTGTCAAAGGTCTTTATAATATTGAATGTTTCAATGACAGCACTTCTAATACTTCTAAACTTCACAGAGTTTATAGATTTAATTTACTTAGCCTCCCACCACAGAATAACCTTCTCATCCCTGGCATCAAGCTAGTGAACGTGTCTTCTCTTGTCTCTAATGCAAGCTTATGTATTTTTTTTAAGTAACCTGCTTAAATGCAATATGACGCGCCTCAATCACAGGTAGAACATGAAACCAGACCTATTGCCTCAGAGGTAGAGACACTACAGCAATGCTGTAAGATCCTCTCCAATGCAAGTTTATCCATCTGTGTATATGGAGACCAAAATGACACACAGCATTTCAGAAGTGGGATTCACCAGAACTCCACACAACTGTAGCATGACTTAGTTATTCCTGTACAACAGTCTTCTTGCATTGAGGCCAGCATTTTATTTCCTTTCCAAAATGCTTGCCATACCTGGCATACCTTGCCATACCTATATATCTTGCACACACAAGTTTTTTGACGCGTTTGCTAGTTCTGTGACTTTTTTTTAAAAATGCTCTGCTTTTTTGTTCTTACAACCAAAATAAGAGGAAACAATGCTTGACAAATCTGTTGGAATTCTATGAACGTGTAACAAGTAGAGTTGACGGGAGGGTGGTCAGTCAATGCAGTATATTTAGACTTTCAGAAAACGTTTGACTAAGTCCCACATAAGAAATTATCATGCAAGATTAAAACAAATGGGAATGGGGAAAGTGTATTGAGATGGGTAGAAAACTGGTTGGCAGGCAGGTAACTAAGAGTAGGAATTAATAAGCCCTTTTCAGATTGGCATGCAGTAACTTGTGGTGCCACAGGGGTAGGTGCTGGGATCCCAGCTATTCACAATATATATTAATGAGTTGGATGAGGGGACAAAATGTAGCATGTTAAAATTTGCAGATGATGCCAAGTTGGGTGGAAAGCTGAACTATGACGAAGACGCAGAAGTACTTCAGCATGATCTGGACAGGTTGGGTGAATGGGCAAATCAATGGCTGATGCAGTATAATTTGGATAAATGTGAGGTTATTCACTTTGGAAGCAAAAACAAGAAGGCAGATTACTACCTGAATGGCTGTAAATTGGGAGAGGGGAGTTTGCGGTGGGACCGGGGTGTCCTTATGCACCAGTTGCTGAAGGTAAGCATGTAGGTTCAGCAGGTGGTAAAGAAGGCAAATGGTATGTTGGCCTTCGTTGCAAGAGGTTTTGAGTACAGGAGCAGTGATTGTTGCAGTTATACAGGGTCTTGGTGAATGGGATCAAAGGTAATGGGGAGAAAGCAGGATTAGGCTATTGAGTTGGACGATCAACCCTGATTGTGATAAATGGCAGAACAGGCTTCAAGGGCCAAATGGCTTCCTCCTGCTCCTATCTTCTGTGTATCTATGTATCTGTAACCTCTCACTTCTTCACATTATACTCCATCTCTAACCTTGGTGCCTACACTGTTAACCTACTGATATTTCTTTGCAGTATCTCTAAATCCACCTCATGGCTTACATTCTAATCTAGCTATGTATTACTGGAAAACTTAGATACATTATTCTCTGTCATTGTTTCCAGTCATTAATATAGATTGTAAGGCTGAGGCCTCAGAATTGATTCTTCTGGCACTCTACTGGTCACAGCCTGCTACCTTGAAAATTCCCCCTTTAACCATACTTTCTGTTTCCAGTTATTTAACTAGTCATTCATGCATGATGAGATATTACCCCAAACTATTTGAGTCCTTCCATTTTGTATTTTGTGTGGCATCAAATGCCTTATGGAAATGCAAGTACATTGAATCTACTGGTACCCCTTTATCTACCTTACTAGTTACAGTCTCAGAAAAAAACTCTAATAAGTTTGTCTAACAGCATATAACTTGTAAAAAGCAGTTTAGCTTATTGTAATCATTTTAAGAACTTTGTTGAGACTTCCTTAATAATAAATTTGTGTATTCCCGATGCATTCAATTGAAGTACCTTTAATTTGATTTTTAAAAAATGACACTATTCAGTACATGGACCTTGCTCTCTGAAACACTGTTGCCCTTAAACTCCCTGTCTCTTCCATTCGCACTCAGTCTACATCAATATATTTTTCTATTACCTCAACTTTTCTATTGGGATTTCTAATTCTCCCTTCACTTGAACAGTTGACTTCCCTCTGTTAATTTAGTACAATTCTTTCCAGATTCTGAATGTATTTATGGATGCACTCTTCTACTTAAAATTTCTGCCCTTCTCTGTCACACTCAGGTTACCATTTACCTGTTTCCTACCACTGTTCCCTTGCCCTTCCTCTTTAACTTTCAAAATCTCCCGTCATGTGAACCTCCACCCCATTATTTAATTCAGAACTCTTTCGAGAATTCTAGTTATTAAATTCACCAGTACACCAGTCTCTGAAGGGCTTTGGCGAAGGCAGGGCCAACACTACCGCTCCTTCTTTCCCCACTACTGTTGTCAATGTCAATTGAGCTGAAACACATTTCTCTCACACTGGTTGGCAGTTTAATGGAAATGGGCCAAGGGAGCAGGCAGTACGGCTCATGACCTAAACGAGCTCACTGAGGTGTTACAGGAAGTGCATACTTGGAATTTTCCTCACTGTGGGGTAACAAGGTCACAAAGCCACAGGTTGAAACAGGAGGAGAAATCAAAGACTAAAAAAGATAAGGAAGCTGAAGTTCAATTATCAGAAACTATAGACTTTCCACATCTTTTTCCAAGTGGCAGGCAGTGACTATTGGGGTACTGTAGGGATCAGTGCTTGGACCCCAGCTATTCACAATATATTTTAATGATTTAGTTGAGAGAACCAAATAGGGTATCTTCAAGCAAACAACACAAAGTTGGATGGGAGGGTGAGCTGTGCGAAGGATGCAGAGGTACTTCCTTTTGATTTGAACAAACTAAGTGAGTGGGTAAATGAATGGCAAGTGAAGTACAATGTATTTACGTGAGATTATCCACTTCGGTAGCAAAAACAGGAAGGCAGATTATTATCTGAATGGTGATGGACTGGGAAAGGGGGAGTACAACAAGAGTACAGGAGCACAGATGTCTTGCTGCAATTGTACAGGACCAAATGAGACTGCACCTGGACTATTGTGTGCAATTTTGGTCTCATCTGAGGAAGGTTGTTCTGGCTATGGAGAGAATGCAACAAAGGATTACCACATTGATTCTTGCAATGGCAGGACTGACATATGAAGAGAGACTGAGATAACAAGGTGTGGAGCTGGATGAACACAGCAGGCCAAGCAGCATCATAGGAGCAGGAAAGCTTGACGTTTCGGGCCTAGACCCTTCATCAGAAATGGGGGAGGGGAAGAGGGTTCTGATATAAATAGGGAGAGAGGGGGAGACGGATAGAAGATGGATAGAGGAGAGGATAGGTGGAGAGGAGGCAGACAAGTCAAAGAGGTGGGGATGGCTGTTATCTCGGATTCTCCAGCATCTGCAGTACCTATTATCTCTGATACAATTTTAACCCCACTGCGAAGCCTCTTCTAAGGATGCCTACCCTGAAGAAGTTACCCTCCTCCCTCCGGACAAACCTCAGGGGATCTCTCTCCCACTGCAACTCTCTCATACCATCCCCACCTCTTTGACTTGTCTGCCTCCTCTCCACCTATCCTCT
>JAHRHZ010000013.1:56630760-56667350 GCA_024137785.1 Ginglymostoma cirratum
CCATCCCCACCTCTTTGACTTGTCTGCCTCCTCTCCACCTATCCTCTCCTCTATCCATCTTCTATCCGCCTCCCCCTCTCCCTATTTATTTCAGAACCCTCTTCCCCTCCCCCATTTCTGATGAAGGGTCGAGGCCTGAAACGTCAAGCTTTCCTGCTCCTATGATGCTGCTTGGCCTGCTGTGTTCATCCAGCTCCACACCTAGTTATCTCGGATTCTCCAGCATCTGCAGTACCTTTTATTTCTGAAGAGAGACTGAATCAGTTAGGACTATATGATGATGGGAGATGATGGGAGAATCTCCTAGAAATGTATAAAATTCTAGTAGGACTAGACAGGGTAAATGCAAGAAGAATGTTTAATTGCTGAATAATTTTTTTTCTGTTGTAGTGATTGTAAGTGTGTTTAGTGACTTCTGAGTCTGTGGTGCATCTATGGCATTCTTTGCCACAGAAATCAATGAGGTCAAAACATTGAATGTTTTCACGAAGGAATTATATATTGTTCTTAGGGCTGAAGCGATCAAAGGGTATGGGGAGAAAGTGGGAACAGGATACTGAGTTTTAAGATCTGCCATGAATCACATGATCACATTAGGCTGAAAGGGCTGAATGGCTTGCTCCTCCTTTTATCCATGTGTGTGTAACTGAAATCCCTCATCCTTAGTGAGGTCCCTCATTGAAGTAAAACTCCTCTACATCATGTATAAATCTGAGTCTTTATAAAGCCATAGATTAACTGGGAGATGTTGCAGATGTCTCCAGGTTCTGGCTGGAAGGAAGTAAATGCATTGACACATCACTTTTGGAGCCACTGACAATTCTGCCCTTATTCTGCTCTGAATCTGCAATTATGACAGAAAATAGTAGCATATTCAATCGAGGATCTTCTTAATTAAATTGAGATATCTGATGTACTGTTGTTGACCGAGGTTTAGGTTGGTTAATTGGTCCCTGAACACTTTCAATTAAAGTCTGCTGCTCAGGGCCTGCATCCTTCTCCTATTTCTTCCTCTTCCAGCAACTTGCCCTACTCTTTGTTGCCTTTGCTGATCCTTCCTGTCTAAGGGAAATGCAAGCTTATGCGCTCACGTCTGGGAGTATGTTATTTTTGCAGAAGCCTTGAAGCCTGGTCAAGTTCTTCACATGCAACTCCATTCCCTGTGGATTTCAATAACTTTATTTTTGAAAGTCACCAAACACTCAATCATTGCAACTGTAAAAATTATTCAGCAACTAAACTGGAAAGTAGGTGTTGAACTCCTTATATATTATTGGTGTTCGGGTCCTTCCTGCTGCTGAATTCAGACTCAAGTTTGTGACTTTACGCGAGAATGTTGACTAGTTTGTTGAGCTCAAAAGTTTTTCTGTTTCTGCGCTCCCTTTAAAATGGTAGCATGAAGTTTATATTGCATCTCTTCATCCTACCAACATACATCACTTCATTTTTCTCAGCATTACATTTCATCTGTTATACATTTCTTACTTTAGTGGTCTGTCTGTACATTCCTGCAGTCTGTTAATGATTTCTTCATTGTACATTTTCAAGCTTTGTGTCATCCACAAATTTGACATTTTATCTCCTGTGCCCAAGGTCATCAGTCGTATCAAAAAGAATCATGACCACGATGCTGAGCCCTGAGGGGTATTAGTATATATTTCTCTCCAGCTTGATAAGGAACTGAACATTTTGTTTTACATTCACTCATTAGATGTGGGCATCACTGGCTGGACTAGTGTTTCAAACCCATCCCTAGTTGCCCTTGAGAAAGTCATAGTCAAAGCTGCCTTCTTATCCATGTGTTTTAGGTAGACCCATAATGCCATTAGGGAGAAAGTTCCAAGATGAAGGCAGAAACTCTCTGTCTAATTATCCATTAACTCCTATCGCCAGGTTTACATCTAGAGATTAAATTAGGCCTCTAAGTGATCAGTAGGTTACATCTGAGATTTTATCTATCCTGACTCAAACTCCACTGGTAGTACCCAGATTGGGAATCTTGCCAGAGTTTTATTTACCCACACTTTTCACCAGAACTTCTGAGATCATTTATCACAACTCATGTTTGGATCAGTTAACACAGCCCAGACCAATAAGAGATCCAACCGTTCCTGTTCTTCGAAGCTGAATAATATAATGCAATGCATTTGCAAATTGAGCTATAGAATTCCCAAACTGTGGAGATCTGAAATATGTTGAGACCTAAAATGAACAGAAACATTTTGGAATAGAGGATTAAAATGCAAGATGTAAAGAGCAGATCCATTGTAAGGTATAAAGCAAAAAAATAGAGATTACCATCTTGTCAGAAATGAGTTAAAGCATAGTTGATCCAGTTCTTGAAAAGATGTTTCATTTTCACTATAGATGCAGAATGCTGGCAATTGATTGACTTGGAAACTAAAGCAAGGAAAGAAGCAATTCAGGAAACAAGCAGATGTTGGTACAAGTTCATCTTGGAGCAGTTGTAGATGTATTGTTAATGCATGTAGGAGGAATAAATTATATATTTATGTACAAGAAGTGAATTTGATGATATATTCTGAGGCAATTTGTGTTTAGCAATGTATTTTCCAATCCATTAATGGTGAGGATGAGAGCAGTAAATCCCATTGTCGATGTGTCAACATATATTTCTGGCGGCAAGTTACCATAAACAGGCTTTTTAAAGAGCTGAGACACAGGCTATTATGAAAATCTAAACTATGTGTCTTTATTTCAAGAAAACAAGCAGTTACAAGGCAAATCCAATGGCACAGAAGCTTATTGTAACTTCAAATGCATGTACATCCAATATATCCCTTATTTATATAGCAGGGCAAAAGGAGTAAAAGTATGCTGTAGGTCATGGTGAATTGAAAATTTTATAAATGGTGCTGTAAGCATCACAAACAAAAGATCTATTTTGTGTTGTGATTTGCTACGTACCCGCCACCTCCCTGACAATTCTGACATATTTGGGCTGCAATTTCCAGATCTTGGAATCAACTGATCTTCTACCTTTGAAGCGCAAATCTGATATAGCTTGGATGAGTTACAGATATTTCATTTGAAGATAATGTCGTTGTTCCAAATTATGCCTGACTGAAGTGGTGACCTTTCGTGGGAAGTTCTACTCAGCTGTTGTAACTTTGCTGCAACAGTTGTAGAAATTAAATTAATACAATTTTCCAGTTTTTCTGCCATTGTGATCAGATTTTTGCAGCTGTTATAGCTGACAGGCAGCAGATTCCCCATTGAACTTGATTGCCATAGATTTTTTTTAATGCATAGTTGCTTTGATTAGACTTCCAAATATAGATTTTGTTTTTAAGTAAAAATTGCGCCATTTGTTATGATGGGATTTGAACCTGGGCCTCCAGACCATAAAATCGTTGTTGATTGTCATCAAAACCTATCTGGTTCACTAATGTCCTTTAGGAAAGAACCTACTGTCCTTACCTGGTCTGGCCTACAGGTGACTAGGTTGTCTAGGTTAGCCCACTGATAATACCCATACTCCATCATGTCCCTTGTTGATTTGACGTAACCTCTCCCACCTCTCCCTGAACATGGGTTCAGGTTTGGTTCCCCAGTTGGAACCTATGAAATTTTTGTTGCTCATTGTCTCTTAGAACAAGTTATTTGATATTACATTTCCCTATTCTATCCCTTTGGAAATATTATGCCCAAGTTTAGCCAGGCTTTTCCTCCATTCTATTACCCATGCGAGGCATTCTTGAACTAAGTGTTGAATGCTGACTGTTTTGTCCTTGGCAGCAGCCTTCCTGCCAGTTTACTGCGTAACTAATATATTTTCCAAATAACTCTGTAATTTATAATATTGTAATTTGTAATAAGCCTTCCTTCTGCCTAAGGTGGCATGGTGGCTCAATGGTTAGCACTGCTGCCTTACAGCACCAGGAACCCAGTTTTGATTCCAGCCATGGGTGACTGTCTGTGAGGCGCTTTCACGTTGTCTCCATGTCGTGTGGATTTACTCCAGGTGCTGTGGTTTTCTCCTGCAGTCCAAAGATACGTGGGTGACATGGATTGGCCATGATAAATTATCCATAGTGTCCAGGGTTGTGCAGGCTAGGTGGGTTAGCCATGGGAAATACAAGGTTACAGGGATAGGGTAGGGAGGTGGGTCTGGTGGGATGCTGTTTGGATGGGCAGAGTGGACTCAATGGGCTGAATGATCTGCTTCCATACCGTAGGGCTTCTATGATTTCTGTGATTCCTGACTGTTCCTGCCAATGACTTCTGGGTGCTTTGAGAACTGACATTGGATGCTGAGGCTGGTGAAAATGACATGAAGCAGCAAGCTTTCATCTGCATGTATTGAACGGTCAACTATCCTTTTGAAATGCATGTCCTCAAGGAGACTTAACCAAAATGGAACTGGTCGCACTTCCAGCATTGAACAATAGGACATGCCTGCAACCCAGCCTTCAAAGGCCACTGGCTGCAATTTTATCAATGTAAAATGGACAGGTATCTGTTGCGATTTGACCCATTAAATCTACTGTAATTGAAGAGGCATTTGCACAGAAATTGCTTTACTAAATTGCAATCTCAGGATAGCGCAGGAAGGTGATTTTTCTCTGAAATGTTGGCAAACAGAAAACAGTGTTTGTGTGAAATGTGGACTGTTGGCTTGTGTGCTGAGATTTGTGCTTTTTGAAGAAATTTTGCTGATGTTATGGCCTCAGCAGCTATGAAGAGTTGCATCATAGAACTTCACTGTCGACTATTCCCCACGCTGAATGGAATGTAATTGGACTGTTCCAGATGAGATGTACAGCTGACACTAGCAAAGATTTGTGAACAACTTGTTTGCTTGCTCTCTTGACCGAGCAGTATTATGGGATGTGGCATACCAGGGGTAGAGGCAGTTGTAAAATAGATTGAAGCTCAATTTCTAAAGCTGTTATTAATACATCCATCAGTTATAGTAATCCACTTCACGATACAACTGTAAACTTTGGAACATCCTTCCAATTTTTTCGAACTTTCCTGACTGTTGCAACAGTCAGGATACTTTTGTTCAGTGGCTGTGGGCGGAAAAACATTATTTTTATCATTATATATGGACGAAACTAGGCTAGTTTGTCTGGCATTGTTAGTGGAACCTGACTATTCTGTTTCATTACTGATTGTTTAAATAATAATTTAAGTAAGATAATTTAAGTAATTAATTAAATAAGATAATTTAAGTGATGACAAAAATCTAGACCTCCATAAATCAAAAATCTGTTCTAAGCCAAGAGGTCATGCATTTTTCAGTATTTCTCATAAATTGCATTTAAACTTGCGTTTGTTATCAAATAGCTTTTTAGAGACTAGATGTTGAAATGCAGTACAAATGAATGTATTAATGTCTGTGATGTATTCATTACTAATGCAACTATGAGATTCATGTGTTAATACAGTCTTTACTAATATTGTGCTTCTTGATTGTAACTTTTTCTTTCCTAGTGTATAACTTGTGGAGATATACACATTGTTTGATTGTTTTATTTAGATAAAATGATGATGACCATACCATTTCTTAGTAAAATGGTTAAAACGTGATGAAATTCTATAAAATAACAATATAAGATCAACATAGAATCATTGTATAATGTGTATTTGGGTAAAATTGTGTAATATGTATAAGGGTAAAAATTTTGTTCCACAGCATTTTCAATAAATCATACAAGTATAGACCAAGTAGCTCCTGTCTCCAGGCATCTATATAAGCAAGGCAGAAGAGTGAATCTGCTTCTGCTTAATGTTAGACTAGTTCTACTGGCATAATGGCTTTGCGAAAGGTTGGAATTTGCACACAGTTTGGCAATTGATTGGTCATATGTAAATTTTGAAGATGCTTTGAGCTGATATGACAATAGATATGAATTGATATACCTGCAAAGAATTTAAATATCCCTGTCATATTTCTGTTAACTAGCTTAGTATTTCAGCTGACAACATTTGTCTGTATTTTGCACATGATCTCATGGATACCCATGCTTATTTTAGTTATTTCACAGAATAATATATTTTAATGATTGTCAGATAGGAAGTTGGCTTATTTGTATTCAACTTATACAATTTATTTTTCATTAATGGGATGTGGGCATTGCTGGCTGGGATTTAATGCTCATTTCTAATTGCCCTTGTGGAGGTGGTGATGATGAGCTGACTTCTCGAACTGCTGCAGTCCATTTGGTGTAAGTACACCCATAATGATGCCTTGAGGGAGCTTGACTAGTGACAGTGAACAAACAGTGATAAATTTCCAAGTCAGGATGGTGAGTGGCTTAAAGGGGAACTTACAGGTATTGATGTATCCATGTATCTGTTGCCTTTTTTCTCCTTCATAGTACAGGTCATGAGTTTGGAAGCTCCTGTCTGTAGAACCTTGGTGAGTTGCAGCAGCACATCTTGTAGATGGTACACACTGTTCAGCCTGAGCATCAGTGGTGGAAAGAATGGATGTTTGTGGATGTGGTGCCAAACAAGCAGGCTGTTTTGTCCTGAATGGTGTTGAGCTCCCTGAACGTTGTTGATATTGCAGTCATATGGGCAAATGTAGAGTGTTCTTTCACACTCCTGATTTTAGCCTTGTTGACAGTGGATAGGATTTAAGGATTCAGGAAGTAACACACCACAGGGTTTACTGTGTAACCTGCTTGTGTAGTCACAGTATTTACATGTCTTGTCCAATCAGTTTCTGGTTAATGATCATCTCCAGGATTTTGATAGTGGGGTATTCAGCAATGACAATGCCATTCAATATTAAGGGGTGATAGTTAGATTCAATCCTGTTGGAGATGGTCTTGTTAGGCATTTGAATAGTGTGAATGTTACTTGCCATTTGTCAATGCGTGTCAAAATATTGCTCAGGTGTTGCTTCAGTTTAGACATGGTGACTCCTCAGTATCTGAGGAGTTGCAAAGAGTGCTGAATATTGTGCAATCATCAGTGAGTATTCCCACTTCTGACTTCATGATGGTCATTAATACAATTCACAATTTGTGATAGTAATTTGCACTACTGGAATAAAAGTATTACGAATACATTATAAAAATTCATGTAGTGCAAGGATGTAGTAAAATAATTTTTAAAAATGGTTTTTTTTGTGTCCTGAGCTTTGTAGGTTTCATTATGGCAACAAACAATGAGATTTTGTTACTGCCAAATACAGCCCCAGTTTGAAATTTGCACCCATAAGTATCATGACTGTAGTTTCATTTATCTTTCTTATTTCACATGTTCATTGATTTTTGTTGGCTGATGTCACTATCATATAAAGATTGCATATTCTTGGATGTTTTGAACATGCTGTACGTTTACAGGCACTGCAACCGCTAAGACATTTTGTTTACACCTCGCTAAGACAGAGACTTGTCTCTAGGTATGTTGGAGGAGAACCTCTGCCTCCTCTGTTTCACAATACAGGGTATACAGAAACATTGTAGTGATTTGCACACAACAAGCACCCATATATCTTCCCACAGAAGTTAAAGTTACAATGGCAGAGAACTTTCAAATTTATTCTTCCCAATGGCTCAATTGGATTTACATCTTTCACATTAGGCAGTCTGTTATGTACTTAAGGAAGTAACAACTTCATCACTTTTCGTGTAAAAAGGTGTCAACTAGGCAGGTGTTATACCTTACACAAAATGGTGGGTTTCCTTCATACATGCTTCCCTGCGGTTGTACTACATTAATGTTCAGAAACTATCAGACCTAAGGAATAGAACTGTTTACTTAAAATAACTGTTGTTCATTGGAGAAAACCGCAATTATATGGCAGTCAGCAATATCTGCTTTATGGGTGTACTTTGTTCTTAGGAAATCAGTGTCATCTTTTACATGCAGGGAAGTTGCTGCATTGAGGAAGCTACTTTTGTGTACCAATTTTTAATGAAAAGCTGAGACACTCTTACCTGGACTTGTTGATTGGGGTGCCTCTCTGATGGGGTTGGGTTTCTGCTATCGAGATGTTTTCTTGTACTTGGCTGGCTTTCATGCCATAGAGTCATTAGTGTCCTGCAGGTGAGGCCCACAAGCTTTAACTTGGAGGAGAGAAACTAGCTGTAATTGAATTTGAATATCTGATACAATGCGGGGAGGAAAGCAGAAGTGATGTGTACTTAAGTGTAGGGGTCATGATTAAGAGGTTTGCAGTTGATATGAAAATTAGCTCTGTGGCTGATTGTGAATTTGCCAAAGAACCTAAACTTCTCCAGTTTCTAATAACTCACTAGATAGATTTTTCCATGAGATGGTACAGGATTAACAGTCATAAATGTATGAGGTGGAAAATAAATACTGTTGTGAATTTGGAACAAAGATGTATAGCCTGCAACAGAGGAAAGAAAACTTTGTTCTCAATCTGACTTTGCGAGACCTAACATCTGTAGAAAACAAAAAGCAGAAAACATTCTGCAGTGTTGACATTGAAATTCTCTCTTTTCCATCTCCAAAGGGAAGTGCTGCTGTTAATTTTAATTGAATCCTAAAAATCCTTATGGAAACTGTGTTTCCATGGTCATCACTTCACTTTGAACACATCACACCTGAAAATGAGATCTTAAACATAATACCTCAAAGTCCTAGACTTAAGGCATGAATCTTGGTCAGATATTAGTGATTTCTTGAAATAATCTGAAAAGTTGCAATCCAACTATCTGATTAATTGAATGTAGTTTATGCAATCTGTAAGTGGCAGCGTTCAGAGGAGGAGAGAGAGAATGCTACAGAGTTGCCGAAGCACTCCTTGAGCATTTACATTAAAGACTGCGAAAGGCTTTTCACAAATTGTTCAAAATGGCAACAACTTGTCCACGAAACCCTTATCATGCTTGAGTCCAAATGTCTTAATGATGAGGTGGAATGGCAGCAGAACAGGAAAGATAAGGAAGCCAGTCCTGTATTCTGGGTCCCCCAACCTCATGGGATGACCAGCCCAAAAGATCTGCAATCGAAAAGCAGCCTGTTCAGTCACATTAAGGCCCAAAGCACAAATTTGGGATCCTGAGTCATGGAATTGAGGTACAGCCGATAACGATTGAGGATTAATCAAGAAAACTGAACAATCAGCTGTAAAGATGGCATCTTTTTATTGCCTTTCTTTTTGGACTAAAAAATGTTAATGCTTAGTACAGTCTCTTTGGTTTAAAGCAACAGTTGTAAAAATCATATTTACTGGAGCATATTGTGAATTGCAAACAATATATTGCATTTTTCTGGAACAATGAGAGGAAAAGCAGGTACCATGCAACCGATGTGTTCTGTACAGAGGGAAGCCTGTTCAATGACAGTGTTCCGATTGGCCCTGGACCAGGTGACTATGACCTGTGTGGGACCAATGCAGCAAAGAAGCACCTAGCCTGCAAGGAGGAAGCAAAAAGAAAATCTCTTTCCTGGCCTCTGTGGAGGTATTGGAATGTATATTCAGTAATAGCTAGCTATCATCTACTCACTTTTCTCTGCAAATCCCCTATTGAAGGAGGAATGAAACACCTTTAAAGCCAGTGAAAGGACAAGTTTTCAACCGGTGAATGAGAGAGATGATTGGTGTGGAAACAACCTTATGACAACAGCAAAGAACTGAAAGGGAATCGAAAGGAAAAGAAAGAAAGCAAGTCATTGAATCCTGTGTCCTGACTGATGCTATCTAACTGTGTTTCCATGATTTACTTTCCTTTTACCACCCTTAATATCCATGTCTTGACTGTCTTTGTGTATCTATTTGTGAAGGGGGAGTTTCAGAAGGAATTGACTTAAAGTTATTCAGTAATGAGTCAGCAATTCCTGATCAGCATTGGTCAAAGACAATTTAGTCATAATTAAGATATTTACTTGTTAAGTACAGAAACCTGGTGAGCATTCTCTTTTACCGTGAATTTGTCAGTTAGGCAAATTGGGGCCTTGGGATAGTTTGACTAAATCTTTTCACATTTGTGACAAATTCAGTAATAATGGGGTTATATTTCCAAAGTACTACCCCAGTGAGTTGTGACACAAGTCAATTCTTGTTAATGCTGCAAATTGTGATGTAAGGGGCGGTGGAAAAGTTCTGTGCCTATAATCTAGCCTGGGAGGTTTGATCCTGCAGCCTGGTGGTTAGTTAAAGGGGGCATCCCATATGCCAATTGAAGGCACACTGAATAGTTATTCTTCCCTTGTATATCCTCCTCTGACCTGTCACTGTATACATCAGTGAGGTCTGCCAGCCTGTTTTTCTGATATCTCAGACTTGGCTGTACATCTGAGTTCTTTGCTGAACATATCCTTAGTTTCCTTTATGCAGTACTGACAGTGGCAACTCTTGTGAGGTGGGACTTAGTGATCCAAAAGGAAGTTTTATCTCTAACCTGCTGGACTTTGAAGGATTGTGGAGCAACTAGTGTTCCCCTTGGTTAATCAGCAACCTCTTGCACTGGGATGGTGCAATGGCGGTAGGGAATCTGGCAACAATACAATTCCGTTCAGTATATCCATTAAGTTATGAATGCAGTGGGAAATCCTCTCATTATTACAATGGTCAGCATCTCAGATGAGTTCTTCTGTGGGATGATGGTTATTAAACAGAAAATTAGAAATATTAAGAGGTTATTGTTCTTCAAACTTCTTCAGTGCACTTTTGGTTTGAGTCTGGATACATTTTCGGATTTACAATAAAACTAACATATGTGATCGTTATCATAGAATCTGATTTTTATTGAACTTGAATCTAGGTCAATGGGGCACACTGTTACTGAGTAAGAGGTCAAGTGTTATAAGCAATGATCACGTTTTTTTTACTCGCTGGTTTTGGAAGAAAATAACAAGAAAGAGGGACTGCACATTAGTGACTACCTAATAGTAGCCTAGACCTGCTGATGTGATGTGATTTAACTGATGTGATCACCACAGAGCTGTTCCAATTAACAGCTTAACTTCACTGATAAATTGTCCAAGTTTGTAAAAGCAATGTTGGTTTGAAGCAAAACCTTTGTACAACATTAGGTTGTTTTAGCTAAGAACAATTATTGTGTTGAATATTGTAACTTAAATCTCAGTGGGATCATATATTTCTGGTACATTTTATTGTAACCTGATGTATAGCAAAAGCATTAAATCATATAGGCTCCAGGTAGCATTTGTGAAAAAAATTTATGAAGAAAAGAACTTTTGAAGATGTACTTGTACTTTTAAAACAATTCTAATTTGTGCTTTTTGTATGAGTCGGTTGTAGTGGAGTCATCTGGAGAGCATCTTACAGATGTGTTGGAATTTTGGGGGAAGAAAAATATTGTTTCGAGTTACTTTAGAGTTGAGTAGAGCTGTGACATGTAAAGTGAGATTAACAGTCTGACAAATTCTTGGTAAACAGTCACGTGAAACAATACAGCCACACGTAACCCACATAATTCTATTTCAGTAGATAGAATCCCTACAGTGCAGATAAAGGTAATTTAGGCCCATCGAATCTGCGACGACTATCCAAAGAGAGTCCCACCTGGACCAACCCCCTCTGCCCTGTCCCCGTATGAGGGTTTTTACCCCATGGCTAACCCACCTAACCTGCACATTCTTGAAAACTACGGGACAATTTTGTAAGCCCAACCCATCTAACTTGCACATCTTTGGACTGTGGGAGGAAACCCACGCAGACACAGGGTGAACATGCATACTCTAAACAGACAGTTGCCTGAGGCTGGAATCAAACCAGGGTCCGTGGCACTGTGAGGCAGCACTGCTAACCACTGTGCAGATACAATAAATGTTGTGCTTTCTTGGCTCGGCAGTCTTCCCTAATATCACTGTAGGATTTGAGCGCATGATTTGAACTGATTCATATGATATTGACAGAATATTACAGAAGTGCTAACCTGCTTGATGAGACTAACGGAGAGGTCTGCCCTCTCAGGTGCATGTAAAAGACTGCAGTTCTGTTCTAAGTAGAGCAGGGAAATAGTTCCACTTATTTCACCAATAATTTTCCCTAAATCAACACCACAAAAACTGACATTTATCTCATTGAAATAAAACCAAAAGAACTGTGGATGCTGTAAATCAAGAACAAAAACAGAAGTTGCTGGAAAAGTTCAGTGGGTTTGGCAGCATCTATGAAGAAAAAATCAGAGTTAATGTTTCAGGTCCAGTGACCCTTCCTCAGAACTCAGGAGGAAGGGTCACCGGACCTGAAATGTTAACTCTTTTTTTTTCTTCACAGATGGTGCCAGACCTGCTGAGCTTTCCCAGCAACTTTTGTTTTTATTTATCTCATTGTTGTTTGTGAGATCCTTCCGTCAGCAGATTTATTACCATGTTTGTTACAAAACAACACTTCAAAAGTAATTGAAAAATAAGATGCAGATGTTGGAAATCTGAAATAAGAACAGAACTGGAAATACTCAGCAGGTCTGATGAAGAACCATTGTGCCCTTAAAATGTTAACTCTGTTTCTCTCTCTGCAGATGCTACCAGGTCTGCTAAGTATTTCTAGCACTTCTGTTACGTTGTATTTAACACATGCTGAAGAAATGAGAGTTTCTAAATGAATACGAATACTTTTTTTGTCCATACTTACGTGAATTTAGCTTTGGTTTTAAGAATCAGAATTATGGAAACTTGTGATTCGCAATCCAATCTACCAGAACTCCAACCAGAACTAGTGTCCACAAAATTACTTGTTTCTTTTGAAGTAAAATTTGAATCAGGACAAAGCAACAAAATTTAATATTTTTTAAACTGCTAGCTGCAAAAAGTTGCTTCTGCCATTTTTTATATGTTTGAATGCAGAACACTCCACCAGATGTTAAATTGTAACAAGAATTTGTCTGACTTTGTAATTATTGTCTTTGCCAATCAAATTGTGAACATGTTTTGTGAATGAGTGAATGGATTGTTTTGTTGTCTCCTTTCAGACAGGTATGGCCACTCAGAACTGATTTTTGTATAATGCCTTCCATTTGGTGGAAGATGCAAAGTCAAACCAGGAATTAGAGCTAGTTAATATGGATGGTTGAGTTGTTGATTCTCAAATGAAAGTCCATTCTCTAGACCTATGTAAAGTTAAATACTGATGTATCTGCAGTCACATCAATAGCTGCTGACAGTTTGGAAGTGGGTAAGCCATTACCTGTAATTAACATACTACTGGTGCCATCAGGTTAAGATGATGATTGCAGTTTTTCCTTGGCCTGAAATTATGTGAATTGTTTGAGGCAGATATCCGAGAAGCCAATCTTAGAGCTCTGAAAGCAAAACAATTTGATAACTCTACAGCTGTTTGAACTTGGAGTTGAGTTCATTCGTATCATATATATTTACAGACCATTGTGGTAAGAAAGAATTCTGAGATTGAAAACACAAGTACTTATGTATAAAATAAAACTGTAAACGATTAGTTTTTTGTTCCAGAAGTAGCATTGCTGTCTCATTTACTAATTTGTTGTTTCTTCAATATAATTTAGACTTCACACATTTAATTTGACTTTGTAATTTAGCTTGAGGTACACTAATTGTCAGGATAGCATCTTTACACTGCTTCAGAAATATCAAGTGTCATGATCACTGGGGTAGTGCACTGGAAAACAAGCCTACTGTTCCTGGAGTTGCCACAAATGTGAAAATTTGATAAAACCACTGTAAAGTCCAATTGTACCTAACTGTTTGCTTCAAGCTAAAAGAATATGCATGCCAGGTTTTTCTCAATAACAAGAAAATCACTATTTATTGTAATCAAACTGCTTTTAACCGATTGCAAGAGAGGACCATGAATTGCTAACTAATAACTCTATAACTTGAACTCTACCCTTGTTTTAAGGTCCCATGCACATACAAACAGACACACAAAGAGACAACACAAGACATAAATAGGATGGTTGGAGAAGGAAAAGATGTCAGAGATGCACATGAGGGATTATTTACACTTTCTATCAAGTCCTTCTGAATTTTTGTTAATAATTCAAGTTAGTGGTTACAATCCTCAGACTTTCATTCACTGGTTGACAATTTGCCCTTTCAGTTTTCTGAAGGTTTTCTTTCTCTTTTCCCTTTCAGCAGAGAATTTGCAGAGAGAATAGTTTTGAGAAAAATAGTGAGTGTGTACAGCTACCAGGAGATATTATGTTCATCAAATATGAGGGGGTCAGAGAGAGAGATTTAGGGGCTTTTTCTTTGCAGGTTAGAAGCCTTTGTAACTTAACACTCACAAGCAGTGCCATTCTGTCTAGAATTCCCCTTTGCTGCTTGAAAAAAGGCAACACTGTAGATAGAACTTACAATGTGTTTCAGTAACTTGTTTTTAAAACTACAAACCATTTCTTCCACTTTTGTTGTTCTTACACAGGATCATATTGGGACCACAGAATGTTAGAATTAGGGTATGCTGTAATATTTCTGGTGAACTCAATGACACAAGGCTTCCTTGTAGTATGATCCCAGCTGATGTAAATACTGGACAAGTCAAATCCCAGAGTGAAACCTGGCAGGAAGAATATAAATTATATTACATGAAAATAAAGTATATTTTGAAAAGATTTCACAACAAATATCAGAAAAGGATTCAAATTCACACTATTCTTTTCATCCCAACACTATCCTTACAAACATCAAAACCTGAGTGAAAAGTTACCAATATCTCCAAACAAAGGCTTCGTGCTTAGATTCAGGTTTGTACAGTTGCTACCAATTTCGTTTTGATGAATTTCTGTAGGTAGTTTTTCCTTCATTCGATGTCTCTCCCTGGGACACTTAGAATAAAGTTACTTTTACCTTAATTTCAGGGCAATACCATGAGTTCCCTAAACCCAGTGTCCAGCAGCCCTTTGCACTCTGGCATACACCACACTGACAGCCTTTCTTTGTCATTGGATTCTTGGCACATATTTCGATCCTTTTTCCTAATGCATTGAATTGTTCATCTCAAGTGCTAAAATGCACCAAAACACAAGAACACTCAAACATGAAACTAAACCATATTCCCCTCTTAATGAACGAAATAAGAAATATAATTTCAACTGAAAGTTATACATTGTTTTTAATCACTTGATCAACCTGTGAACTTGTCTTGGAAATATTTTTTGGATAATCTTGGAACTCCCTCCCCGACAGCATTGTGGATCTACTTATAGCAAATGGTTTGCAGCAGCTCAAGAAGGCAGCTCACCACGACCTTCTCAAAGGCATCCAGGAATGGGTAATAAATACTGGCCCGGCCAGTGACCCTCACATCCTATACATAGATTATCACATTTGTTAATATAGGTTCACTTTTCATCATCTGCCATGTGAACGAATGTTATTATAACTATAACTACAGGAGAAAAAAATGGAGAGACTAGCCATCTCAGCAACATCGGATATTCCAACCTTGTCAAAGCAATAACTATTTTGTCTATAATGCCCATATTAGCATAAAAATGTCAAGACTGAATGAGAGATGTTGTTAAGGTTTCCATCTGTTTGCAACTTTACTTCTACAAAATAACATGAACTGCTCACAAGGATCATAGCATTGAGCTGCACTTGCAGCTGGGAAGAAGGGTCACTGGACTCAAAATGTTAATTCTGCTGTCTCTCCATAGGTGATGACATACCTGCTGAGTTTCTCCGGCAATTTTTGTTTTTGTTTCAGATCTGCAGCATCCACAGTTCTTTGTTTTATTGAACAGGGGATTTTGGCCTTACTAACATTTGCAGTCCACTGGAGGAGGAGGCTTCATGAATATCCCATCCTTAATGAAGGGGGAGCTTCATGAATATCCCATCCTTAATGAAGGGGGAGCCCAGCACATCAGAATAAAAGATAAGGCTGAAGCAATCGCATCAATCTTCCGCCAGAAGTGCCAACTGAATGAACGTCTTGGCCTCCTCCAGTGGTCCTCAGCATCACATATGACATTCTTAAGCCAATTTGATTCACTTCACATGAAATCAAGAAACAGGGGCACTGGAAGCTGCAAAGGCTGTGTGCCCTGACAACTTTGCAGCAATGGTTCTGAAAACTTGTGCTACAAAACTTGCTGCACCCCTAGCCAAGCAATTTCAGTACAGCAACAACGCTATCATCTACATGACAATGTGGACAATTGAATAAGTATTTTGCCCTGCTTAGACAAAAAGGACAAATACATCCTGGCCGATTTCTGCCCCATTAATCTACTCTCGATCATCAGTAGAATAATGGAAGGTATCAACAGCAGTGCTATCAAGCAGCATCTAATCAGCAGTAAGCTGTTTAGTGTTGCCTGCTGTATTCACTCTGCTGTACCCGTTGTGGCTTCCTCTACATCGGGGAAACCAAGCGGAGGCTTGGGGACCGCTTTGCAGAACACCTGCGCTCAATTCGCAACAAACAACTGCACCTCCCAGTTGCGAACCATTTCAACTCCCCCTCCCATTCCTCAGACGACATGTCCATCCTGGGCCTCCTGCAATGCCACAGTGATGCCACCCGAAGGCTGCAGGAACAGCAAATCATATTCAGCCTGGGAACCCTGCAGCCCAATGGTATCAATGTGGATTTCACAAGCTTCAAAATCTCCCCTCCCCCAACCGCATCCCAAAACCAGCCCAGCTCATCTCCGCCTCCCTAACCTGTCCATCCTCTCACCTATCCCCTCCTCCCACCTCAAGCCCCACCCCAAGCCCCACCCCTATCTACTAACCTCATCCCGCCCCCTTGACCTGTCCGTCCTCCCTGGACTGACCTATCTCCTCCCTACCCCCCTACCTACACTCACCTTTACTGACTCCATCCCTGCCTCTTCGACTTGTCTGCCTCTTCTCCACCTATCCTCTCCTCTATCCATCTTCTATCCGCCTCCCCCCTCTCCCTATTTATTTCAGAACCCTCTTCCCCTCCCCCATTTCTGATGAAGGGTCTCGGCCCGAAACGTCAAGCTTTCCTGCTCCTATGATGCTGCTTGGCCTGCTGTGTTCATCCAGCCCCACACCTTGTTATCCTGGAAGTTGATGCTGGCCCCGGGCTTCAAGATATGTGGACCACATTTGTAGCAGCCCTTCATGTAGCCATCACAGGGATGGCTATTTCTTCTGTGTCTGAATCGACTGGCGACAGTTCCAATGAGCCTGTGTGGGCAATATCAGAAACCAAGTAGCTCCTCAGTAATGCAATCATTCGGCAGTCACAGCACACACAAAAATTTTATACACCATCCTCCAAATGTGCGGGCATGAGGTGCCCCAAGAAGGGGACCAATGAGGTGCCTCCACATGGATTTTGTACATCATTGCCCTGATACACATGTCTGTTGCATAACCTTTTTGGAGCATGTAGAATCACCAAATGTATGTGTTGCTGCAATGATGAGAACCTCTTCTCTCACCCTAACACTCATCTGCAATGAATGTGTCAGTTGTGCGTTTGTGTGTGTCAAAGGCATTTTTTTATGTGTGGAGCACTTCTGGGGTGTGTGGAACCAAAATGATTGTTAGACCTCCTGAGTTGATTAGGCTAATTAAAATGCAGTTACCAAAAGTTGTTTTGGTGCAGGAGTACAGGGCTTTATTGGGGCTTTCCGAAGGAGAATGTGATAGATCAAACTGATCACCATGAGTTTCTACATTGATCAGACCAATGAAAATTTAGCTACCGTACCGTCCCATTTAAAAGAACTTTGTTTGCATCAGTTTCTTAGTGCTACGTTAGCTAATACTATCCTAACACAGAACTGTGTCAACTGCAGGAATAGCTTAGGGAGTCAAAAATCAAACAGAGACCTAATTCCTGCTGCAGTAGCCTGATTCACTTGACATTTTTTAACTGGCCTGCACTTTGCTGTGGCCATCATGGGAGCAGCTTTCAGTGGAGCATCACTGGATACTGATCACAGTAAATGATCCCTGACACCCATCTGACCAACAGTGCTATTATCTCTCATTTAATGTAAAAATCAACACCACAACTTTGGTTCCAAAGGAACAAATCTAATAATGTACCCAAGAAAGACAATATTGCAAATAGGATAATGTTGTGGAAGGGTTGGTCTGAAGCGTGAAGTGAGCAGTTCCTGCACTATGTGCAGGCTATGTAACCTTGCAAAGTGATTGATACTTTGGCAAGTAAGTGAATCTTGCAACCATAAGACATTGCTTGTGCCTCACAGCCATTAGTGGAATTGAGTTGTAATGTTGAAAGATGTGATCAAGAATTATGTTGGTCAGGAATTTTATTCAGTATAGGAGGTCAACGAGTAAGGTTCACACCCAGCATTTCAATATTTGACCAGCTCTCTTTTAAACCTCTTATGAAATCTACCTTCACCATTTTCCCAGGCAGCTTATTCCAAATCCTGGCAACTACTGGAGCAAAGATGTTTCTCTCATCCCACTCCTAGCTTTATTGCTGACAATTTTGAAGTTGTAAGATTTATGTTTGTGATTCAATCACTGTAGTTGTTATGGTTAATATTGAACATATTCGTATGAGGCTGCCAGTATTCTTCAACTAAAAAACACAAGTTTGTTATACAATAGGTAAATAAAGCTATATACAATGATAGTTAAGAAAGATCTTAACATAGACAGTAAAAATAAAAATTCAACCCCTTTTAGAGTAATATATTTTACAGTTACTGAATTCCAGTGAAGTATCACTCCTGCATCTTTACTTGAAGGTTTTTTTTTAAACTCAGCTGACCCTTTCTGGCTCTCCTCCTTCGACTTCTGAAAAAGCTTAAGACTTCTTTCCAGTGCTCATGGCCAAGAAACATATTTCCAGTTCTGAGTGTGAGAAGAGGTCTACAACTCTTGTAACATGGAAGTTGTACAAACTAACAAACTGCCCGGCCACAGGGATGGAAATGTTCTTTGAACTGAAACCTGATTCTTCTGAATTGGAACTACTATTAGTGGACCTGACCATAAAACTCAGCACTCTAAATATTTCACCACTTAAATCTCCAGGTGTCATTGCAAGGCAAATTAACTTAAACCCCATGCTTTCTTGGAATTGATGGTTTCAGATCACTCTTCTAAATGACTTTGTGACATTTTAAAAAAAAAACTGCATAGAACTGGAACCAAGAGCACATTTACTTATAAATTAAGATCTAAATTCTTAAATTATAATTATATAATATTCAGATTAATCACAGGAGTTAAACACGGAATCGAAGGACATGGGTAGATTATGAAAGTGGAGTTGGAGCCTAGACTTGGTCCTGATTGTACTGACTAACAAAGTAGGCTTGACTAGTCGTGTAATCTTCTCCCACTCCTGTTTCTTGTATTCTGTATTGGTTTTGTTTTGCATCAAGTACAATTCCTCCATTCTTGATCAGAGAGACAAAGCACCTTTTCCTCGGCCTGTGCGAGTGATTTCCAGGAAATAATAGCAGAATTGTTGTTGTAGTGCTTTGGTGGCTGTTGTTTTAAACCAATTATAGTTTTCTTTTAATAGTTGATTAAAATTCTTGTACCATTGTTATTGTAACATGATCATGCAGGTTTTATTTATTACAGTGAGAAAGCAATCAAATGACTGTGTTTTAGGTTCAGTACATGGGTGACTGACCATACTATGGTTTCAATTTGAGTGGTAAGATATCCACACTTCAGGAGTTCTTGACAGCTTTTTTACTGGCAGATCAAATAACTTTTTATTTCAATTAGGTGCCATTTGTACAGATTGTCAGCTAATAAAATGTTCGTTTTTAACTTTCTGAGAATGAGTGTGGTTAGGAAAATTGGTTTGAAACTTCCAAGATATAATTTAGAATTAGATTTCCAGACATTTAGAAGAAATAACTGTAATATGTAAAACTTACCAAGGCTTAACTATGCATTTAGAATTAAGACACTTCAGTGTGTTTCAGTTGAAGTTAGATGGAAAAATCTTCATAGTAAATGCATCTTTATAATGCATGACTGTTACTGATTTAGACATTTGCCTTTTGTTAAGTAAATTGGCTTAACGAACTTAAATGTAAACTGTAGATGCTCACACATTGAAGACAAGTGAAACAGTATAGGATATGGCTTGGATCTCGCAGCAAGTTTCAGAAATTAATGGAACGTTTGTGTTTTCTGACAGACCTGCACATGCTCCTAATTTGTATGTTTCATTATCCATGACTGTAAATGGAATTTTAATTATATTTAGGGCTTCCATATTTGTGGGGAGGAAGTGAGAGAGCAAGTGTGTCTGTCAACAGTCAATACCCCTGGTAACATAACCTCATCAAAATTGATTTATGGTTTTCCCGTCTGGCAGCTGGAATGGCCCACAACAATTAAAATATTTGGGGGCCGTGGTAAGGGAGAATTCAGAACATGGTGATGATGATGGAAGGAAAGAGATTGCATTGTGGCATCAAGAGGTCACAGAGAGGGAGGAGGATCCTGGCAGGTTAGTTTGAAGAAGCTGAAGAATCATTGCTGCTCCTCTTGGAACACAAGCTGTTCGGGAGAAAATGTTTCCCTGTTGCAATTGTGACTCCCTTTAATTGCTAAAAGTCCAAACCTAAGTGCTGTTTGCAAAACAGTAACAAATTCTGAGGCATGGAGCCCTATTTAAATAGCATGATTGCTGTTCTGTCTCTGGGTTGGTCAACTGATCCCAAGCACATGTCAGTGAAACCAGAAGTAGACATTTTGAGGAAGGTTGTGGGGTTGGGGGCGTGGTCAAGTTTTTATTTTTAATGATATAAACCCTAACACCTTGTTGCCAACACCCTTTCATACCTCTCCCTGCAATGCCCATCATGTGAAACAGCCCTCCCTCGCTACTTACCTGTGGCCATGCAATCCTGGGTGGCCGGTGTCCGTCCTTCCAGCAGCATTCACAGCTTCCCTCATGGTGCTGCTGTGCATAAGAGCTGCTAGCCTCTGATTGGCTGTGTAAGCCTCGGGGTCTAGATAGTCCTTGGTGGTTTCACGACTGCCTGAATCACATGTGGTTCACTCGGCCTTTCTGAAAAGAGGTAGCATTGGTCACTCATTGGCTGTCCAGCTGGCAAACAAGATTCCCAAAACCTCAACAAGATTCTGCCCTTGAAATTACAATAATGTGGCATTAGTTGTGCCCTAATCTGGCTTCCTTTTTCAATACCTGTTCTTTTTTGCCTGTCAGATAATCATCTGTCTTGTCACTGTGATTGGGACTTTACCATTGAGACTGTGTCATACTGCACTGTGGGGCGGTGTATTAATCATTAAGTAATTAGCTGTCCAAATTTTGATCATTAAACTTAAATGAAAAAATCAATTTATATTTTTAATTAAGACTTCTTATCAGAGTCATGTTGGTTGAGAATAAAATGTGGAGCGCCTGGCAATGAAATTGCGAGGTGTCAATCTGAGTAGCTCTCAACTGACAAATTGTTTTGAAAACCAAGGTTAATGGTGTTTTCTGCAGCGGCGTTTCTCTTCAAGATGTCACACTGACGTGATTTTAAAAAAATGTCCTTTTATGATAAAATTTATTTTTACCTACAAAGTTAAAGTGGTGTAAATGTATGAATGTTTTCTTGGACAGTTTTGTAAATAAAAAAAGTTCATCGTTTTGACAGCAGCTATTGTGGAACATTTACCTTTTCTATTCTCGGAAGACTTACTGAATCATATTCAAGTTAACCACAGTTTCCTGTTGTTTTAAACGTCTTTGTATTGACAGAGAGCAAATTGCATTTTTCAATTAAGCACTTGCTGTAGGGTACAGTGTTCTTTAATGGACTGTTAGAAATTGTCTTCACATCTTTTCCTGTTGATTCGCACAGCAAATAATTAAAAGGGTAACGCGACAAGAATCCTTTTTGACAATGTCTGCTACATAAGCATCATCAAGTGAAGTCACCATAGTCTTACCAGATCATAGAGCTACTCTCTCATTAGAGAGAGATGACTAGTGGTGATTTAACCTGAGGGCCACCACACCTTAGGTGAAGGGTGAGGTTGAGAAGGATAGTACTTCTAGGTGACCTCAGTCAGTACAGGAATTGAATCCACGCTGTTGACATCACACTGCTTTGCAAACCAACTGTCCAGCCTTTAAGCAGCATCACCTCCTGCATTACTCATTGATTGTATTCTCTGATAGGCTAAAGCTGAAACTCTTGCAACCTAAATTATGCAGGATCGGGTTGATTGGTAAGTAGATTATGACTTAGTAATTAATTGCTATCAAGATTCTGACATTCCGTGAGTGGTGATCAAAATATATTGTCATTACATAGCACTTTGCATTCATGGATTTCAATCTGGTATCTGAACAACAATGCAACTGTTAAAGTTACATAGGCAGGAAGAGAGATGAGGTCTTGCAAAGGGAGTCTAGGGAGTTAGGTGGGAATGTGAAAAGCAGTACGTGTAGGGTTGTAATCTCCAGGTCATTTCCTGTGCCACATGCTAGTGAGGCTAGGAATAGGAAGATAATACAGTTATGTACGTGGCTAAATAGCTGGTGGAGGACTTCAAGTATATAGATTATTGGGATGTCTTCTGGGGCAGGTGGCACCTGTACAGGAAGGATGGGTTGCAACTAAATTGGAGAGGCACCAATATTCTGGCAGGGAGATTTACTAGTACCACTTGGAAGAATTTAAATTAGTGTGGTGGGAGAGTGGGAACAAGAGCAGTGGGTCAGCACGTAAAATGATGGAGGAGGAGTCAGAGATTTGGGCCAGTAAAACTGAGAGGAAAACAGACAGGGAGAGGTTACTGAACACGGTGGGACTGGCAGTCTGAGGTGTATTTGTTTTAATATGAGGACTATGATAGGTAAGGCAGATGAATTTAGAACTTGATTTAATATAGATAACTATGATGTTGTAGCTATTACAGAGACTTGATTGAGAGAGTGATAACATTGGCAGTTTAACATTCTGAGATTTGGATGTTTCGGGTGAGATAGAGAGGGATGTAAAAATGATGGGGGAGTTGGTCGATTAGGGAGAATATCACAGCTGTACTGTGGAATGACACCTCAGAGGGCTCATCCAGTGAGGCCGTATGGGTCAAGCTCAGGAGTAGGAAGGGTGTAGTTACTTTGATGGGGTTGTACTATAGGCCTCATAATAGCCAATGGGTAACAGAGGAACAGATATGTGGATGGATTATGGAAAAATGTAAAAACAGCATGGTTGTTGTGGTGGGTGATTTTAACTTCCCTTATATTGACTGGGACTCCCTTAGTGCCAGGGGCTTGGATGGGGGTAAATTAGTTAGGTGGCTCCAGGTCAGCTTTTTGAAGCAGTTTGTAAATAGTCCCAACTAGGGAAGAGGCCATACAAGACCTTGTCATCAAAGTTTCAGTGGGGGAGCATTTTGGAAACAATGACCATAATTCTATAAGTTTTAAGTTACTTGCGGATAAAAGTAGTCCCTGGCGGAAGGCTAACTATGGAAATATTAGACATGAGCTGGTGAATGTAGATTTGGGGCAGCTGTTTGAGGGTAAATCCACATCTGTCATGTGGAAATCTTTTAAAGGTCAATTGATATGAGTTCAGGACCAGCATGTTTTTCTTGTGAAAATCAAGGATAAGGATGGCAATATTCAGGAACATTGGATGACAAGAGAAAAAGACAGACACAGCCCTCTAAGAATGCAACAATAGCAATAAAGAACTCAAACAAAGAATTAGGAAGGCTAAAAAATGTCTTTAGCAACCAGGATTAAGGAAAATCCCAAAGTGTTTTATATATATGTTATATATATGTGTGTGTGTGTGGCTGTGTATATATGTAAAAGGAGCAAAAGGGTAGGTCCACTTAAGGGCAAAGGAGGGATTTTGTGCGTGGACCTGGAGGATGAGGGCCTCAATAAATTCTTGACATCAGTCTTCACAGAGGAGAAGGACACGGTGGATGGTGAGTCTTGGGATGGGTATGCTGAAATTCTAGGGCGTGTCAGTATAAAATAGAAGGAGGTAATAGGTGCTTTGAAAAGTATTAAGGTAGACAGATCTCTAAGACGTGATGGGATCCATTTCAGAATGCTGAGGGAGGCAGGTAAGGAAATTGCTAGGATCTCAAATGAAATCTTTGTATCCTCTTTAATCACAGGATAAATACCAATGTTGTTCCTTTGTTTAAGAAAGGCAACATGGATAATCCAGAAATCACAGGCCCGTGAGCCTTATGTCAGTGGCAGAGAAATTATTGGAGAATATTCTTAGGGACAGTATTTACTCAAATTTTGAAAAATATGGACTTATTAGCAATAGTAAGCATGGCTTTGCCGGGGGAATGTCATGTGTCATGAATTTGACTCAGTTCTTTGAAAAAGTGTCAAAGATGATTGATGAGGGCAGGGCGATAGATATTGTCTATGTGGACCTAGCAAGGCCTTTAATAAGGTCCCTTATGGCAGGCTGATACAAAAGGTGAAGTCACGTGAGATCCACGGTGAGCTGGTAAGACGGATACAGAGCTGGCTAAGTCAAAGAAGTCAAAGAGTAATGGAGGAAGAGTTTTTTTTTGACTGGAAATCTGTGACCAGTGGTGTTCCGCCAGGATCAGTACTGGGACTGCTGTTGTTTGTAATGTATATAAAAATGATTTGGAGAAAAATGCAGGTGACCTGATAAGTAAGTTTGTGGATGACACCAAGACTGGGAGAGATGCGGGTAGTGAGGTGTATTGCCAGAAGATACAACACGATATAGACATCCTGGAGACTTGTGAAGAAATGGCAGTTGGAAATTAATCTGGACAATTGAAAGTGACGCATCTATGAAGATCTAATGCAGGAGGGGATTATACAATCAGTGGCAGAACTCTTATTAGCAGCAACATATAGAAGGGTCTAGGCATATAAGTCCATAGTTCCCTGAAAGTGGCAGCACATTGGATAAGGTGGTTAAAAAGGTGTATGCATGCTTGGCATTCATTGGTCGAGGCACAGAGTATTAAAATTGGCAAGTCATATTGCAACTGTATAGAACTTCATTTCAGCTACATTTCAAATATTGAAATGTTATGGTCACCTAACTACCAGGATGTGAAGGCTTCGGAAAGGGTATAGAAATGGTTTACCAGGATGTAGCCTCGTTTGGGTGGTATTAGCTGTGTGGAGAGATTGGACAAACTTGGTTTGTTTTCACTTGAATATTTGGTGAACTGGTAGAAGTTTACAAATGTTGAGAAGCAAGGTTATAATGGATAGTCAGAATAATTTTGCCAGGATAGAAATGTCATTTACTAGGGGACGTAGGCTTAAGGTAAAACAGGGTAAGTTTAGAAGAGACTTGAGAGGCATATTTTTTACACAGAGGAGGGTAAGTGCCTGGAATATATTGCCAGAGGGAGTGGTGAAGACAGATACAATAGCAATATTTAAAAAACACCTTGACAGAAATATGAATAAGTAGGGAATAGAGGGATATGGACTGCGTAGAGGCCAAAGGTTTTTAGGTTAAACAGGCATCACGCTTGGGTGGGCCGAAGGGCATGTTCCTGTGCTGTGCTATTCTTTGTTCTGAGCAAATTTATTAGTGTCTGCACATCCAGCTTAACCATATTCAGAGTTTTATATGCGTAGTGTATAAATAAAATTTCATAGTCTACTTAAAGCTTTACTTGAAACCTCCATTGCAAAAACCAGTTTTCTGCTAAGAATTGTTTTGTGAGCTGGACTTTGCCTGAAGTGGGTTGATCAACCACATTAAAGAGGATTGGCTGTTGTGTTCACAAACTGTCGTGAGCATCTAACTGTCTTTAGGCCATTAACCTGATGTCATTGGTCTGGGCTTTAGATTGGAAAACAGCAAGTTTAACTCCTGTACTCAATAAAAGATGGAGACAGAAAGAAGGAAATTGGAGGTTAATTAGCTTAACATCTGTCATAGGGAAAATGCTGAAATCTAATATTATGGAAGTTATAGTGGGGCGCTTTGAAAGTTTCAGTGCAATCCCATGGAGTCAACATGGTTTTGTGAAAGGGAAATCACGTTTAACTATTTTATTGGAGTTCTTTGTAGAAGCGATGAGCAATATAGATAAAGGAGAACCATTTGATGTGCTGTGCATAGATTTGCAGAAGGCATTTGATAAGGTGCAACATCAAAGATTACTGCATAAGATAAGGATTCATGGTGTAGAGGGTAACATATTAACATGGATAAAGGTTGGTTTGCTAAGAAGGAGCAGAGGGTAGATATTAATGGGTCATTTTCAGGTTGACAAGATGTTACGAGTGCCATGCAAGACAGACCAGTGGTAGGACTTCAACTGTTTACAATTTATGTCTAAATTTTCTAATGATGTAAAAGTAGTTTGAAAGGTCATGGAGTCATAGAGATGTACAGCATGGAAACAGACCCCCTGGTCCAACTCGCCCATGCAAACCAGATATCCTAAAGTAATCTTGTCCCATTTGCTAGTATTTTGCCCATATCCCTGTAATCCCTTCCTATTCATGTATGCACCCAGATGCCTTTTAAATGTTATAATTGTTCCAAACTCTACCACTTCCTCTGGCAGCTCATTCCACACATGCACCACCCTCTGCGTGAAAATATTGCCCCTACAGTCCCTTTTAAATCTTTCCCCTCTCACCTAAAACCCATGCCCTCTAATTTTGGACTCCTGTACCTTGGAGAAAAGACCTTGTCTGTTCACCCTATCCATGCCCCTCATGATTTTATAAACTTCTATAAGGACACCCCTCGGCCTCCAAAGCAAGAATAGAAAAGCAAAATTGAAATAATGGAAAGGGAATGCAAAACTCTGAGGAACAGAGTCATCTTGATGTCCTAGCAAGAATCACAAATAGCTAATACGCAGCCAGAATATGTGATTAAGAAGGCAAATGAAATGTTATTGATTGCAAGGTCAGTGGAATATAAAGGGAGGGATACTTGGCCAGAGTTGTACAGATCATTTGTGAGATCACATCTGGAATACTGTACACAGTTTTGGTTTTCCTATTTAATAAAGGATATTAATGCATTAGCAGTAGTTGAATGAAGTTCACTCGACAGACATCTGGGATAGAGGGGTAACTTTACGAGGGTAGGTTGGACATGCTAGGCCAGGCCTATATCCATTGGAGTTCCCAAGACGTGGGATCTTCTCAAAACATGTAATTGCTTTTCTCTTGGAGGATGATGAGTGTTTGGGACTCTCTTGCCTAGAGAACAGCAAAGGCAGGGTCAGCGACTATTTTTAGGACAGAGGTAGATAGATTCTTGATGAATGTGGAATTAAAGAGCAGGAGGGTGGGTTGGAATATGGACTTGAGATCACAAGCATATCAGCCGTAATCTTATTGCATGGTGGAGCAGGCTAGACGGGCTATAGGTGTACTCCTACTAGTATGTTCTTCCAAAATTGTGGGTCACCACGTGGCTGCAAGATGAGGTCGTTGCATTGCAACCTAAAAGGTAATAAATGCTGCCATGGACCTTTGACTGAGTTTTTAACAGCTTTGCGACCCTCTTAAAACCCCCTCACTTGTTTTTAATGGTGGATGTGAGACCTAATTCTGCTGCAAAAAACGCCAGTGTAAAGTCAGTTTCTTATTCTTTCCGCCCCACAATTCTCACTGTGTGGTCATAACAATTATACCAATTGTCAAGTCTTGAGTGTAGGGCAAGGCAGCGGCCTAGTGGTTTTATCGCTCGATTGTTAACCCAGAGACCCAGGTAATGTGCTGGGGACTCGGGTTTGAATCGCACCATGGCAGATGGTGGAATTTGGATTCAAAATAAATCTGGCATTAAGAATCTAACATGGACTGTGACCCCACTGTTGATAGTCAGAGAAAAAAACTGGTTCGCTAATGTCCTTACCTGGTCTGGCCCACATGTGACTCCAGACCCACAGCAATGTGGTTGAGCCTTAACTGTCCTCTGGGCAATTAGGGATGGGCAATAAATTATAGCTTACCCAATGATACCCAGATCCTGTGAATGAATAAAACTAAATGGGATCACAGTTGCAAAATGTTTGGGAAACATTGCTACTGTTGCCAGTCAGAGCTACTGATCTGAAATATAGATTACCTGATACAAAAGTAATTCCTGCACATTTAGAACAACACTTCTTGGTTATGTCGCATGTGTCGTTGCTGCATTTTGAAATAACGAGACAGAGTGGCAATGTTCAGCTAGAAAGACCTCATTGGTGCAAACTGGAATTGTCGAAACAGCAGCTATGGTGTAAAAACTGATGCTTCCCACCTAGGTATTGTACAGATTTGTCAATGAAGAGATACCATATTAATGTGGGATGGTGTAATCAGACAGGGGGTGTAGGAACATTGAGAGTTTATTCACTTTGTATATATTTTCCAATCAACTTGTTCTGAGATGTTATTAATTGCCTCTGGAGTGGGTGGGACTTGAATCCAGGACTCATAGCTCCAAGGCAGGGACATTACTGCCGTGCCACAATCACCCTTTTTTATTCACTTTTTATGCTCCTTATTAACCGAAGTAAATTAGGTTGCAAAAGTTTTTAAAGGCTGTAATGTGAATGCAGGCAACTACTCATTCAGCACAACAAAGTTTCTTACAAGCTGCCTCCCATTCTTGTGTTACACTATATGATTCATCTGTCAGGGAGAGTAATCTTATCCATGCATATTTACTTGCTTGGACTTCAAATTTGAGATTTTTTTTAGCAGGCAGCTGTTTGTCACAAGTTGTGAGAGATTCTGATGTTACTTTATTTCTGTACCTGTTGCTAAGTCTGTTTTCATGTAATTTGACCACCACATATGGTGCAGAATGAGTTCTAGATAAAGAGAATGTAGAGTGGTTTTATTTTAAGATATTACCTGGCAGTTTTATCTTCTTCATACTTATTTTGAAAATATCCATATAATGGTCATTGGAAGATGTTGGTACTTTTTCTTTCAATCTATGAGAAAGAAAAATGCTACTTAAGTTGTGGTGTTTACAGCAGTGTCATATAAGAAAGACAAAACCAATATACTGCACGCAGACACATGGAGAAGAACTCTTACAAAGCGTTTTAGCCACATGTTGCAAATTTGTTGTCTTTTTTTGCATTGTAAAATTAAATTGAAAATCTGAATTGTCAAAACAACTGAGCTTGTTTTTATTCATTTGTGGGATGTGGGGCATCACTGGCTGGCCGGCACTTAATACCTGTCCCTAGTTGCTCGAGAAGGTGATGACGAGCTGCCACTCTGAACTGCTGCTGTCCACCTGCTATTGGTTGACCCACAATGCTATTAAGGAGGGAATTCCAGTATGAGTATGGGAATTTACTGTTGAGTAAAATCTGCATATTCACCTTGGAGAAATTTTGCAAATGTCTGTACCAATGACTTTTGAGCTGGGCACTGGAGCAACTGTAATTTTAAGGTAATATTTTTAATGCCTTTACTGAGAAATGATAAAATTTTTCAAGGATGCAGATTTCATTGCTCACAGTCCAGCAATCTAAGATGATTAAAATCCACTGACATCAACACAGATAGTTTGCTTAAAACCATGTCTTCAAAGAAAAATATTCTGCTGTCCTTAAAAAAAAATTAGGTTTTGTGTTGGTGTTAAAAATTTTTGTATTTCATTCACAATTCCTTTCTTGACAAAATGGGCACATTTTGCAAATATATGCTTACAGTTTTGCAATATGAGTTGACAGCAAGAAAGGAATCATTCCAATGCATCTTCAGAAAGGTTAAGCAAATGTCTGTATTTATTTTTTATTTATCTTTATTACTATTGCCTCATGAGAGCTACATATCATTTAGACTTTTATACAGTGCAGTATGCACACATTAAAAACCAACTGTTTATTTTCTCCCAAGGAATGTTTCAGTAAGCTTGCAGTTCCCTTTGTGAGTTGCATAATTGCTAGTAATTATGCTTACCTGCAGCTTTCATGTTGTTAATATAGCTGCCCAGTTTATTGTTTTTTCTAAATACACAATATTACCAATCTGAAATCCATCAAAACATTTCTGAAGCTGCAGATGAACTAATATGTTACAAATTTTAAAACTACATGGTTTATAATGTCCTACAAAATAATCTACATTGCATTGAGTTTGTTAATGAAGCAATTATCTGTTACAGACTTTTGTTAATATCACAGGTCATTCTACTGTAAATTAAAGTGGCTTATGTAAATTGCTTACTAGAGCTTATTTGCAACATATACAAACACTGAAGAATAAATTTATGGAACAATAACTTCAGGCACAATTAGGCTTATGTAGTCAGATGGGTTAGTGCATTCCTGTGGCAAGTATGGCTTGCATTGAATTTACCTCTAATTTTGCTAAGCAATTGATAGGATAAATCTAGCTTAGAGAGCTCTACCTAAAGGTAAGAAATGTAAGGTTCTCCAAAATGGCAGCTATTAATTTGGTGGAGCTTGACATTAAAGAAATTGTTGCAGTAGAGGCTGAATACTGGACTAAACACTGGCAGTAGCACAGTGAAAATTTGGGCAAAACTGCTTCTTTTGTGACTCGATAGTTGGGAACTTCAGGAAATGCACAAAGGGAGGGTCCCCTCTTTTGGGCCGAGAGCTGTTTTTCATTGAACACCATAGGCTGGTTACAAATAAGGAAGAGGTTTTAGGGTGTGGTAGTATTGAGGTAAGTATCAGCAGAAAGGGGAAAGCAAGTATGCTCCTCTATCAAGCTTGGCACAAAATTAGGTTAGGAACAGCTTCAGCCATGTGGAAGGAACATCTAGAACACTGTACAAAGCCCTTTCACATGTTTTTAGGATACCCAAAACCTCCTCCTTATTATCTACATGCTTCACAGTATTAACAAACCCCTTTCTAAACATACCATCATCCATGAATTTCTCCTTGATGAATACCAATGCAAAGTACTCATTAAATCCACCACCCACTTCCTTTGGCATTACCGCATTTTTCCTTGGGTAGACCTCTCTTTCCATAGTTACCTCCTTGCTCCTAATATACATGTAAAATATCTTGGGTTTCTCCTTAATCCCACTTGCTAAGGACATCTCATTATCCCTTCTCCCCTCCTAACTTCTTCTTTCAGTTCTTGTCTGCATCCTTCAAGGGCGTTATTTGGTTTCTGTTTCCCAAACCTTACATATGCTTCCTTTTCTTTTCAAGGGAATTTACAACATTGCTCATCATCCAAGGTTCCCAAATCTTGCAGCCCTTATCTTTTATCCTCACAGAATCATGCTGATCCTGAACGCTTGTTCAGTTGGCTTTTATAAGATTCCCACATATCAGATGTGGATTTACCTTTAAACAGCTGGTTCACATACTATTGTTCTAATTCCTGCCTAATACTGTTCTAGTTATCCTTCCACCAATTTAGCACTTTCACCTGAGCAACAGTCTTATCCTTTTCCATAACTATCTTAAAACAAACAGTGTTACAGTCTATTTGACTTGACTCCTTTAATTCTTTATATTTTAGAATTTTTTTTGTTTGGTTTTGGGATTTTAAGTAGAAAACTTGTGGGCAATTAACACGATCCAATGATCCTTGTCCCTACTGATCTGTAGCCGTCCTGCATGACCCAACCTGAACCTGGTTTTCTTTACAAATGGAAATTGGGCTCTATTGGATTCATCAAGGTCCCATTGCAGGACTGCAGTTAAAAATGTGTGTACAAATTGATTCACTAGAAAGGTAAGTGCACTTTATGCTGGATCAAGAGGCATATGTCTGTTGTCCTGGAAAGCCTTTGTCATAGTGCTACTACCTGAATGGTGGAAACTGTTCTTGCAGTAGAGTTAAGAAATCCTGCAGTTTGGGGGAAATTTCTTCATCGTATACAGAGATTACGTCAACAGGCACCCTTGGTGGATCAGAGGAAAAATCACGATGGGAAGTGGAAAGACAAGGTGAAGCCCAACCACTGTTTTCTGCATCCATGTTTTCTCATCCTTTATTCCTTCCTGGATGTTGGCATTGCTGGTAACACCAGTATTTGTTGCCCATTCCTAATTGCCTTGAACTGAATGGTTTAAAAGGTCCATTTCAGAGGGCAGTTAAGAGTTAACCACATTGTTGTGACTGTGTCCAAGCCAACAACATTAGAGAATTAGCTAGGTTTATATGACCGTCACCATGACTAAAGAATAGATTTCAATTCCAAATTTTTTTATTTGAATCTAGATTCACCTGGGATTTAAAACATCCTGAGTCTTACAATCATGAGGTCTTGACATTTACCATATACCTGGCCTCTGCTTGCATGATGTCTAGGCCCAGGTATTTCCCTTCCCTTTCCTTTCAATCCTTCCCACTGTGAAATGTTGACTTTCTTGCTCCTCAGATGATGCCTGACCTGCTGTGTTTTTCCACCCTCACCCCTATAGACTGTGGCTTCCAGTCTCTGCAATCCTTATTGTCTGCAAGTAGATTCGTTGGGTCAGCTTTTACAATTCATTTCAGGGTTCTTTGCTAATCAGAAAATTCTCTATATGTGTGTGTTTCCATGCTGTTATCAACCCTTTGATTCTTAAATGGCTTCATGAACATATCAGTTGTAAGCATTTAAACTAAAATCTGTTCTTCTTACCTTGGCTCATTTTTTTCCTTTCATTGATAATTTTATTGGTAAAGTGTAAACAGTTTCACATTGGTAGATAAAGTTAAACACATTATTTAGAGCCAAATGTTTAGATTTATGTAATGTCACGGAGTTTTGCTGATGGGAACTGAATACCAGAAATTTGAACACATTTGACGCACAATGTTTTGATCTTTCTCTCTTTTTGCCTAATTCATTTTTATTTATTTAAAATTTTCATATTCCATTTCATAAAACCTCAGACTGTCACTCAACCACCATACATCTACCATTCATTGCCTCCAACATTATAGCTTCCCCAGCCTCAAATATTCTGTTTTACCTCCTTATCAAAGTCTATGAACGGGACTGCTTTGGTAGACTGATAATTTCAGTCTGTTCCACAGAACTGATTTCTTCCTTTCTTTACTGTTTTATTTTCTCTCCTCATCCAGACTCTTTCCACTTACATCTGTGACTCTTCAGTTGTCCTCCCACACTCTTAACAGTTCCTAATTTGCAGACCTAATCATTTCCTCTTCACTCTAGATATTCTTCTATACTTATATTGCTCACTTGGACTATTTGAGGTTCTTTGTTAAGCAAAAGTCTAAAAAATCCTGATCTACCACCATCCTCTTTTTCCACTCAGTGTCCTCCAAATAAAAGTTATTGCTGCAATGGCTGAGGAGATCCTGGCTCTGTCTACCACTATATGGGATATTTGAAGTATACTTGATTGCAGTTCCACTCCGGCTCTGTCCCTTACCTCTTTTCTAGTGTATTGATGACTGTATCAATGCAATTTCCTGTTCTTTCCCTGAATTGGAAATATTCTTCATTTCTAACCTGCATCTTTTTCTCAAATTTACCTGGCCCATCTTCCCTTATTTGGCTTCACAAATATCCATTTCTGGGGATACGCTATGAACAAATTGACTATGAACCCACAGCTACTTTGACTACACTTCCTTATACTCCACCTCCTGTAAGTACTTTATTCCATTCCCCCAATTTTTCTGTCTACATTTTATTTATTATGATAATACAAGCTTCAGTCATGATACTTCTGATATGTCCTCCGATTTCTTCAATTGAAGATTCTCCTCCACCTTGTTTGAAAGAGCCTTCAATCATGTCTGTGCCATCTCCCGCAATTCTGCTTTCAACTCTTTCCCTTTCTCCTACAAATATTAGAACATTCCACTTCTCCTCATCTTCCATGCCACTAAACTCTGTATTCAATAGGCCATTATCAACCATTTTTACCAGCTTCATGTGATGCCACCTATCAAACTTAACTTTCCCTCCCTTTTACTTTCTTTCAGCGTTCCGAAGGAACGTTTCCTCTATGATACCTTGGTGCACTCCTCAATCACACTCTACACCCTCTCCCTCTCCCATTGCCCTGACAACTTTCTGTGCAAATGCAGAAGATGTAACATTTGGTTTTTTGTTATCTTCAATCCTAGTGCTACAGAGATCAGTGCTGGAGCCACAATTATTTACAATGTCTATTAATGACTTGGTTGAGCAAAGTGAATGTACTATAGCAGAGGGATATAGGCAGATTAAGTGAATGGGAAAAAGCTTGGCAAATGGAATTTAACATGGAAAAAATGTGACATATGCACTTTGGCAGGAAGAATAGAGCAACTGAATATTATTTAAATGGAGATAGACTACAGAAAGCTACAGAACAGGGGGATTTGGGAGTCGTGGTGCATGAATTGCAAAAAGCTATCATTCAAATTCAGAGGGTAACATGAAAAGCAAATAGATTGTAGCTCTTTATTTCAAAGGGAATGGAGTGCAAAAGTCAGGAGGTTTTGCTTAAAAATATACAAGGCACTAGTCAGACCACACCTGGAATAGGTTTTGAGCCCCTTATCTAAGTAAACATGTACTGGATTTGGATGCAGCCAAAGAAGGTTCATTGAGGTGCTACCAAGTATGAAAGAACTGTGTTATGAAGAGAGGTTGAGTAAATTGGGCCTGTACTCATTTGAATATAGAAGAATGAGAGGCAAATTATTGAAACATACAAAATTCTTAGAGGACTTGAAAAAGTGGATCTAGAACTGTTGTTTCTCCTTGTGAGAAAGTTTTAAGACCAGAGTGCATAATCTCAGAGTAGGAGGTCACCCATTAAAGACAGACAGAGATGAGGAGAATTTCTCCTCTGAGGATAGTCAATCTGTGGAATTCTTTACTCTAGAGGGCTGTCAGGGCTGGGTCATGAAGAGAGAGATTTTTAAGCAGTATGGGAATCAAAGCTTATAGGTAAAAGGCAGGAAAGTGGAATTGAGGACTGCCAGGTCAGCCATGATCTCACTGAACACAGAGCAGACTTGATGGGCTGAATGGTCCTCATCTGCCCTTGCATCTTCCAGTTGAAACAGCAACTTATGTTTGCTTTTTTCAGTTTGCGTACTGCGTTCTTTGCTCTCAATGCAATCTGCTGTACATTGGGAAGTGTTAAGTACACGAGGTTTATAAAATTATTATATTTTGCTACAGTAGTTTTGAATTTATTGTAAATGAAGGGGTAGAATGACCTGTTCTAGAGTCTTTATGATAGTAAACCGGTATGCGTTGGTTGTTGGAGATCAAAGTGAAGCTTTGATTATTTTGATGAGAAGAAGATACAATGTATTTGTGTTTGGAGATAATGAAAGAAATGTGAGTTTGCAGTGATTCATCCGAGTTTCCCAAACTACTGGAAAGGTGTTCATGGTTCTGTGTTGTATATAGTTGTACTGTAAGTGGCCTATTTGTTCCTAAAATGAAAGGGAGTTGAGGTCAAGTATTGCTAACTAGTGTTTCTGCTTGGATACAGTTCAATGTATTTGACATTGTGTGGAGAAGAGGGCAGAGGAAGCCATTTTGTAATCAGGTTTTAGGCTTCCCTATAAATCAGTAAGTACGCCAGGCAGAGGGAAGAAGGCTTCTTGACTTTGTTAGCTACTGTTAAAAGATGAAGGAGGGAGAAGATTTTTAGCTGAAGTGATGCATACTGCAGCCATCTAAGGATTCTGGAATGTTCTGTTATGCCAGGAAATTGAAGAATAGTAGAACAGGCTTCACTGCTGCTTGCAGTGGATTTAAGAAACTCTCTGAAACCGAGGAATGCACCTGGAAATGGTCGGTTGAGGTTTCTACTTGAAGAAGTGGGTGTACAGGAAGCCATTGGAAGTCGGGAGCAACTGTGTATTTGCTGGAAGGATTGTAATTCCATAGAGAGTGTGATGGGTTGTAAATATGTAAGGGAAATGTACCTTTCCACAATTAAAGCATAAATTGTCCAAAAAGATAGTAGTGTTTGGTCATTGGTGTTTTGAGTTATTTGTTGCAGTAAATTTTAAAACATGAAGCCTCGCCCTGTAATTATTTGAGCTATCAATGTAAGTTAGAATTTTTTTTAACATGACACTGGATCTGTACAGGGCTTGTAATAGAAAACCAAATGGTGATTGGGACCACTTTGTGAAAATTACTCTTTTCTTCACAGGCCTGTTCCTAACCTTTTGATCACCTGTAATTTCATTCTCTACCTTATTTGCTCTCTGACATTTCTGCCCTTGGCCTTCTAAATGTACCAGTGAAGTTCAACATGAGCTTGAGAAACAGCAGCTCACGTTTCGATTGGCATTTTACAGTCTCTGGACTCAACATTGAATTCAACAATTTCATACCATGACTTATGCCACCACTTTGTTTCGTCTTTCTTTGCTGGCTTTGGTTTTATGTCCCTACTTTCCTCTTTCCTATTCTTTTCATTTGTTTTCACATAGCAGCTTATGATTCTGACGTTCATACATGCTCTAGAGACATTTTTTCTTTCTTTATTTGGCCCTGTACCAAGAAGCCTTCTGCCATGTAATCATTCCTGCCCTCCACCCTATCACATGGCTTTTTTTGTTTGTTTTCCCATCTTTGACTTTATTGTTTGTTTAAAATATACTGTTTTTTGAACTTTTCCCACTTTAGCTGAAAGGTACCAACCTGAAATGTTACAGAGATAGTAGGAACTGCCAATGCTGGAGAATCTGAGATAACAAGGTGTAGAGCTGAATGAACACAGCAGGCCAAGCAGCATCAGAGGAGCAGGAAAGCTGACGTTTCGGGCCTTTCTGAAGAAGGGTCTAGGCCCGAAACGTC
>JAHRHZ010000013.1:56667750-56692349 GCA_024137785.1 Ginglymostoma cirratum
AGCTTTCCTGCTCCTCTGATGCTGCTTGGCCTGCTGTGTTCATTCAGCTCTACACCTTGTTATCTTAACCTGAAATGTTAACTCTGTTCTTCTCTCCATACATGCTGCCTGGGCTGTTCAGTATTTCCAGCATTTTGTTACCTTATTTCATATTTTAAGCTGTATTTCTTCTTGGAGATTTTTTGCTCTCATCTGTTGTACTTCCTCACAAGTTTTGTTTTGGCTTCTTTAACATGCTTTTCACTTCCCCAATTGTTGTCATTAGGTCTATTGAGGCATTGAACAAAAGAACTCTGCTGGTGAGGCAGAACATTAGAGATTGGTGATTTTGTCAGTGATCTGTAATTTCTTTTTATCCTTGACTTCTCCTTTTTCCGGGTGTGCTCACTCACCAACTTTTAGACACCCTTTCAGATGTAAGCAAGGCTGCATTTATTGCCCGACTGGACTTACTAAGAATGCAGTGGATCCTTTCCCTGTGTTGTTAAAGTCATGTATGTGCAGTTCGCCTGCAAGCGTTTCCAAGATTCTGACACAGTGACAATGAAGGAATGGTGGTTTATGCCTGTGTCAGGCTGTTTTATGAGTGTGGAAGTCGTGGAAGTGATGGTGTCCTGAGAGAACTGTTGTTCCTGTTCTTAGTGGCAGTGATTTTAGGGGAGGGGAGGTACTGTCAGAATAATTTTAATCAGATCTGAATTGCATCCAGCAAATCATGCATGCCATACCTGCTGTACATCATTGATAGATTTTGTGTCCTTTGGCTGGGCCACCAATCAGGTGAACTGCTCTTTCTTGGATGCATTTACGCTTATTCAATGTCATTGTGTTCTGTGAAGGGGTGAACATTCTGTTATATTTTTGGCTGAAACCTTGCAGATGGTGGGGAGGCTTTAAGAAGTCAGCCACAAGAGGAGTGCTCAGATTCTGTCATGGTGTTGATATGACAATGAGCGTGATTTAAAAAAAAACTTTGCTGTCTTGAGAATTTTCCCCTGCTTCCCTCCTACTGCAAATGTTCAACACTAAAATATAAAAACTTGTTTAAATAAATATTCCTTCAGTGCCAATGCTTCCTTGAGTTGCCATTATTTTAAAAGTTTATCAAAAATGTTAGGCCTGTTGGGTCTATTGGCCTATCCATGTACCTAACAGAAAATAAATGGATTTGCTACAGTGTTAATTGTGGAAAAAAAAAAGTTAATATGATTCCAGGCATGTGGGTACATTGGATCATTAAAATGTAAAAATTGTTGTGGGCCATTTGGCCCATTGAGCCTGCTGTGCCATTCACTAAACTTCTGGTTGATCTGATTGTGCCTTTAACTCAATTTTTGTGCCTGTCCCTCATTAACCTTGACCTGTTAATGAAAAATCTGTCTAACTATATATTCAATGACTTAGCCTTCACTGCTCACTGGGGGAGATAATTTCAAAATAATTTCAAAGAAATTTCTCCTCAGTTTAGACTTAATTTGGAGACTGTTTATTTTCAATCTGTGATCCATGGTTCTAGATTCTCCCTTGAGTGGAAGAATTCTCTCAGCATTCACCCTGTCAAGTCCCCTCAGAATCAGGCTAATGAACTTGCTCTGAACTGCTTTCAATGCGAGTATATCCTTAAATACGGAGACCAAAGCTATTCATAGGAGTCCAGGTGCAGCCTCAGCATTTGTTTGTTCCGTTGTAACAAGACTTCCATAATTTTACATTCTTTCCCTCTTACAATAAAGGACAATATCCCATTTGCCTTCCTAATAATTTGTTGCATTTTAACTTACTATATTTCACATAAAAGGACACTCAAATCATCTGTGTCACAGCATTTGCAGACTTTCTCAATTAAAGTTATATTCGGATTTTCCATTCTTTCTGACAGAGTAGACAATCTCACATAAGGCTACATCTGCAAAATATTTTGTCCTCCCACCTATCTGTATCGTTTTGCAGATGTGTTGTATCTTCCTCACAACTTGCTGTCTTACCTCTTTGTATCATCAGCAGATTTGGCTTCAATAAAATAGGTCCCTTAATCTAAGTCATTCGTATACATCGTACCTGGTTGAGGCCACAACACCGATCCCTGAGGCACTTGAATAAGTAAAGATTGTCACCCTGAAAATATCCTGACTCTGTTTTTCAGTACAATGTAGCACTTCACTTGGAGCTGGTTTTCGCCTTTGTTCCCTCTGATATTGCCATACTTGGCCAGTTGCCCTGTCAGTAAGTAGCAGCACTCAGCAGTCTGAATCTCCCAGGTGTTGCGCTTTTTGTAATGGGCCAGGTGGGAAGCCTGCTCTGTGCTCAAAAATTTCATTGATGAACAAGTCCACAATGCTCATGATCCTGGAGGAGATTCTGGTGTCAGGGTGAACCTGCTTCATTACTTTGTAATATAGGTGGCGCAACTTTCTTTCCTGGAATTTCTCCTCCTCTTGCCAGTTGTTGCTGATGGCCTCTTCACTCCTTTTGTAACACTCTCTTGTTTACAGCTTGTCCTTTTCTTTCTTCAACTTCAAACACAGACTGTATTAGATAGTAAATCGTGTATCCACATTAATATATCTCCCCAACATCATGAGTTCTTAATTGACATACTGGACTTATACCCCTAAACTGTAGAAATTTATAATTTTGCATGCATTAAAACTTGGAATTGCCAATGTTCCTTTGGGTTCGGTTAGACATGCCAGTTGGTTGAAAAAAACAAATATTTTAGAACTAAGTAGATGTGTGGTTAGCTGTGCAGCTGTCTTAATTCTATTTTGCAGCTGGTGGCTGTACAAACAACTTCAAGGACAGCACAGTCAGGGAACTTCCTGCACTTCACTGATACTACAGAGGTTCAATTTGATGGTAGCACTGTAGAAATTGTAACCTTAATGATCATTATAGACTAGCAGCCACTCCTGACAGTCAGAAATATAGCTGTTCTTCCTTTGTACTTTCTTCATGATAGCTGCAGTCAGGAAGCAGATTGCAGTTATTTTCAAGCTTCAAATACTGTATTGTCCTTTTGTCATAGAGTATTTAATTTTACCTGTGTACTGTCAATCTAGCTTTCTCCCAAAAGTAATTTCTGTGATTCAGAAGTGAAATAAAAATCCCAAATGAAACTTAAAATGCTATTTAAAATTTATGCTGCTTTTAGTATTTTTCTTTGAACTCCTCTGAGCAGTTAGCCGCGTGCATATGTCACTGCAGTTCAGTTCTAATAACTATTCTGTTTCCGTGGTTGTGGCCACCATCGGACTATCATTTCTTGCCTGGGTGGGTAGGGCGTTGTGTGGGTGTGAATGACAAGAATTTTAAAAGCTAGTCTGTGTGGATGGGTAACTGCGCACAAGTGACATTGCATGCTTATGTGGCTTGTATATACTTGTATGAAGGTCTTTTTTTTTCATGCATAATAGTTTAAGTTTGGCTTCTTCCAACATGTTTTCGATGTGATTTAATATACAAAGTGACAAATGTATATACACTTTTAAAGTGGTTCTGTGAAGTAGCTGTAGTAGCTGAAAATTAGATTTGCTTATTGTAGTAACTGTGGAGACTGGTGTGAGGAAGAGATTCTATTGCGTTGGTTTGTAATTTTGTTGGTTTGTATTGAAAGCGCATATTTTATCAACCTGTATTTGGTTTGAATGAAACTAAGATGTTCTTTAGCCAGAAATGCTGTACTGAAAAGGATTGTCTGCCTCCATAGCCAGCAATAGCCCAACCTGGTTAAGTTGATGAGGCTTCTTAGTTTCTGCATGGGTCAAAATGGTAATACAAGACAGTACACCTAGTCAAGATCTTCAATTAAAGAACTTCTGGCAAAAACTCTGCACTTCTGACTGACCTGGCCAATTCTCATCATCGATGCTGCACTATTATTTATGTTTCAAACCCCAAGATCTTGCATAACTTCCTTTGTCTTGCTCAGGTCTGCTTTCTTTCCGGGGGGATCACAGCCCATTCGGTAATGTTGTCCACAGACTCTGACGTTCTTACTAATCTTCTTCATCATGTTCTATCTGTCTGCTCCTCAAAGCCTAACTCTTTGTAAATGCTTTCAGTCTTGACCAATACTTTTAACATAATCCATTGTTCTGTTCTCACTTTTATGATGTATTTTGGGATTTTTGCTTGCATTCAGTCTTATCCCAGAGATCAAACTATGATGTGTTATCCCTCCTTATTTACCTTAATGTATTAATTGTGTTTGTTACAATTACATACTTTGCTATATTATTTTTGTTTTGCTATATTATTTTCCCTTGGTAGGACACTTCTGTGGATCCATATTCCTTGATTTCATGATTTACATTCCAGTGCATCTCCCACAGATTCCCCACTCCAATGTTGTTATCCTGGATCTGTTTCAAGATTTTATCTTTGGCCTCCTCCTTTTCCTTAGCTATATACGTACCGAGCTGACATTGGCCACAAAAATGAGGTCAGATTTCATTAATTTCATCCCGTTATCCCAGTCCTTGACTCTGCTGATACCCATAAGTAAACACTTCCTTCAACTTAACAACATGGTTGAAACCACCCATTCAAAATCAGGCAAAAAAAAACTTTGCTGTTCTGGCAGAACTTGTCAAACCTCAACATCAGTGTCCTGTTCGACCTTCTACTGTGTGTTTGATCCAGAATGCTTGCTTAACATTTTTTGCCTGGCTCTGTTACACTTCATCTCTGGTCATATAGTATTCGATTCTGTTTTCCGCACACTTTGAAACTTCTTGTTGTGCTACATCTGTTTGCTCCTTGAAACCTAACATTTTGATCATGCTTCCAGTCTTGACTAATAGAGTCATAGAGTCAGACAGCACAGAAATAGGCTCTTCGGCCCAAAGCACCATGCTGACCAGGTTTCCTAAACTGAACTAGTCCATTTGCCTAATGATAGAGTTCATAATCCATTCTCACTTTTGTGACATACTTTAGCCTTTGTTAGCATTCAGTGTATACAAAACATATGCAGTTTTGTATTCTGGCCCCAAACCATTCAAAGAAAACACTTATAATACTTATGTCAGAAATAAGAGTTTAACACAATATAATTGACTTGGATTAGAGACCAGATGAAAGAATAAAGGACTAATCCACAGCATGATTCAGCTCTCAGTAACATAGCTGAAAAATGATTTAAATGCAATCTTCGGTTGTAGTATAATTCTGGATTGGATCATTGCTTGATAATGGATGTGAGATCTCTAGCAGTGTTCAGCCTGCACCATTTGGTTTTAATATATCAGATTAGCTGCATTATGAAGCATTGGTAAGTTAGTGTTTAACATTATTTGCTTTTAATGAAAATTTACCAAAACAATGTAGTCTCCATGAAAGTAAAATGTAAGCAAAACAACATTTCAGTTGTGATAGGTTTCAACAGTTTTAATTTTACTACTTTAATTTTAAGTTATTTTACAGTCGTTGCTGTACATGGAAAGTGTATAATTAAAAATTTTAAATGACTAATAGACCAAAGAAACATTTGTGCAAAGTTTCTTAGCAATTGTTCTAACAGTGTTGCAAATGCCTATTTATCGCCAAGATTAGACTATGATGTGGGTGTACATTTCTGGCAATGGCTGCATCAATTGGCCATGGGTGTTAGCACACATGAAGGGCACATCTACCGGAAAAGTAGGCTGGTTATTATAGGTAACTGAATGCTAGCTACAAAGATATTGGCCCCTTCATGATATGACCAGATGATCGATGTTGTGGTTAGAGTTGACTGGATGATAAATCATTGAAATAAATCAGCAGTTCAGAGATGTTTTCAGGGGCTATCCGCTTTAGCCTTCTGTTATATTAGCGGAGGTCTCACGTGGTGGTGACTGTAATCATTTGAAAGGCAAAGGTTATGTTTCAGTTTATCTCTGACTTAATGCTTTGTACAAACAGTGTGAGATAACTGGATCGTTCAGCACATTTAGCCCCTCTGGGATGTCCCGCAAAGAACATTTCCTGAAAGTTTAATTTGTAGAAGACCAGCGTACCGTTTTTCTTTTATTGCTTCATTTTATAATATGTTCACAATTATTACAGTTGCACGTTACAGTTGTGTAATATGTTGTAGATGATTTACAATCTAAGGGTTATAGGTAGCTGTACTTTCAACACAAAATACTTGATTTTCAGAAATATTTACATTAAGAGTGTAAAGTATTTCTACATGTTTGGAGACTTGCTCCAAATTTATTTTGATGCTTTTCAGCTCTTGGTCACTTAAACAGGAATTTAAGCATATGCGGGCTTCTGAATCAGAAATCAAGCCCGAATTAGGCCCGAAACGTCAAGTTTTCCTGCTCCTATGATGCTGCTTGACCTGCTGTGTTCATCCAGCCCCATGCTTGTTATCTCGGATTCTCCAGCATCTGCAGTACCTTTTATCTCTGCGGGCTTCTGAATATTTTGTTTCAGGAATATGTGCTCTTATAAAAAACAAATGTTGAGCCTTGAAGTGCACAAGCCATTTCTAAGTACCCCTTTCTTTTCAATGTCTTCTGCTTAATAAAGGTAAATGGTAACAATGAACTAACCTAAAGGATGGTTTTTATTTTCTCTCCAGGTAATGACTCCCCTTTAAAGATATGCAAATCTGTACAGAAGGAATTTTTGAAATTTCCTTGGCTTTGGGAAATATTGTGGTCATAAAGTCGAGAGAGAAGGACAGGAGACTGCAGTTTATAGGATAGGTCCAAATCTCTGGCACAGAACCTCATTTGTTAGTAATACAAATGATAACACAAGTTAATTTTAATGAACAGAAGACTGTGCCAGGTCTGATGGTAATGAGTAGTTTTGTTTTACTGGAATAAGGGCGTCAAAGATAGAATTAAGAACCTGTTTTAGCAGATCAGTAACTGCAAAAGTTTCATGGAAAATGAAAGGCTAATGACAGGAACTTCTTTTCATTCAATTTTCATTTAACTTAAATTAACTTAAGGACTTGGAAAGATATTATAGGTTGCATGGAACCCAAGTTATCATCAATTTTTATATGTAAACTGAATGGGTTCTGGAATCAATTTCACATTAGATTTGTGAATCCTTTTTGTTGGGCTTGTTGGAGGAACGGGCAAAACAAACGTAATCTGCTCATCTATCCTGAAGTATAGAGTCTGCTTCAAAACAAGAGCCAGGCAGCATGAGAACAGTAGGATGATAATAGTGTTTGAATGGAACTCATTTAAGATAGCTGCACTAAGGCAGGGATAATTGTGCAACATAGACTAATGTGCTTGGAACATGGTGCATACTATATATGATGCCAGTTGGATTATATGTTTTCATAAATATTTGGTCATTAATTGAGATACAACTTGTAAAACTCACTGCCAAATAATCTCTAGGATTGTAAGAATTTAATAATATTTGGGCAGCGAACACAGCATTGGTTTACAGAAATGTCATTTTTCTCTGGACTATGTTATGCAAAACAGAAAACCTTTGACAACACGGAATTGTGACGAATTCATTTTGTCACAAAACAGTGTGACATGCTGTTTGACACATAATTTATTTTTTGCTAAAGGATTTACATATTTCTTCAATGGGGTTTTTTATGTCATACCTGAGAATTGGAAGAAAGATGATGGTATTGTTCAGATTTGTTTTTAATTTATGATGTTTTTATTATGTCAGAAGAGTTGGCGGCAATGCTACTTTTTACCCACTACAAATTTTATTCCATTTACACTGTCCATTACCAACAAAATAATATTTTTCTTCCTGTGTATTTTTCTGTCTCATTTTTTCACGTCTTTGCCTGTAATTGTGAGTTTTTTTAATTGGATGCTTCATTTGGCTTAAATGGTTAATGAAGGGACCAGTTGAGCCATAATGAACAAGAGGGGCCAAGTGATCAAGATCTGTGCTCAATTTGCTTGTCTCAGTTGGAATAATGTTAGAAATTGCAGTTGTGTTTATTGCCCCAACAATAAGAAGAGGAAAAATATTTTCTCAAGTGCACATGTCCCTCTGATCATGAGTTAGGATCAAACTTTGCCATAATACCCTTCTGCTGAGTTTCCTACTGAAACTCCCTGTTTGAGGTTACACATTTGACTGAGATGCTTACTCTTTCAGAAGCCATAAATGATGAAAGAATAGCATTTTTATGGAGTATTGTTCATAATATTGGTCACCTTATTTAAAGAAAGGTATAAACGCATTGGATACTGGAAATCTGAAACAAACACAGAGAATGCTGAAGAAACTCAGCAAGTCTGGCAGCATCCGTGGAGAGAGAAACAGAGTCAACATTTTGAGTCCAGTATAGCTCTTCTTCAGAGCACCTGGAATTGACAGGCTAGACTTACATCTGCTTGAGTTTATAAGAGTACGAGGTAACTTCATTGAAATGCATAAGATCCTGAGGAGTTTTGACAGTGTAGATGTCAGTAGGATGTTTATTTTATGGGAGAATGAAGCACCCTGGGCTTGCACATTTAAGACAGAGATTAGGCAAATTTCTTTCTCTCAGAGGGTCATGAGTTTTTGGAACTTTCATTAAGAGAAGGGGGTGGAAGCATACCCCTTCAATATTTTTAATACAGAGGTGGATATATTCTTGTTAAACAAGGGTTTGAAAAGGGTGGCAGGAATATGGATTTGAAGTTGCAGTCAGATCAGCCGTGATCTTATTGAATTGCAGAGCAGGTTCAGGGGGCTGAATAGCCTTCTCCTGATTCGTATCTTCACATTTGCAGGAGAGGAGTAGGAAAAGAGAGAATTAGTGATAAAATTGTAATAATGGTAAATTGCATCCCACCTTTGTGGAACATACATTACAAAGAGACTGATAGATTAATCAAGTGGGAAAAACTGTAGCGGATGAATTTTAAGATAGTTAAGTTTGAGATCATCCATTTTGGATCATAAAGGATAGATCTGAGTGATTTTTAAATGGCGAAAAACAGGTGGTATTCCAAAAAATAAAATTAGTGGTAGTCTAATGAAATGTAGGGTTTTGTGTACACGCAGTTTACTAAAATATCAAGGTGTTCAAAATAATTTAAAAGGCTAATGGGAAGTTAGAGGCTCACCAGCTACTCATTTCCTTTCTAATGATGTAATTCAAATATCAGAAAGTGGGTACCTTAAATTAACCCTTTATTTTAAGGGAAGGTACATTTTTTAAAACATTCCCAATTGCTTAGATTACTCCCATAATTTCTGAGAAAAGCAAACACAGCAGCAATCAATCAACTCATTTTTTCAAGGGACTGCAAAGAGAGCATTTCAAGTTCAATATGAGTTTTCTTCAGCTCTGTTTCTTTCAGATTTCAAGCATCCACAATATATTTCTTTTACTATACAGAGCCCAGCTTTGACAGCATCTGAAGTACAGCGTACAATTCTAAGCAGTACATTTTAAAAGAGATGTATTGACCTTGATAGGAGTATGGCGTAGAGTCACCAGAATGTTTCATGGGCTTCAAGTATTAGGTCATAAGGAGAGTACATAAAATAGTCTTGCATTCCCTGGATTGCAAAGGTTAAAAGCTGATTTAATTAAGGTTTGTAAAAATTTGCAAAGAATTAATAGGGTCAGTAGAAGTTACATTTGTTTTGAGTGCTGGACAAGGACATGAATGTAAAATCAGAAACTAGTAAATCAGGAGAGATGTTTTTTCGTGGAAAGGGTGGCAGTAATATGGAGTCCTACCTGCAGAAAGCAATATATGCTATCATTGCTAATCATTTCAAATCTGAGATCAATAGATATTTTGGAGCCAAGAAGAAGGGTCTCGACCCGAAACGTCAGCTTTCCTGCTCTTCTGATGCTGCTTGGCCTGCTGTGTTCATCCAGCTCTACACCTTGTTATCTCAGATTCTCCAGCATCGGCAGTTCCTACTATCTCTTAGGCATCTGTATGTTTATTTTCCTAGATCGCTTTATTGATATCACAGTTAACAGAAGAGAAGCGAATGCAGAGAATGGTGAAAGATTTCTCTAGGCATCCAAATTTGAGAAGGATGTTCCAAATATAAGTCATTATCCTTATGAGTGAATTAACACAAACTCAATATGTGTGCAATCTGAAGTCAAGCAAAGCTGTGTCATCGCTGTGTCTTCTCCATCTTTGTCAATATGACACCCACTCGCTGTCCATGAAGCCTCTCACTGGAGGTTCTCTATTGGATGAATGGAAAACTGTTTAACCTGAATCATCTCCAGGCCAGAACTAAGATCATCTTGACCTCTGTGATTGAGCTGCAGTACGCAGACAGCACTTCCCTGTGTGTACCCTCAGAGGATGCACCCCAAACCATTGTTGATGTATGTATGGAGGCATATGAAAGAATGGGCCTTTGGCTAAATATCTGGAAAACAAAGACCGTTTATTGAAGCTTGCTCCCTTTGCGCAACACTGTCCCTGGCTATCAAAGTCCATAGCAAGCCACTGGACAATATGGTTCAATTTATATAACTAGGGAGCCTCCTTTCAGTGAAGGAAGACATTGACCAAGAAATTCACTATTACCTTAATGTACCAGTTCAGCCACTGCTCTGAGCTACATCACAGCAAGCTGTTACCAGGAGGGTAGAGCAATTGCTTCAAGGGTGTCCTTAAATATCCCCACCGATTCATGGGAATCCCTTAACCAAAACCACCTAAATAAGAAGAAACATCTATGAAGGTGCCAACATTCTTGAGCATCTCTGGTAGTTCTGGGTGAAGATCAATCAGAAGGAGCATGCATAAACCCGAGCTTTCCAACCATCCACCCCTTAAAACGCAGCTGCCCCACCAGTGTACTTGTGAATTGGAAGGCAGGAAGTTACAATTTGTGATGGGGGGAAGAGTGCATAGTCCCTTTAAGAGCTGATGTGCTTTACTTAGCTTGGAGATTTAGACAACAGTGTCTGCAAGCTGATGCAGATGCACAGAGAGTTCTGAAATTGAAATATATGTATCAATTGGCTGTGTGGTTGGAAACCAATGGCTTGTTTTGATGTTAAGGCAACCAGCTTGCATATCAACCAGTTAATTTAAACCAGGCACTGAGAGACTGAAAACCAATTGAATTTAAATCTGGTTTTGACAACCTAGAACCAATCCTAGAACAAGAAGAATTGACAGGGCAACAAGGGGACATAAGAAGAGGGATTTTGAAAATCAGGGTGACAGCGAACTGCTATCAGAAGAGTAAAACTCCTGCTGTCACAGAGATATTTAAGTTCTCTGATTTAAGCACTATCTAAAAGGTACCACATCACACTTAGCTAATATTTTGAACGCCAGAATTTGACAAAGAAAGGCATTCCTGGCTGAGGATCAGCAGAGAGTGTGTGCTGCATTCAGGAAGACACATCCTGACTATAGTTTTGAGAGTCTAAGTTTTAACTTTTTTGTTTATTATTACTTTGGTTTATACAAGTGGGACTTGTATTTATTGTGATAGTATACCTTTAGAATTTTGTTTTAGTAGGGAATAGTTAGTAGTTAAGAGAGAATTGTTCGGTTTGTTAGTAGTTCTGTTAATTGGTTTGCTGTTAAGGTTAGATAAATAAATTGTTACTTGTTGCTTATAGACTGAGTGAGAATATTTAATTTAACCTCTCCTTTATAATAAATTGAGAGGTGAAAGGCAGGTTATTCTATTTTTCCGATTTCCTTTAGTAGCTTACAAGGCGAAGGTGATCTACTCTGGGTGTTTCGATTTTAATTATCAGAGGGATTCTCTCTGAACACCATCCCATTCACCCCTTAAAACATTGCTGCCCCACCTCTGGCAGGGTGTGTAGATCCAGTGTTGGACTGTTTCATCACCACGGGGCCCACAACACCAGAGAGGAAGATAGTGATCCTTGGTCTTGAGAGACTGCCTGAGAAGAAGAACAACATCTGGTTCACAATGTAGCAGCAATTTAGGTTTTACTGTCTACCTTTTGATTACTAAACCATAAACGCAATTTTTCACTGGATTTCCAAATGCAGTGCTGCAGTTTATATTGGCTGCATACTTCTTTCTCCTTTCATTTATCTTCAGATATTCTATACCCATGATTAAACTGGGAATGGCATAATATTCTTGGAGGCCTTCTTTGACCTAATCACCATGACAGAGGCCCTCAAGAAAGCATTATATCTTGCACTGATAAAAATAAATCTAAGATAATGAGCTGCCAAGACTTTAAAAAATAATATGTAGGGCTGCACGTCAGATTTGAAATGCATATGTGATTATAGGAGAAAAAGCGCAGAGGTTGAACTTGATAAATCTGCAGCAATTATTTGCTAAGTCCTAATTGTTTTATGAGCTCAAATAATGTTGATTATTTCACTAAGGCCACTTTTTTTTACACATTTATGCCTCTGGTTCATCAGATGCTTCTGGCTCTTCATTTGAAGCTTAAATCACAAATTGCAGTTCCCATCCCATAATACAATTAGAGCTTGGACTCCAGCCCTTACGAGGATACATTTTTCCCTGTGAAGTTCCTAAGGATATTTTATTATGTTAACGATTCAGTGTAGATGTGAGTCATGGTCGCATCATAAGAGTGAATGAAACATTCCTGTTTGTTGGACATGATGGTGAAAATATTTTCGTTGGAGGGCAGATTATTCTGGCTGTCAATATTTTCAAAACTAGACCAACTATGCAGCAGGTTGAACTAATTGACAGTAATAATTTGCTACAATCAACATTAAGACTGGCAGCCTTAACTTTAAAAAAAGATTGAATTTAATGAACTGTTTGGAAGGATTATATAAACAGATTTCAGGATGTAAGCCTTTTAATGTAATAAGGAGTGAAATAGTAACATTGTCTAGAGGCAGTTTGTACTGCCAACCACAAAATATCTCCCATGTAACCTTTTACTTTTACACTGCCCCTGATGTGAATACTTCATTCTGCAGGATCCAGTCCAAAGCTATTCTCAGCTAGTGATAGCCTGCTTCCTCCTTTTTTCTCCAGATATATAATTTCTAATTCCTAAACTCCCTTTCGTGATGCGGGTTATGCAGCATTTCCTCCCTCTAGTCGAAGCTAGGAAAGTCTTCTGAGATTCACTTACATGCTCACAAATTTGTTCTCTTCAATCTGAGAATGAGCTCTTACTTGCATTCCTTTCGGGAACAATATAAACTCTGTCTCTCTCTCTCTCTCTCTCTCTCTGCTCTTTGTGTCTTAGATTTTTGCAGACTGACATCCTTCTGTCAGGATCATTGATATCTTAGAAATTTCTGTAAGCTAATTCCACATTAGTTTCCTTGTTAGAGGACATCTCCTCTCAGAAAGCCCATCTTCATACAGTGTCAATCACGAATGCCTTGTATCCACTTAGAAAATGTTCTTATCCCCTACATTTTCACCTCCGTTCTTTCTTGGAGTTAAACAGACAAGTTTAGGTATAACTGGCGCACTAAATCTGATACTCTTAAAACATCTTTGTGAGAATTGAAGATTAAGAGTTGGGCTTTTGTTTCTGAAGTGGATATTTTGTAAAATCCTGTAACTGGTTAGGGGTCATGAAGATGTGAGAATGTTGAGTTGAGCCAGTTAGTTGGCTGACCTCAGTTGAGACTTTATTGATTTAGGAACTGTTAGGCCGTCTGTTCTTCAACCATCACACACTGTACATCACTACCTGTTATTCAGCTTTTAATACCTTCAATATTAATTCATGCAACCACCTCATTCTGTCTGTTCCATTGCTATAGCTATTAACCCAACTCAGGAACCATTTAGAGATTAAAGAAATGTCTAATAATGTAATACTTTTTCACTCTTACACACTTGACAATGAAAATAAACACTCCCACTCATAGACTGAATTCAAAGCTTTAAATAAGCTATGAACTCAGAGATCTTGGCTGAGATAATTATAGCTTTTGAACTCATCCAAGCATTCATATTGACATCATAAGAGCCCATCGGCAAATATCAGTGATGAACTTGCTTAAAAAAGGTAAAGATTGGAAAAATAAAGGCAAATGCCCAAAAGCTAAAGCAGTCCAGCAGAGTTTTTTTAAAAAGACTTTGAATAACAGATGCTACTGTTTCAAAGCAGTATTTCTTAAAGTGTCAAATCACAACATTTATACAGACTTTTTTTGCAATTCAAAAGTATTCACAATTGTTTGCTCAATTTGTGACTCCCAAACTGTGGATTAAGACCTACACAACAGCCAAAATGGGGTCTGTATTGAATTCAGATATCCCTCCTCGCATGAATCACATGCTGCCATGTTTAACCTACTGGCAGAAATGGCAGTGAGACTGCATCCAGATCTTGCTGCCATTTTTAAAGATCTGCAAAATCAAAAAGGCTGTATGAATATCTGATTCAAAGAGTATACCCACAGCCATCACAGATGCTGTTGCAGTTGTCTACAGATGATCACATCTTAAAAACATGGAAAATAGGATTGGCTGTTCAAGCTTGTTGTTCAATTTACTATGATCATGGCTGATCATCCAACTGAATAGTCTGTTCCTGCTTTCTTCCTGTACCCTTTGATCCCTTTTGCCCGAAGAAGTATATCTAAATTCTTCTTGAAAACATTTAATGGATTGGTCTCAACTTCTTTCTGTGGTGGAGAACTTCACAGGCTCACCATTCTCTGGATGAAGAAATTTTTCCTCATCTCAGTTCTGAATAATCTACCCATTTGACTGTGACCCCTGATTCTGGACTGCATAGTTACTGGGTACGTCCATTTTGTGTTTACGCTGTCTTGTCCTAGTAGAACGAGCTGAGCCTCCACTTAACCTGTTAATGACAAAACCACCCTATGGTACGGCAGAATTGAGAACGGGTTACAAGACCCTCAGTTCATTCATTCATTTTATCCTAAGTTGAAGACACATTTTGTGAAACAGAATAATCAATGTATACAAATAAATTACTCAAAAGCTGTACTATCCTGGGGAGGTAGAAAAATTGAATGTATTATTTTGAACACAGACTAATTAAAAGTTTGTTTTATTTTTCATTAGCTAATGATTTTTTGAATGGGAATTTTGACTTTCTAACTCAATTATGTTGGAACTTCTCGCTGTCATTGCGTTAAAATCGTGGAACTCCTTTTTAACAGCATTGTGGGTGTACTTGCACCTTATGGACAGTAGTGATCGAAGAAGGTGACTTATCACCATCTTTGGAAGGGCTGTCGGGGAGGGACAACAAATACTGCCTTAGCAAGCAACATCCACATCCTGTGGAAATAAGATTTTAAGAATAAAGTCGATGTTCATTTTGTCCAAAAAAATAGTGTTTGTAGCAAATTGCATTTTCACTCAATACACTTATAACTTGCCACATGTGACAAATCGGCCACAGACTGGGAAAACTGATCATGGGAGCAGTCTTAATCAGACTGCTGGACATTCAGACTCTGGCAGCCCACTCGACTGTGGAAGTAGTTCCAGGCTCTGTCTGATACTTTCAACATTGACATGGATTGTAAGTAGAAATTCCTGTAGGAAAGCAATCCTTATCATTATGAAACTGTAGTTTAGTCCTTTAGGACAGGTTGTAAAGAGGCACCCTGGTAGGAAGTGAAAGCATGTTGAAATATTTTAGTTGCTACGCGGTAACTGGATACTGTATTGTGATTAGCTGCTGCCACTAAAATTGTTCTTTAGCAGAGCACTGTCACAGTGCATTGCATGTTTGCTCACTTTTAGACTTGTCAGGCAATCCGAATTCAGCTCTGGCAGATTGTTATGAAAACCCTGTATCCTTTGCATCTCATTTCTCTCTCTGGTGACCCACTTATCATAGGTTTGCTGAACATTGAAATACATCAGCTTTTATCGACAAGTAGACTGAATCTCAATTTTAACCTTATTTTTAACTTCTAAAATGCATTGTACATAAGTGGAAGGTGATGGCCTACTGGTGTTATCGGTGGACTGTTAATCCAGAGACCCAGATAACATTCTGAGCACCTGGGTTTGAATCCCGCCACAGCAACTGGTGGAATTTGAATTCAATAAAATAGCTGATACTAAGGATACAATGATGACCACAAATCCATTGTTGATTGTTGGAAAAACCACCTGGTTCACTAATGCCCTTTAGAGAAGGAAACTGTTGTCCTTACTGGTCTGGCCTACATGTGATTCCAGACCCACTGCAATGTGGTTGACTCTTAACTGCCCTCTGGGCAATTAGGGATGAGCAATAAATGCTGCCTAGCCAGTGATACCCTTATCCTGTGAATGAATATAAAAAAACTGAAATCTATGCCAGTGAGACAGGGAAGGACACAGAAAAGGGTTCATGTAAGTTGGACGTGTTCCACCAACATTACTTTTGAAAAATCCTGGGCATCACTTGGAAAGACAACATCACCAATGAAGAAATGCTGTATAGGACTGGTCAGAGGTGCCCACACGAGATTGTAACAGAGAGACCAATGAGACTGGCTGGCCATGTACTTCCCTCCCAAATATACAGCCCATCAGAGTGACAATAGATACGACAGCACCAGATGAGAAAAAAAGATGGAGCTGGTCAAAAAAGTATATTTAATGATGACCTTCTGGAATGGGACACCAGATGGACCATAGTGAAAGAGTTTGTGATGGACTGGGGCTAGAAATGGAGCTTTGCTGCCCATTGTTCCACATGGGACGCGAGAATCTAAGTAATAAGTAAAGAACTACACGTATCTCGGCTGGCATTTACCGGCATACTTTCGGTCCTGACAAGATCAAATATGGATTCTCAGACCACATGTGTGGGCAGATGGACTGTAGCAGCAGTTTTACCAGCATGGGGCCAATTAGACATCACCACTGGGTCCTGATTTGTCTCTGAAAAGTTGCTATAACCAAAGTCACTGTCAAGGTGGCCACTGCTGACGCTGCAAGGTCATAGTTTAAAAATAAGTGCTCACCAATGTAAGACAGCGATGAGGAAACACTTTTCTGTCAGAGGATTGTGAGACTTTGAAATTCCCTTCCTCTAAAGGCAGTGGATGCAGAATCTTTAAACATCTGTAAGGCAAAGGTAGATGGACTCTTGATTATCAAGGAGATAAAAGCTCATTGGAGATGTGCAGGAATGTAGATTTGAGGCTAAAATCAGATCAGCCATGATCTTATTGAGTGGCAGAGCTGGCTCAAAGGGCTGAGTGGCTTCCTCTTGTTACTTATTCTTATGCGAATAGGAGAGCAACTCCATGTTGAAGTGGGAGCTGGAAGAGGTTTGGAGATATGTAGACAGTGAGGTATGCCCTGGTGATCAAAATGGTGACCGCTCACTGTTGGCAAGTCCCTGCAATTGCTCATTGCCGACCTCTGAGACTCCATGGCTCATAGAGTGGAAGGTCCGCACCCTTGCAGAGGCTGCTGTGAGACCACCTCATTGTACCTGGTGAGACATCCCATGTAGTTTGGGTTTTGTCTGAATGAGGTAAAATGCACAGAATCATACAATTGGTATAATAAGTACCATGGGGCAGCGGGAAGACATTGAGCTTCCCTCCCAATGCCTTCTGCCAACATTTTACCAACCCTGTGTCTTCAGTCGTCTGGGAAAGTTTTGGCTATAATTTCACTGAGGTGAATGATCTGCAGATGTTATTAGCTATTTATGAGTTATTTTGCAATTGATTTCTTAAGTTATTTTGACGGTTAACAAGCTGTTTGTAATGACTATTATTAAGTACTCTAAGGCAGTAGGATTAAAGTGACATTGCTCACCCATAGTTGGCACAACTATTTGCCGGTATATAAGCAGAAATGAAAAGTTGATCTAATTATAGATGATAGTGTAGGCAGCAAATAAATAAAACAACCCAAATATGCACTGATGGATGCTCATTAAATCTGACAGCCATATGTCTAGTTTACCATCTTCCACTTTACCATCTGGAACACCAAGTCAGCCTGTTGACAACTTTGGCCTGCTGTGCCACTGTGTACTTGTGTCTAAAAAGCAGTTCAGGTCACCCCCCTCACAAGCCTACAATACTGACTCATTTGAAAATACATGTACCAGGTGATCTAGTTGCAACTGATGTTGCAAATTATTTAGTCATTTTCAGTGGGAAATACGGAGATTTTGGTTCAAAACCAGAGCCTTGGTTGAATTAATGTTACATATTTGCCTTGCAAGCTATTTAAAATCAATTATGACTGGTTTATGAGCAGCCCCATTTTTAGAGCTCACCAGCACAGTGGCTCAGTGGTTAGCATTGCTGCCTCAGAGCACAGGGACTCAGGTTCAGTTCCACCCTCGGATGACTGTCTGCGTGGAGTTTGCACGTTCTCCCTGTGTCTGTTCAGGTTTCCTCTGGGTGCTCTGGTTTCCTCCCACAGTCCAAAGATGTGCAAATTAGGAGAATTGGCCATGCTAAGTTGCTCATGATGTGCAGGCAAGGTGGGTTAACTGTGGGAAATGGGGGATTACAGGGTAAGGGTGTGGGTCTGGGTGGGATGCTCTTCAGAGAGTTGGTTTGGACTCAATGGGTTGAATGGCCTATTTACACACTGTTGGGATTCTATGATTCAGCACTATACAAATGAACCTAGATGATCATTTTCCTGTAGTCTTGCCTCCAGCTTCTTCAGGCGCCCACAGGCCTTTTGGCACTTAGGTTGTGCCTGAATTTTCATGCAGTCCAATTTCTAGACAAGTATTTTGCATAGCTCATGTTTGGCTGTACATGGGGGCGGGGTATTAGCTTAGAAATATGACTGTTGAACTTGATACTATTCTTTTATCTGATATGTGCTTTTCTGCAACAATCACTGTGCCTCCCTTTTATGAGTGGAAACAGTTTTTTCCTGTCTACTCCATCAAGCTTGCTAATGATTTTGATAACCTCTGTCAAATCTCCTCTGAGCCTTCTTCTCTCCAAAGAGAATAGCCCCAACTTCTTTGATCTATCCTTAAAGCTGAAATTTCTCGTCCCTGTATCTCTTTTGCACTCGTGACACCCAGAACTATAGAATTATACCCTCTATTTTATATTGTCTTCCAATTTTCAGGGAAGAAATGGCCTAGTGGTATTATCATTGGACTGTTAGTCCAGAGACCCAGGTAGTGTTCTGAGGACCTGGGTTCAAATCCCACCTTAGCAGATGGAGGAATTTGAATTCAAAAAAAGAATTTTGGAATTAAGAGTCTAATGATGATCATGAATCAATTGCCAATTGTTGGAAAAAACCCATCTGGTTCACTAATGTCCTTCAGAGAAAGAAACTGCCATCCTTACCTGGTCTGGGCTACATGTGACTCCAGACTCTCAATATGGTTGACTCTTAACTGCCCTCTGGGCAATTAGGGATGGACAATAAATGCTGCCCAGCCAGCGACACCCATATATTGTGAAAAACTAAAGAAAACTTTTTCTTCCTAGTATAATTCATCACCTTAAATTTCTCAGCATTGAACCCGTTTATCACTTGTCCACCCACTCCACCAACAAATCTACGTCCATTTGAAGTTCGACACTGTCCACCTCTCAGTTTACAATTCTTCCCGGTTCTGTGTCATTTGAAGACTTTGAAATTGTCCTGCACACCAAGATCTGCATCACTAATATATATCAGGAAAAGCAAGGGTCCCAATATCTACCCCCGGGAAACTCCACTACAAAGTCATCATATTATCATCCAAACATTCTTCTAGTCTGATAAATATCGATTGACTATACTCTGTTCCCTATCACTCAGCCAATTTCGTATCCACATTGCTACTGTCCCTTATTTTCCATGACTTATAACTTTTCTGACAAGTCTGTTGTGTGGCACTGTGTCAAACTGCTTCTGGAGGCCCATTTTCAACATATCAGCAAAGTTTCCCTCAATAACCCAATAAATGTGAAGTTACTCACTTCAGAAGCCAAAACACGAAGGCCGATTACTACCTGAATGGCTGTAAATTGGGAGAGGGGAGTGTGCAGCGGGACCTGGGTGTCCTTGTGCACCAGTCACTGAAGGTAAGCTTGTAGGTGCAGTGGGCGGTAAAGAAGGCAAATGGTATGTTTTCCTTCACTGCGAGAGGTTTTGAGTACAGGAGCAGGGATGTGTTGTTGCAGTTATACAGGGTCTTGGTGAAATCACACCTGGAATATTGTGTGCAGTTTTGGTCTCCTTTTCTGTGGAAGGATGCTCTTGCTCTCAAGGGAGTGCAGTGAAGGTCAACCAGGCGGATTCCGGGGATGACGGGTCTGACATATGAGGAGACATTGACTAGGTTGGGATTGTTTTCACTAGAGTTCAGACGAATGAGGGGGGATCTCATAGAAGCTTATAAAATTCTAACAGGACTGGACAAGGTTGATACAGGGAGGATGTTCCCGATGGTGGGTGTGTCCAGAACCAGGAGTTACCAGAAGGATTCAGGGTAGACGATTTAGGATGAGATGAGGAGATATTTCTTCACCCATAGAGTCGTGAGCCTGTGGAATTCATTTCCACAGGAAGTAGTTGATGCCAAGACATTGAATGTATTCAAGAGGCGACTAGATATAGCACTGGGGCGAATGGAATCAAAGGTTATGGGGAGAAAGCAGGATCAGGCTATTGAGTTGGACGATCAGCCATGATCGTGAAGAATGGCGGAGCAGGCTTGAAGGACCGAATGGCCCCCTCCTGCTCCTATCTTCTTTGCTTCTATGTTTCTATGTTTCTTTTGCCTCTTCAAAAAAATTCCAGCAAGTTAGTTAAACCTGATTTCCCCTTTAGAAATGTTTTAGAGATACTAAAGAATTCTATGTCCAAATGACTAACATTCAGGTTTGGATTGCCAAGTAAGAAGTGCTGGGGAATGGAAGGTGTCATCCACAGTGGTATCAGGTACACTTAGTCAGCAATAACCTGCTCAGTGATGCTGAGTTTGGGTTTTGCTAGAGCCATTCGGCTCATAATTTCTTTACACCCATGGTCTAAATGTGGACAAAAGAGCTGAGGTCTAGAGATGAGGCGAGAGTGACAGCAACAACCCTTGACGCCAAAGCAGTGTTTGGCCAAGTGTGGCATCAAAGACCCCTAACAAAACTGGAATAAATGGGTATGAGAGGACAAGCACTATATTGGTTGGTGTCATACATGGCACAAAGAATGCTGGTATGTTTGTTGGAGATCATTTGTTTCAGTCCTCAGGGCAGGATCCTAGGCTCAACCATCTTCATTTACTTCATCAATTACCCCTCAAATATAGGGTTAGATGTGGGGTGTCACTGTTTAGTGCACTATGTTCAGTAACATTTGTGACTTCTCGTTGTTTTGAAACACTGTCAATGTGCAGCAAAATCTGGGAAACATTGTGGCTTGGGCTGACATTTGGGAAGTAAAATTTATGCTACGCAATTGCCAGGCACTGACCAACAAGACAGAATGTTAACAACCTTCTTGACATTCCACAACATTCCCATTGATTTGTCCACCATTAATGACATCCTGAGGCTTTCATTGACCAGATCCTGAATTGGACCAGCCATAGAAATACTGTGGCTACAAGAATTAATTAGTGATCAACCGCCTGATGCCCCAACGACTGTTCACCGTCTACAAGGTACAAGTTCAGAGTATGGTAGAATGCTGTCCACTTCCCTGGATGGGTACAGCTCCGCTAATACTCAAGAAGCTTGACACCATCCAGAATAAAGGAACCAACTTGATTTGCACCTCTTTAAACATTCACTCTCTCCACCACCAATGCACGGTGGAAACAATGCATGACAGCTACAACTTTCAAGTCATGTGGCCGGTTTAACAGTATCTTGTAAATTCAAAACCTATACCATCTGCAAGGAGGACAGCAACAGGCTTATGGGAACACTACCACTTGTTAAGTTCTCCTCCAAGCCGTACGTTGCCCTGACTCATAACTATATTCGCATTCCTGTGTTAAAATTCTTTAACTCTCTTCCTAACAACGCTATGGTACACCTGCATTAATTAAGAAGTTGGCTCACCAACACTTTCCCAGCGCAAATGGGGAAGAGTAATAAATGCTGGCCTTGCCAAAAACACCCATATCCTGTGTAAAAAACAAAAGAAATTGATACTTCTTGTTTGGGTAGAGAATCATATGATTTGAGGAATTTAGATTGGGATAGAAGATTAGCTAAGATCTGATTGAAAATAGAGCATGCTGTAAGGGTCCAGTGATGTACTTCACCTGTTTCATCTGTTTTATGCAATTTGCATTTGCACAGCATCTTAAGTATAGAAAAATAAACATTTTAAACTGCTTCATCTTTTATCTTTTACTTATAAATTCTGTGTCTGATACTACCCCTCTCACTACCACCCGAAGAAGGACTGAGGCTCCGAAAGCTCGTGTTTTCAAATAAACCTGTTGGACTATAACCTGGTGTTGTGTGACTTCTGACCTTGTCCACCCCAGTCCAACACTGGCACCTCCACATCAAGTGTAGCTCAGCAAAGGCAGAAGTCATGGGTAAGTGTGATGTGGTGTGGCATTGAATGTAGACATCAGCAATTTGGACTAGTTGATGTTTACAGAGCATATGGGATTGTAGGTAATCTAGGAAATCTTTAGAATTGTTGAATATGGGGATGACAAAGGCAGGAATGAGAGCTTCAGCCTCAGACAGGCTGGTGTCTCGAGATAACAAGGTGTGGAGCTGAACACAGCAGGCCAAGCAGCATCATAGGAGCAGGAAAGCTTGATGTTTCGGACCTAGACCCTTGTCTAGGTTATGTTACAGGATGGTAGCAGATCAAATTTAAAATGAAGAGAATGCTGAGTTTTTGGCTTAGCTTGTGGTAAACTGATGTTAGATTGCAGGCAACAAGGCGTGGGGCTGGATGAACACAGCAGGCCAAGCAGCATCATAGGAGCAGGATGAAGGCCCCACGCCTTGTTACCTCGGATTCTCCAGCATCTGCAGTACCTTTTATCTTAGATTGCAGGCAGTCTGGTTTGAAGTGAGACAGTGTTTGAGAGGAAGTGGAATCAGTGGCAAAGATTTACCGTTTGTTTCCTTGATGTTCATGTAAGACTGAATGCCAGACAAATATTCTGCTGTCAGAAAGGTAATGAATCAAGAGAGATGTAAGAAAAATTAAGCTGGGGTGTTGTCAGTGTACATGCAGCAAATTATGTCATGTCTTTAAATATTGAATGGGCATAAGGTAGTTGATTCAAAAGGCCAAAGGTAAATCCGTGAGGGTTTCAGTCATAGTAGTATGGTGTCTGGAAGAAAAGCCAATACCAGAAATACTCTGGCTGCAATTGAAAGGAAAGAATGAGCCATCCCATTGTGCTGAAAAGTAGAAGAAAAGCATTAATGGTCGACAATTAGTAACATGTTTTATATTCATCTAAAATTCCATGTCAATTAATATAATACTCCACAAAAGCAATTTAGATGAAGAACTGTGTTTCTGAAAGATTCTAAAATACAGCATTAATATAGTGAAATGCAATGGGAAGACCATTTCTGTTGGGCCTGAGATTTTCTAGTTGGTGTTTATAAACGCAGATGTACAACATTTATATACGTATTGCAAAAGTGCCACAGTCAATTAGAATAGTTTTAGATTTTCAGAAGATTCAACGCTGAAATACCTATCACATTTAAAATAACTTCTTAAAAACTCTAGGGGAATCTGACCTCCCTTCTTACTACCAACTTCCAGGTTGTTACCTTGCGGTCTGTGAGATTCGAATACTTTGTCACAATAAATAACTTGCTCAATCAGTATTCTTAATTCTGTTCATGCTGTTAAAAAATAGGCTGTGATGAAGTCCTCTGTTTTACCCTCGAAGAAAATAACCAAACTTTTTGAAATATTACCATAAATTAAAGTAATTTATGCCTCTCAAAAGCAATAAATATTTCTTGCAATGATTACTAGATATAGGATCTGACAAGGAACTTTTACAATATTCTGTTGGCCCAGACTTTGTGTTCAGAATAGCAGGAGGGCTAATAGCGTCAAAGTTATGTTGAAATGAGCAGCATCTGCCAGTAAGTACATGCACAAGTAAATGTAGAAATCCTGAAGTTGCTGTCTGCTTTCTCTGCTCCTTCGTAAACTGTGCTGCATTGGAACTTGCTGAGAGCCTTGGCGTTAAAATTCATGTAAAGTCATGAAATGGCTGTACTCCCTCACTAGATAGCCCAGAAATAGGCTGGCAGAGTTTAGGGCTCTCTGCTTTACTTTGCTGATGATTAATAGTGGATTTGTCAGACTGTATTTGTGTTCCTTCTTATGGATAGAATATTCCTGAACAATTTTTCATATTGTTAGTCATTGTCAGTGCTATAACTTTATTGGAACAGCTTGCCAAAGGGTGCAGAAAGTTGTGGGACACAGGTCTTCAATATAATTGCTATTTTGTTGTCAGGCGCCATAGACTTTGCTGTATCCAATGCCTTCACCCATTTCTTCACCTCACATGGAGTGAATTGAATTTCATAAAGATTGGCATGATGGTTGGTGCCATGATGAGGCCAAGATAGATCATCCACTTAATATATCTGACTGATGTCTGCAAATGCTTCTCCTAGCCCAAGAGAAGTGCTGAGTTAGTAGGAACTGCCGATGCTGGAGAATCTGAGATAACACGGTGTAGTGCTGGATGAACACAGCAGGCCAAGCAGCATCAGAGGAGCAGGAAAGCTGACGTTTTGGGTCTGGAC
>JAHRHZ010000013.1:56716790-56822904 GCA_024137785.1 Ginglymostoma cirratum
AAGGGTCTAGGCCCGAAACGTCAAGCTTTCCTGCTCCTATGATGCTGCTTGGCCTGCTGTGTTCATCCAGCCCCACACCTTGTTATCAAGGTGCAAACCAGACTTGAGTTCAGGCCTCTTGATGCTGGCCTCAGGCACACATTTTAGGTGCATGCTGAAAATACCCTCCATTTTCTTCTTCCTTTTATTTAATCAAGAATTCACCACTTAAAAGAAATAGAGCATAATTTAAGCTAATTTTATGTTTTTCTCTTAATACTGTAACAAGAAGCAGTTCAACAATTAGCTAAGCGTTTTCCACTAAATGCTAAGCTCTTTCCTTAAACCTTCCATTGCATATGACCAAACAAAGAATATTTGTGAGCGCCTTTTGAAATAATTTTAAATCCATCAGCAAAACATTGTTAATGTACATCATATAAGTCTGTGTTTATTTCAACAGAATAACACACACTTTACAAATCGTTTTTATGCAAATAAGTAATTGTAAAGCACAATGTAGATGATTCAGGATGGAGATGAGGAGACATTTATTCACCCAAAGAGTGGTGACCCTGTGGAATTCATTGCCACAGGAAGTAGTTCATAGAATCATAGAATCCTTACAGTGTGGAAACAGGCCCTTCGGCCCAACAAGTCCACACTGACCCTGAGAGCATCCCAGCTCACCTATAACCCACCTAATCTACACATCCCTGAACACTGTGGGAAATTTAGCATGGCCAACCCCCACCTAGCCTGCACATCTTTGGACTGTAGGAGGAAGCCAGAGCACCTGGAGGAAACCCACGCAGACACGGGGAGAATGTGCAAACTCCACATAGACAGTCACCCGAGCACAGAATTGAACACAGGTCCCTGGCACTGTGAGGCAGCAGTGCTAACCACTGAGCCACCGTGCCGCCCCAAAAATGATACCAAAAAATTGAATGTATTCAAGAGGCAACTCAATATAGCACTTGGGGCGAATGGGATCAAAGGTTATGGGGAGAAAGCAGGATTAGGCTATTGAGTTGACAATCAGCCATGATCGTGAAGAATGGCTTGAAGGGCCAAATGGCTTCCTCCTGCTCCTATCTTCTGTGTTTCTATGTTTCTATGTCTCTTGTCTAAATTTGATTTTACACTTAAAAGCATCTAGTTAATCAGCTGCTGTCTGCAGTGCTTATGAATTACTGGACAATTCAGAAAGGCAGCACATTGTAAAGTATGTACATTGATGATTTTTTTCTTCTCTTCCTCCGTGCCTGAGGCCACATGAGGCAACACAGCTGTTCCACTGCTTTACATTCAGCAGCTCGTGTTCCTGGTGTCTGTCACAAAGTCCTTTATCACATGTTGCAGTCATTAGCCTTGCTACGAGCTCTGTACTGAGAGAATCATCTGATGGGGTTGTCACCAGTCTGCTCTGCTTTCATCAAATACAAACACCTAACTAGAGAGCAGCAGAGTATTTAGAGCTGGTGCTCTTTTCCCTGACATGCCAAGATGTGCAGGGGTAGTAGGAAGCAAGTACATTTCACATAAGATGCAAGTATCCTCCGCATGGGGTTAACACAATATTCAGAGATTTGGGGGCTGAGTTTTCATCTCTGATGGACGCAGGAATGAGGTTGGGCAAATAAATAAAATTTTGTTTTCTTGATGACAAATGCCGATATGCACAACCTTCACAAACTCCTTGGTGTTTTTTTTATGTGGACTAGTCATAGGTTGAGAAGTCCTTGAGTGTAAATCTCATATGCAGCTCTTTTGAGATAAAAGGTACTGCAGATGCTGGAGAATCCGAGATAACAAGGCGTGGGGCTGGATGAACACAACAGGCATCATAGGAGCAGGAATGCTGCTTGGCCTGCTGTGTTCATCCAGCCCCACGCCTTGTTATCTGCAGCTCTTTTGAGCTTGGATTCATAACACCATGGGAAATTTGAACTCCCTTCCATGTGCTATTTTTGGGTGCTTGTCACTGTTCTGAAACCTCTCGGAGAAACCTGCCAGATTTGAGATTTCTGATCAGTAGAGAATATCTACTCCAGAGTTTGCAGGTAAGCGTTAGGTACCCATACCCATCAGAGTTCAGGTTCAGTGGGTCAGCGATGTGGTTTAGCATGAAGGATTCCCACATCCCAAAGGCAGTACTCTACAGTGAGCTGACCGTGAGAATGCTGATAACTGGACATCCCAGACTTACCTACAAAGATATTCTGAAAGCCAACCTCAGAGTTTGCAAGCTCTATTGTAGTATATGGGGAAGAAACAATCTTGGACAGATCCACATGGAGAAGTCTCTGTAATAGAGTGATTTCAGTATTAGGGGAGAACAGAGTCAAGTGAGCACAGCTAAAAGCAAATGCCTTCATCATTCCCTCCAACACTGACTTCATATGCAAAATTTGCAATTGGTTATGCAAATTGAGATTTAGCCTAATGTTACAGATGAGACAGTATCAATAGTCTTTTTAAATATTCACTGAACAGTCCTCTATCAAATGTGGGGAATTCACCATTTACATATATACACAGGTGTTATGATTAGTACTTGACATATAAAAGATATTAAAGCCAGCAATGAATTACAGCTATCATCCAAGTGGCAATTTTCCAACTGTGACGTCAGGATCTTAGTGCATACTCATAGACTCATAGACATTTACAGCATGGAAGAAGATCATTATTGTGCTGGTCAATAAAGATCTGATTACAGTAATCCCATTTTCCAGCTTTTGGCCCATATCCCTGGAGACTAGTGAATCTGTCAATACTCCTTAAATGTTACAACAATTTCTGACTCAAGCACCCTTCAGGCAATGAGTTCTAGACTCACACCACCATCTGAGTGAAAACAATTCTCCTCAATTCCCCTCTTAGCCTTCTACCCCTGACCTGAAATCTCTGCCTCCTTGTTCTTGACCACCCTCCGTTATGAACTGATAAAACTCCTTCCTGTTCACCCTCTCGATGCCCTTCATAATCTTGTGCACCTCAATTCCTGTCAAACTTACTTGGTCCAAGGAAAACAACCCCAGCCTATACAATCTTTGCCCATAGTTCAGACCCCCCCAGATGAGTCAGCATCTTGGTAACTAAACTGCACACATTACAAATAACTAGACTTTTCTGTGTAAAAGGTGATACTGTTTATAATTAAGTAGTTGTAAAAAATAAGAACATCACTGAGATTTCCCAATCAATTTAAAATTAAATTGTAATTTATAGAGTTCAAAGCTTTTGGGAAGATTTGTAGCTTGGGTTGTTGATGTGGTTGTTGACTTGCTCGCCGAGCTGGTAAGTTTGTTCGCAAATGTTGCGTCACCATACTCGGTAACATCATCAGTGCACCTCCGGTGAAGCATCTGTGTTCTGTCCCGCTTGCTATTTATGTGTCTTGGTTTGTTGTGGTGGGGGGCATTACTTAGAGATTTGTTTCTTAGTGATTGGTATACGGGGTCCAGCTCTACATGTTTGTTAATGGAGTTCCGGTTTGAGTGCCGGGCCTCCAGGAATTCTCGTGTGCCTTTGCTTGGCTTGTCCCAGGATAGCTACATTGTCCCAGTCGAATTGGTGTCGCTGTTTGTCCATGTGTTTTGAAATGAATGATAATTAACTAAACATGTAGAGCTGGACCCCATGAACCAACCACTATGAAACAAGTCTGGAAGTGATGCCTCCCACCCCAACAAACCAAGACACATGAACAGCAAGTGGGACAGAACACTAGCACTTCACCAGAGGCATGCTGATGATGTTACCTAGCATGGTTTGGAAACATTTGCAAACAAACTTACTAGCTCGGCGAGCAAGTCAACAACTGTATTTATAGAGGTTTGGGAATTATTTCTGCATTAAATATATCTACTTCCGAACCACAGCAAATGTCTGTATTAAACTTTGTACGTTTGTGAGTGCAAAACTAAACATAGCCCAGATCTTCGATCAGTGTCAGGAACCTTATTCCTAACCCTGATTGAACAGAAAGATACACTTGCCTTTAGGGGAACTCTACATGTGAACTTCCAAGCGAGGAGAGTCTCCAACTGAAGCAATCTAGACCAGGCCAGGAATTCATGCAGCCAACAGCAGGGCAGATTGGTGTTAAAATCACAACCCTTTTTTTGAACACCTGCTGCCCTTTTCCAAGAATTAAAGGAACTGCAGCCTCGTTGACAGCTGCTGGGAGAGAGACTAAGGTGACAGTTGAGTGAGAACATAAGATTGTAGATGAGTAAGAGGTGGCGTGCCAGATGTGTGAATAGATACAGAAACCAGCTGTGTAGGGTTAGATTAGCAAGTGAGTGGCTGAGTGCTTAGGTTGCCTCAGGGGGTAGGCTTGGGTCAGGGGTAGTTGGAGGTGGTTGTAACAGGTCTAGTCCGTCAGAGTGGGACATGTTTAGTCTTGAGGATCAGTGGGTTGGGAGTTGTGTCGAAACAATACAGGTTGAGAGGTGTTGGGTCCATGGGAATCTATGTAAAAAGAGAAGAGGGGGCTTAAGTCTGAGGTGGGAGGGTTCAGTGTAAATTAGCTTGGAAAGTAGTATTCAGTGGAATTGAAATTTTACTATCTTTGCAGCTTTGCCTATTAAAAATGTGCTTGTTATGAATATCTGTTGGGAGTTGCTTACGATATTACTGATAAATGTATGCAAAATAATAATTTCTTTAAATTTGTTAATGAACAAAAATGAAACAATTAGGCTCTTATTTTGGTATTTGTATCTATTTCGTCAGTCAGAGTATCAACAAGCGGACAGATAAAATATGAAATATATTTCCTCCCTTCTCTCCCCTGCACTCCCTCTCCTGCACCACCCTCCACTCCACTACTGGACAGAAAGAGCACATTTGAAGTCTAGGCCAAATGCAGCTCAATTATTAAAATTCCCATGATCACTGATTACACATCTCTGTCCTGTCCTGTTCTAGATTCTCAGCTACATATTGGCTGTTGATCGGGATCTTCTGTAAACAGATGAGGATTAGCAGGCAAGAGTCCTAATTCTCTGTAGTCATCAGGGATTACTTATCTTCCGGTCTAAAACTTGCCCCTTGGATCCCTGATGGCCCTTTGGTCTGGTTTTATTGGCATCACAAATATTTGGATGCCCTTCCAGGAATAACCCAGGGAAAATGAGGCACAAATTTAGAAGCTGTGTCTTCCAAATCATTTTCCTACAGCAGTGACGGGCTTGCACCCACTGTAGACATAAGTTGAGCTTTCTTGTGAAATTCTCAAAGTACATAATGGTGGGTATGTGAAATAGACATCAGGCTAACCATAGAAAATATATACAGGAGTAGGCTATTTGGCCCTTCAGGTGTGGTCCCCCAATCATTACCATCATGACTAATAATCCAACGCAGTACCCTGTTCCTCCTGCTATTCTTTTAGCCCTAAGAACTGTATTTAACTTCTCCTTAAAAACGTTCAATGTTCTGGCCTCAATCACTTTCTATGGCAGAGGATTCCACAGGTTCACTACCATCTGGGTGTCGAAACTTATCCTCATCTCATTCCTAAATGGCTTACCACATATCTTTAGACTATGATCCCGGGTTCTGGACTTAAAGGTCATCAAGAACATACTTCCTGCATTCATACGTTAGTATATTTAATAGTTGAAATGAGTCAACTTATAGCTTTGAAATGGATTAGAAAGAAGGAATTTTCACGTTTTTCAGTTATTGTGAGATATTTTGTAACAAATGAGTTATTTTTGAAATGTGACGTGGGAAAAGGCCACAATCATTTTTCACATTGCATGGAGTTAATAGCCAGTAACATTGTTTTTGGTACTATTTGTTCAGGGATAAGTTATGAGCAAGGATACTGGGAGAACTCGACTATGTTTCTTTAAGCAGGAATATTTGATGTTCTCCTTAGAGACAAATAGACAGATTTTGTTTAAAATTTTCAGTCAGAGGCACCGACCCTTGACAATAAAGCAATCCGTCTGTATTGCTGTAATCGATCAGCTCACGTTCTCTGCTGGAGCATTGGAATAGTGTTTCAACTCACTGTTGTCTGTCCCAGGAGTGAGGGTGCTCCTTGTTTTGTATTGTGGGACTGGATCTGATTGTGGGTTCAGAATAGATGAAGTTCAGAATTATTTAATAGTGTGTGGAATAACAATGATTACTGGTTTGATACTGGTTAGATCTCATGCCATCACATTCCAAGGGGGTTAACTGATTTGGGATGTGTTGTTTAAAATGATGTTCAGAAAAATCTGGATTTTTACATGACTTTTTTTATTATAAAAGGCATCAGAGAAAATCATTACCTCCTTAAAATGAATATCATATATGTTTGTGTTGTGGGAAATGAGTGTCCCTTGTTACAACCTATTTTAAGTTGGTTCGTAGGTAGGTTAATATAAGCCATATGAACAGAGAAGTTTAGATGAATGCGTTAACACATTTGTATGATTACAACAGAATTTCCTTCTGTCAGAATTGGTTATTGAATTATCTGCCTGGATCAAAGTCCTTACTTTTGATTTAGAAAGTTATCTTGAAAGAAAGAAAATTGACATTTAGTAAGCACCTTATCAGATCCACAGGACATACCAAAGTGCTTCATGACCAAATAACTATTTTCGAATTTAGTCACTTTTGCGCACAGCAGGGTTGAAATTTACCTTTCTGTTATTGTTTGAAAATGTATTTATAATCCATAAAAGGGCCACTATGTTTTAAGGGAAGGAAGCCTCACCATTCAGATTCAAGAATAGACTTGTTGTTTGAGGATGTAAATGCTTTCATGGAGACATTAATGAATTTGCCAAAATGTTAATTTAGTCTTGGCAGTTGACTTTAGGTCCCAATTAGCATCTCTGAACTGGGCTTGAACCACTGCAGCTGTCTCCAGCCTCTATGACAGGGGAGGACAACTGGTGATTTTCAAGCCAAACATTATACTTCTGTGCCTGGTTTCTTTAGCTGTCCTGCCCACACACAGTCTCAATTTGAGCAGTATAGAATAACAGGGCCCTGTCAGCCACAGCAAAACACCCACCCTTTCTCCCATCCTGCTTTGACTGACCTGAATGTTTTGAACATGCTAATATACATGAACAGTTTAATGTTACATTTAATGTTAAAGTACCTTTCTTTACGATTTCATAACAGTAACAAAGACACGTGTATATTTGGATTTCACTTTCCCAAAAAGTAAAACTATTCTAAATGCAAAAATATATTAATTTGAAAATATGAACAATTTGATTATCCCCAGAAATGGCTGTGAAATTGTTCTGTACCTGCTGGTTCCAATGAAGTCAGCACATAAACTTTATGTCGTCAGCTCTTTTAAATAATTGTAGCATGCAACTGGAGTTTAGTACTCTGTTGAGTGGCTGTGCACTTGAACAGGGAATAAAAATCATGAGACATTAGTGTGAGTTAACGCTGGCCTCCACTACTTAAACCACTGCTGCAACTCTTGAAGAAGAGGTGCATTCCAACTGGAACAATTGCTATATATCATTTCACAGTGTATTCTGAACTAGAAGATTCAGGAACGAAGATTTAAAGATTATCTGACATGGCATTGGAGGGCACCATGCAAGAGGAGACATGCCAGCTTTTAAAAGTATGTAGGAAATTCTCAGACAAACAGTAGGACCAAGTAACTCTGCTGGTCAGTGCTAGGACTGTGGCCTTGAGGATATGGGTGCAGTGCAGCAAAGCATTCAGAAACCTCAAGGTTTCACTTTCGTGGTCAAGATCAGTACCATCAATTGTCATGTCCTACCAACTGCCCACATGCTTGTGTGTTGTTCAATATATCACAGCCCCATGGCTTACCCTTCAGCAATCTCTATCATTCATGACTCACAGCTCACATTCATAGCTTTACTTAACACTCACACGCTTAACACTGCTGACTGCCTTACACCCACAATCATTTTGCACCCTCCCAATCTCAACACCCCTTGAACTTTAGGACCACTGACCTTAGCACCCCAGGAAGATGCTTCCTTGACGATCTGCTCACTAATGTTTCTTCCTCACTTACCCTGCTTGGAGTTTCACCCGTCACAAGCTGTTTGTCTCCGGTTCATTATGATTCTATTAGCAGTAAACGCAATGTGACAATGTAAAGCAGCTTGAAGAATCCTGAATAGAGCTCAGAGTCCATCCTCTTCAGTTCTCATCAGGATACTGAGCAATATGTTGCATGATATGCTGTGTATAGTCATGCACAAGCTGAATGCTGAGGGAGTGGAATACCTTTTGATTGCAGTGCACCTCCAAATTGACATGTGGCAGCCACAAAATGAAACCTTGCAGGGTGGGGAAATCTGCTATTCTTATAGACGTATGTACTTACTCCACCAGCTTCTTTTTCACAAAAGAGAATGAAATATATTCACACCTCTTGAAAAACCAGAGTCGCAGTGATCTTCCTTATTTTACCAAAATGTTGCACATTTCCCTGCTGCAGCCTTAAAGGAGTCCAGCAGATAAAATTTCATGGTCATGGTCATGGTCATATTCAAAGCCACTGCTGTTGTCCTACTGCTCTGAAGCTGCAGGTTTGGCTGCAGCATGTGACTGGTTTCCTTGAGGATACCCATACTGAAATATTAAACATTTGAGATAGTTATTCAGGTTAGTCAGTAGAAGTGTGGGCAAATATGGTTTCCTGCTGGGATCCTTTTCTCCCTCCTCCTTCTCCCTTTTCTAGCAGTCTGTACTGCTGTGAGAGGTCTTGGTTTATACTTCCTCTAATTCTCTATCCCTAGAGTGTTACAAGCTACAGCAACCCTATCCAATAATTTGTTCAGAATCCTTGAAGTCAAGGCAAAGACCACATGCCATGCCACTTCCTCTGGACTTTATCAACTTTAAGTAAATATAGAAACACAAATGCCTCTACAATCACAAGAATCAGTAGAAATTAACCAGTAACCAACCTGAAAGCAGTTGATGATCCCTCAAAGTAGCACTGGTTGAAGTTCCTTCTTGCTGCTTATTGGATTTTGAGCTGTGCGATTTTTGAGATGTCTTCAGCTGGAGCTTTGAATTCCAAAATGAGAATGCTGTGATCAAGTCAATGTTATACACAGTTAGACATCACAATCAGAGAATCAGCCTAAATCGTAAGCATCTGTTGGATACTTCCTCTGCGTGTTCTAATGTCCTTACCAGTGTCTGAGTGTGAGGTATGTGGAATTCTGATGAAGGGTCACTGACCTGAAATCTGAATTCTGCTTCTTTCTCACCAGGTGCCGACTGACCCTTTTTGAGTGTTTCCAGTATTTTACATTTTTAATTTTTGTTTTTTGTTTGCTGTATTTTGTTCTTGCACTAGTATGCAGAAGAGCCCAGGTGGTCTGGTTTTCAGCTACAGTATATTTTAAATTGTTATTAATTTGTTGCACAATTTGTAAGCTTGAAAAAAAGCAATGGAAAATTGGAGTATGCTTAAGTACAATTTAAACTGCTTTATAGTGCTGTAAATTAAATTATTTGAACATTAATGATATTTATTTCAAGTATAACAAAATAAATATCCCTGTTTACAAAGCCATACTACAATAAAATAGAGTTTGGTGTGAGGATGATTTGATTTTTAAAAAAATCATTCATGGGATATAGGCATCAGTGGCTGTCTAGCATTCATTGCCCATCCCTTGAAAAGGTGGTCGTGAGTGCCTTTTTGGACCGCTACATTCCATTTAGCGTAACTGCATCCAAAAGGCTAATAGGGAGAGGGTTTGGGGATTTTAACCTTGCAACACTGCAGGAATGGTCATATATTTCCAAGTCAGGATGATGAGTGGCTTAGAGGGGGATTTGCAGCTGGTGATGTTCCAATGTATCTGCTGTTCTTGTTCTTCTCTGTAGTAGTGGTTTGCAGGTTTGGAAGGTGCTGTAAAGGGATCCTTAGTGAATTGATGCAATTCATCTTGTAGATGGCACATAATTCTGCTACTGAGTGTTAGCTGTAGAAGGAGTGGGTGTTTGTGGATGTGATGCCAATCAAGTGGGCTGCTTTGACCTGGATGATGCCAAGCTTCTTTAATGTTATTGGAGCTGTACTCAGCCAGACAATGAGGAACATTCCATCACACTTCTGACTTGTGACTTGGACAGGCTTTTGAGAGTCAGGAGGTGAGTTACTCACTGCAGGAATCCCAGCTCTGGCCTACTCTTGTAGCGTGGTATTTGTCTGGCTAGTTCATTTCAGCTTTGGTCAATTTTGGATGGCACACACACCCAAAAGAAAGGATGCTGATAGCGAGGGATTGGATGATGATAATACAATTGAATGCCAAGAAGCGATGGTTAGACTGTCTTGTTTAGAGATGGTCATTGCCAGTCACTCGTGTGGCATGCATGTTAATGTCCCCTCACTTTCCCTTTGGAGTTCAAATCTTTTTCTGTGTTTGAATCAAGGATGTAATGAGGTCAGAAGCTGGCAGAATCCAAACTGAGCATCAATGACTAGATTTTTACAAAGTAAATGGTACTTGATAGTACGGTCGATCATCTATTCTATCATTTTACTGATGGTTGAGAATAGACTGAGGGGACAGTAAATGGCTGGGTTGAATTTGTCCTGCTTTCCATATGCAAGACGTACCTGGGCAATTTTGCACATTGTCAGGTAGATGCCAGTGTTGTAACTGTACAACAGCTAAGCTAGGAGTCTTCAGGTCCACAGCACACATCTTTAGTTCTGTTGCCAGAATGTTATCAAGCTGTATAACCATTGCAGTATCCACTGTCTTCAGCCGTTTCTTTGATACTTTGTGCAATGAACTGAATTGGCTGAAGACTGACATCTGTGATGCTGGGGATTTCCAGATATTTAAGGAACATTGCTACATGCTAGTTTTAATTCTAGTCAAAGTGAATAATTTTCTCACATTTGAAAGTTGACTGGATTTCAAGTTCTGCAACTGTATAGCTGTTTACATATATCATTATGGGTTTATGTTTATTTTGACATTCAGGATGATGCAGTATTTATTAATCATGTATTTCAAAATCCATGGAACGTGAAATAATAGTGTTATGAAGCTGGCAACAACAGCGTGCATCATCTAGGCAGATTGGCATCACATGAGTGGTGACGTTAATAAAGATATTGGCATCATTCACTTCTATATTATGTGGCCTGTTTTCAGGAACAGTTATTGGTAGCAAATGTATGTGGTCCGTGGAATGGCAAAGCCATTTTCATTTTATTTTCTTTTTTCTATTTAAACAGACACCGTCTCAAATGAAGAAAACAAAATCATTCAAATAAGTGTCATTTTGGCTCAGTTGCTTCTGAATCAGATGGCTATTAAATTCTACTCCAGAACAAAAGTATATAAGATTAGTTTATTCCATAGTACAGTACTGAGTAAGTATTGGATTGCCATTCTTAAATGGGTTGTTGCAAATGCAACTTCCAGCTGGTACCATTTCATAATGATTAGGAATGGGAACAGGCTGATTTTTCTGATCCTATTCTTGGAATCCTGAGGACAATTGTGTTGCTTCATTTATTGATCAAACAGGGTTCAACTAGCTCAAAATAGAATAAGATTCAAGTTTGTATTATTATTATGGATAATTGTTTTAGTTAAGCTTCCCACAATTTCATAACTTTATAATTAACCTGGGTGTATTGCCTGCTGCACCAAAATTCCTGGAGGAATTTAATAAATTGAGGTGGACAAATCTCATAATTTAGGAGCTGGCTGGCAACTCCATTACCATCCCAAATTTAGCCCAGGCCAAGAATGCTTGCGACCTTCCCATTCAAACATCAATTGAGGACCTTAAGTGGACGATTAATTCTCCCGTAAGGGAGATCTTAACAATTCTTAACAATGGCAGACAGGGAACTCGTCATGTGGGGAAACTAACTGGCATACTTTGCTGGAGATTTCAATCTTTTGGGACTCTATAAGAGATCAAGTTTTGGGCGTGGTTGGGTCTGCCATCAGTTTTTCTGGTGCCAGAATTCAGGATTCTGCTATCCTCATTAAATTCCTCACAATGACTCTGAAGCAGTCAAACAAGCTACTCAGGTACTTGTTCAGTTATTAAATGCAACAAGGACTGGATTAATAAAGTAAGACTTAGATTTCTGTGAAAAACTTGCAGTAATTGATTAATTTAGCAATGAACATTATCTACACCCTGATGTTGAATTTTTGGAACCATCCCAGTGATGTGCTGTGCCATTGGGAAATTCCAAATTTTTATGTTTTCTTGTATTTTAAGTTTTTCTGCCTATTTCAGTTCATTTTGACTTTATTTCTGCAGGAAGAATGATATTTCTGTTGGCAAACAGCATTTGATTTGAAATTTGCAACAAATTTAGAAAACTAGGTTTTCATTAAAGCTCAAGCTTTAAATGAATATTTAGACTAAGCCATTCTGTCCCCAAAGTCTCTAACGTTATATAATTGGATTTGATTTTTACCTTAATCTTATTTACTTTTTAAAAAATTAATGTCTGTTGATACATTTTACATGACAAGGATCCACTAGTCTTAGACTTCAAACTTTGAATTGATTTACCACCTACATTGTTTCATGGGAGTGAGTTTGAGCTTTTCACTAACTTTTACACGTGTAATAGTTTGTTGACCTCAATCCTAAATGGATAGCACTACTTTTATGGTCATGGCTTCTTTATATAGACTCCCTCAGCCCCCGAATGAAGTGGGCAATGGCAGGGCAGTTGGTAAAATTTGATAAGATCAGAAAAATGAGAGTCTTCATGAGGAAAATATTTGAAAGGCAAAATGAGAATCTCGTGAGTGAGCAGCGAGACATCCAATTGCGTGCATTAACATTTCACCTTGTTTATATACTGTTGTTATTACCCCACGAGGTAGAAACTATGTGGCAACAATTGGTGATATGAAAGTTAGAGTAGGTACCTGGCAGCTCCAGCTTGCTGCATGTTTCTCCAGGCTTCTTATTGGTCATCAGTCACCAACTTCCCAATAGATGCTCCATGGCTGGCAACTAGCTGCACCCCCATCTACGGAAATTGCCATTGGTCATGCACCAGCTTTACCGCAGCATCATTGCACATCTCACTGAGATCAAAATTATCCATCTCAGTGCTACACTTTGTAGTGCACCACAACTTTGCATTACAATGTTACTGCCAGGCTTTTTGCATGCGGAGACAGGCACTGGCTCATAGATTCGAGCAGGGTGCATCTCAGGGCCCCTCGCTTTCACTGTCAGCGCTCACTTATTCTGTGCCTACTTGGATGCTTACAATATATCCACCTTGCCTCGCCATTTTGTACATTGTGCCATCATTCAGAACTTATAGGCTCGCCATTCCTGTGTCTCGCTTGCCTGTTAGTGTGAGTGAAGAGCCGGGTAGCAATCAGTCAAGAGATATACATACTTGCTTTATGGCTCCATGCTACATTAATGTCACACCTGCAGCACTTACCAGGAGATTACATGGCAAACATATTGCATGTGCTTTAACCAACTGGCAATGGTCTGAAAGTCTAAGGAAAGTAGTCCTCAGTCAAGTCAAGGGAGGTTGTCCATAAGACGACAAGATAAAGGAACACAGTTGGCCATTCGGCCCATTGAGTCTGCTCCACCGTTCGATCATGGCTGATTGATAATCTCAACCCCACTCTCCTGCCCTCTCCCTCTAACCCCTGATCCACTTACTAATCATAAATACTCTCAATGACTTGGTTTCCACAGCCTCCTGCAGCAATGAGTTCCACCCTCTGGCTGAAGAAATTTTTCTTCATCTCATTTCTAAAGGATTGTCCCTACACTCTGAGCCTGTGTCCTCAGTTCTCAGTCCCTCCTACTAGTAGAAACGTTTTCTCGATGTCTACTCTATCCATGCCTGTCAGTGTTCTGTAAGTTTCAATGAGATCCTCCCTCATCCTTCTAAACTCCACCGAGTACAGGCCCAGAGTTCTCAACCACACTCACATGACAAGCCCTTCATTCCCAGGATCATTCTTATGGAAATTCTCTGGACCACCTCAAAGGCCAGGACATCCTTTTTAAGATACAAGGCCCAAAACTGCTCACAATATTCCACATGCAGTCTGACCAGAGTCTTATACAGTCTCGGCAGTACATCTTTGCTCTGGAAGATATTCCAAAAGTTTATTTTTTTGGAATGCAACACCAACCTGAATTTCACCGTATACAGTCCGCTTGTATATTAACGTCTGCCATGATTATTGAAATAGTGGATTTTTACATGCCTTTTCTATCTCCCAGTTTGTTTTCTTATCCACATCCTGATGACTGCTGGGAGACCTGTATACAACTCCCATCAGGATATTTCTTCCTTTGCGGTTCCTCAACGCTAGCCACTCAGACTTTGCACCTTCCGACTCTATCACTTCATGCTATTAATTTAGTTTCATTTCTTACTAACAAGGCAACCCTTCCCCCTCTGTGCATCTGCTTGTCTTTTCAATAGGACATATATCCATGGATATTTAGTTTCCGGGTATGAACCCCTTGCAGCCACATTTCTCTGATGCCTACACATTCTACCTGTCAATTTCAATCTTTGCTACAAGCACATTTACCTTGTTTGTATATGGGTGCAACACCTTTAGTCCCGCGTTGAACGCCCTCAGGAGTTAATGACACTGTAAATTAAGGGCACCACCTAACATCAGTCTAGATGCTTGGACATGGTTAGTTGGCATTTGGGGCAGTCAGTGTTGGGGTTCCTTAACATTACAGTGTGTGGAATAGACCATGATCAGTCCTGCAAGTCCAGTGCAATTGGGCAGGGAGTTAGTGGTAAGTCAGTCGGGAATTGCATGTCGATCACTCAGGAACCTGGCCACTTATCCATCATGGCTATTCTTCTAAATTGGTCAGGGATTGGGCCACAGTCAGCCCTGAAGATTGACAAAGTATTGTGCTACACTGGATGTTAGGGGAAAAGTGGCATTCCCTACAAAAGGTTCTAAGAGGGTGTGATGCTTACAATGGATAGCCTGTGTACTTTGATTATTGCAGTTGCAGTTACCATGATACTTGATCAGTGAGGTAATGACGTAAACTGGCAATAAACTTCCAAATGTGAGCTTGCATTTCCAATGACTTATCACTTGAGCCACATTTCTGCTTTCAGATGCTGTTCTTTTTTGTTCCTCTCCTGCTATGTCTACTGTAAAGGGCTGTTTGTGGCTGGCAGAGATTGACCTGGTGCATAGCTGGGCTATGACATAAAGTGTCAGCGGTAGAAATTTCAAAAAGTCCCAACAGTGGCAAATGCTTCTGCCACTGGCAAGCACAAGATATTGTGAGAATGGTTCCATAGGGATGTGGTGCATATATCATTATCATTAGGTGAGCAGCAGAGAATTGCATGAGGTAACTCACTAGAGCTCAGGGAAACCCTCAATGAAACTCCTATAAATTGACACTTACATGATCTTTGATAACATTCACTCCCGTATTTCTTCCTAATCAAATTCCATTAGTGCTTTTTTTCCCTCAGTTAGATTGCTTTTCAACTTCAGAAACACATGAAACATAACTCAGATTTATACATAATTTAACACTTTAATCCGTGGTGTAAGTGTAATGATGATACCAGTACATCTTTCTCAAGATGCAGTGCCCAAACTAAACTCAGTTCTCCAGATGGGACTTCGTCAAGACTTTGGACATCTTAAACATAACTTCCTTCCTTTTATGTTTCAATCACCTTGAGGTAAAGGTGTTGTCAATGTTGATAGACTGTTAAGTCATTGAACAAAATAAGCAAATTTAGTACAGCACTTAAAGGGATAAATTTGCATTTCTTTTCCTTTGCAAAGTGCTTAATATGAATAGTAATACCTCTTGTTCAACAAGCAAATGGATGACGTGATTCCAGGTCTGCTGCAGCAATAGCAACATATGGATAGGTCATGCTCCAATTTTCATTCATTCTATTGAGACCTTTCCTAGCTGAACAACTCTGTGAATAAATCCACTACATTGAAAGTCAAGTGGCAGCACAGCATAGTTCAGTGTGACATCAATACACAGAATTACTCAGCCTAGTCCTGTACTTTAATTTTCTAATGAATCATGAGCTTGTTGAAAGAAATCCACAAAATCTTCCTTTTAATGCTGGAAATGTGTAACTTTCATTCTTTCCTATAATGATTAGTTTTCACTGCATTCATCAGTTGGATTTTACAGTGACTAGTGTTACTACTCACCATCTGTTACTAACATTTATTCACACAAACCACACTATAAACAGCAGGTTACTTTCTTTCACAAATCAAGCTTTCACCAAGTCCTATTTAACACATTTGAATATCATATTAATAAAGTTATTTACACACACATTAATTGCATTGATTATTACACAGCTTACACAGACAGTATCTAACCTCATAGATCCCCTTCCTTCAGAATTATTCTCAAACATGTTAATATTATAGGAACTCTGTAGTTAGTTTTTGTTGTTGTAAAAATCTGTGTTTGTTTGAGGTTGATCTTTCATTTTTACTTTTTCCATCAAAATAGGGAAAAAGTATTGTCCAAAAAAGAATTCCTTAAGAGAAAAATATAGTGGAAATAAATTGATAAGTAGTATTCTTTGTGGAGCAATGCCTTTTAATTATTCTGAAACTGAAAGTGGTTCTCTAAATACAACATCAGATTTGAATCTATGTTGAAATGCTGAATTGAGTGAATGGGTGTGTTTAGGTACTATATTTATACGAGTTTCCATGATTACAAAAATACTTCAGCGACAAATTTGTACTTCAGCGACAAAATTTGTCGCTGTATTTGTCATGGACTCTATGCTGCAAAATGTTGACTGCTAAGCTGATAACCTAAAGTAGTTCATTACCAAGGTCTTGTGGAGCACGCTTATTTAAATCTTGCTGAATTAGAAGATATTTGAAATGATAGTTTAATTTTGCGGTGCTTAATGAATTGTATTTTGTGGTCATTATATGTTGATTGACCATCTTGTCAATAATATGTCTGTAATTATCGTAAACTGCTTTCAGATAAGTTGCATCTTGTACGTTCTGCGATAGGGCCTATTATTATTTACAGTAGCAAACGTCTGAAAGCATAAATGTCTTGATACCCAATTTTATTCTTTTAGCACTTATAAGACAGTGTCAGAATATATTTTATCAAATGTGTTAGTCTTTTAAATTTTGTCACAGTGTCTGTTTGGATTGTAATAATGGGCTGAATTTTCCCCTATTTTGGTTTAGCTTTGGAGAGTTACGCTGAGGGTTTCCCTCCATGAATCCTTGTGATTATTCTCTCAAAATTCTCTGTTCTCATCTCATTTATTATCTATCCCATCTCCTTACTGCCACTTTTGTGCAGTCTTGCAGTCATTGGAAGCAGAAGTTCTTGCTTGTGCCAGGACCTTGTAGCATTCACGCCATGGACAACACATTTAATTCCCAGCCACTCACCATTAAAACCAAATGCTGCAAACCAGGAATTGCTGTTAGTGTGTTCCTGTACAATCCCAAATGACCTAACTGAGAGAGGCAGGCTGGCTCCCCCTCCCGAGATCCTGGTGGATGGGTGATGGAAAGGAGAATCGTCCTCTTCTTACTCGAGGTCCACTGACCTGTCTGCCTAGTCTGAAGTTGCCGAGTCAGTGTGGTGCTGACGATCTGGAGGAACATGCAGAAATGCCACAAGAAAATTAATGACCTTTTGTACTCCACAAGAATAAGTACCATCAGTTCCTCTTTGCTGCCTCACACTCACTCTAACTGCATTGCTGCAACCGACTTCCACCAGCACTTGTGGTTTACCGCTCTCAATATTGCATACAGCACCTTCCATCAGTGGCTTTTGCCTGTCCATCCCTCCACACTACTCACCCTTCCTGCCCTCCAGCCATTCACTGGGGAGCTCTCATTTTCATTCCCTGACTGACAACAGACTAACCCCCAACTGATCATAGTCTTCATTGACTAAGGTCAACTCCCCTTCGATTTTCAAACACGGTTATTTGGTTGAAGCATAAGTGTGTTTGCCATGTAAGCTGCTGGCACATGCTATAGGTGTGAATTGAAGTAGCATGATACTGTACACCAACATTTTCTGCCCCAATGACCTCAGTGATAGCCAAGCAGGACAAGCTGCCTGGCTTTCTGTCTGGACTAAATGTCAAGACACAGCAGTGACGGTATAAGCATTCAGAAAAGGATAAAGTTAGTCAGCAGTAAGAAAACAAGCTAACAGCCATGAGATGCACGTTGTTCTCATGCTGAAATGGGTGCAAGTCCCTGCATACAAAGTGGCCTCGCAGCAACATTGCAATTTACAGTGTTATTGAGCTCCTAAGAGCAAAGGTGAAATGTTGAACCGTGGTATAAGTTCATCCAAGATGCACTGAGATGATTTGGTGAGATTGGTGATAATAATGAGATGTTAATATTTGCAAGTAGGGCCCTTGTTGCTTACTCATATTTGCCCCTCTCCCCCTTTTGATCTTGGCTGTTATGACCATATCTCAGAATGTAGCATTGAAAAACGTTAATTCAAAATTGATCTTGAAACAAAGTAGAGCATGTTGTGACAGTGGATAATGCAACTTAGAACGTAGAACATAGAACATAGAACATTACATTGCAGTGCAGGTTCTTCGGCCCTCGATGTTGCGCCGACCTGTGAAACCAATCTGAAGCCCATCTAACCTACACTATTCCATTATCATCCATATGTTTATCCAATGACTATTTAAATGCCCTTAAAGTTGGCGAGTCTACTACTGTTGCAGGCAGGGCATTCCACTCCCTTACTATTCTCTGAGTAAAGACATATATTACAGGTGTAAAATCACAATTAGCTTAGATAAATGTGACTTGAAAGAGAAAATGTAAAAGATTTTTAACTGAACTTCTAGGTATGGTTCCACGCACTTAAATTTTAATGAAGTGGTTTGCCTCCTTCCTGAAGCAGTATCCAATAATCAGTCAAGCAGTTATTACACAATGCATTAAGTTAGCCTTAGTCCTGATCTCCAAGTGGATTTTCAACTTCTTATTGAGCACTTGCAACCATGTTAGGCCTCCACGAGCCTCTGATATCTGTTGACCACCTCACCCAGCAAGAGAGGGGAAGCTTGAGTGCATGTGGAGCAATGTGTTTGAATGATATGAGTATTAGTTAATAGCCAGTAATGTGTGCAAGCTATTACATTTAACCTTGAGGCCTGCAGCAATATTAGAACATAGAACATAGAACATAGAACAATACAGTGCAGAACAGGCCCTTAGGCCCTCAATGTTGCGCCGACCTGTGAACTAATCTAAGCCCATCCCCCTACACTATCCCATCATCATCCATATGCTTATCCAAGGACTGTTTAAATGCCCGTAATATGGCTGAGTTAACTACATTGGCAGGCAGGGCATTCCACGCCCTTACCACTCTCTGAGTAAAGAACCTGCCTCTGACTTCTGTCTTAAGTCTATCACCCCTCAATTTGCAGCTATGTCCCCTCGTACTAGCCAACGTCATCATGCTAGGAAAAAGACTCTCACTGTCCACCCTATCTAATCCTCTGATCATTTTGTAGGTCTCTATTAAATCCCCTCTTAGCCTTCTTCTCTCCAATGAGAACAGACCCAAGTCCCTCAGCCTTTCCTCATAAGACCTTCGCTCCAGACCAGGCAACATCCTGGTAAATCTCCTCTGCACCTTTTCCAATGCTTTCACATCCTTCCTGTAATGGGGCGACCTGAACTGTACGCAATATTCCAAGTGAGGCCACACTAGCGTTTTGTACAGTTGCAGCATGACATCACGGCTCCGGAACACAATCCCTCTGCCAATGAAACCTAACACACCGTATGCCTTCTTAACAGCACTATCAACCTGGGTGGCAACTTTCAGGGATCTATGTACCTGGACACCAAGATCCCTCTGCACCTCCACACTACCAAGAATCTTTCCATTGACCCAGTATTCTGCCTTCCTATTATTCTTCCCAAAGTGCATCACCTCACATTTATCTGCATTGAACTCCATTTGCCACCTTTCAGCCCAATTCTGCAGTTTATCCAAGTCTCCCTGCAACCTGCAACATTCTTCCACACTGTCCACCACTCCACCGACTTTAGTGTCATCTGCAAACTTACTAACCCATCCACCTATGTCAGCGTCCAAGTCATTTATAAAAATGACAAACAGCAGTGGTCCCAAAACAGATCCTTGTGGCACACCACTAGTAACCGGACTCCAGGCTGAATATTTTCCATCAACCACCACTCTTTGGCTTCTTTCAGGAAGCCAGTTTCTAATCCAAACTGCTAAATCTCCCTCAATCCCATGCCTCCGCATTTTCTCCAATAGCCTACCATGTGGAACCTTATCAAAGGTGTAAGTGTGCAAAGGTGAAGTAAACTTATGAGTGTATAGTATGAGTTGTGTTTGGTGGAGATTTTTGAGGTGAGTGAAATGTGTAATATGCCAGGCCTGTGGTTCAGTTGTCGGCATGTGCCACTTAAAGATGAGTTCATTGACCGTGACAATTTGAACTTCTTGTGACACAGTTCCTCAGGGTTACATTGCTTGCATTGACAGTGCTGGCTGTCTGGTCCCTTGTCTCCTGAGAGTTTAGCTGGACAGCCTCCTGATAATGAAGATGGAGGAACTGTCTCACACTGTTCCCCTCTTGCATCAAGGCCGTCAGTGTTGTGATAGGGAATCTCGGAGCACAGTTATTGCCCTTGAGTCATTATTCTAAGTTCTTTCTGCATGGACCCTGTGGCCCAACTCCTTGCAGTACCTTCTGCAGCCTGAATTCACTTCCTTTTTATCAGTGCAGGCAAGCTTTTAGTGTTTCCGGTGTGGCATGAGCTTAGGCTCATTGCTGAGACATGCAATCGCTCAAAACCATGTTTAGTGGTGGGAAATATGCTACTTTCATTTAATTTGGCAATCATTGTAAAGTTTCTATCCTTTACAATCTCAGTATCTTTTTTGGGTGATTTTTAAATTTCAGCACACTTTACTCCGGACTTAAATTGAGCCTTCACTCGGGATACTTTTTAAAGTTAGTCCATCCAAAATATACGAAAAAAGGAAAAAAAAGAGAAAAGGAAAGATGTACATGTACCCATAATATCTTGAAATCATTGGTAGACTAATTTTAGTTATATAGTGGCTGTTTTGAAGAAAAACATATCAGCTAAGGTCCCATAGAAGTAGTGAGATAAGCAACCACTTATTCTATTCTAGTGATGTTGATAAAGGAAACATACTGGCCAGGATTTTGGGAATATTCCCTTGCCCTTGTTCAAAAAGTCCATGTGACCTGTTTTATATATGTATATACCATATATATATCTGAACAGGCATACAGACCCTAGGATTAACGTCTCATCCAAAAGGCATTATGGCTAACAATGCAGCAATCCCACACTACTGAACTAAAGTATCATGTCAGGTTATTAGCTCAAATGTTGTATTAGGATCTGATCATTGCAGTTGTCTGGCATTAGTGGTGAAATGCTAAGATACTGAGCCAAGATGGCACTAAATATAGTTTTAAACGGGACATAGGAAAAGAAATACACTGGTATGGTGGAAGATGTTCCTTGAAATTGAGACAAAAGTGGAATATACGGGCAAACAGAGCTCCACTTTGTACTGGCAGTGTTGATGTGAGACCACATGTTACTACTGCCCAACTGTATCTTCATCTTGGAGAATACATAGTTCACCTTCGAAGTTAAGGGAAAAAAAAACTGAACTGATGTAAACAAAAGTACTTAGTGAGAAAGTGAGAATAACATAGATAGAAGGAATAACTCTTTTGTCTCTGCCAAACTTGAGTTCCTCAGTTCGTTTTTATTCCTAGGATAATAGAATCTGTGTTTCATTGTTAACTGTTCCATAATTGCCCTTCTCTGGTGTAGAATTAAAGCCTCAGCAGTTGGAATTACTCCCAGAATAGACATGTTTCAGTGTTAGCTCTCAAATCGATTCGCATTTGCTGTAGTTTCTCTTTTTGTCAGGAAACAATATGAAGTTAAAGGACAAGCACTTAAATTGAAAGTGCTCAAATTATAGTCTTACGATACATTTTTTGCACTGTATATTCTGTAAAGTACCCACTCTCTACCCTGTGCAGGAACCAGTCATCACCAAAAGGTCATGCACAAATCGCATTGTTATATATATTTTAGGCTTTCATGGCTGTGCAAGTTGTTCTAATATGTAAATTGAATGACTGGTTTTTCTGGAAAAAACCCAAAGATCTGCAGATACTGGAAATCAGAAACAAAGACAGAAAAATTGTGGTCTGGCAGCATCTGTGGAGAGAAAGCAGAGTTCATGTTTCGGGACCAGTGACCCTCTTCAGAATTGATAGTAGTTGTGTAAAAGTTGGCATGTGTGCTGAAAATGGGGTGGGAGCAAGGGGGAGGAATAAATGATAGGTGGAGATGGAGCCCAGAGAGAGAGAAACACAGTTAGGCAGACAAAGAAATGGGTAATGATCAGTCGGGCAGAATCAATAACTGCTAATGGGGACCGTTAGTGGCTGACAATGGATTGTGTGTGATAGCACGCATGTGATGACAGAATCTGTTCTTGGGGTTCAAGTAAGGACGTGCGAGAAGGTGGTCAGGCCTTAGAATTATTGAGTTCAATATTGAGTCCTGAAGGCTGCAGGGTACTTCCCCTGCCCATCCCTCCCCCCAGTTACGCCTGGGGTACATGGAACATTCCCTGTTCTAGTCCTACTCAACTACCTCCCCACAACTCTTTCTCCAGTATATCAATGACATGATTAGTGCTGTTTCTCTCTCTCATTTGGAATCGAATTATCAATTTTACTTCCAACTTCCACCCTGCTCTCACTTTCTCCTGGTCCATCTCTGACTCCTCTCTTCTCTTCCTCAACATCTGTTTCCATTTCTGGGTTGCTGGCCACCAATATCCAATACAAACCCACCAACTACCACAGTTACTTTGACTATACATCTTTACACCCTGCTTTCTGTAAAGACTTTGTTCCATTCTTTCAGTTTTTCAGTCCCCGTTGTATCTGTTCCAATGAGGCCAACTTCTACAATGGGGCCTCTGAAAAGTCCAACTTCTTTTCCAACCAAGGATTCGACACCATCATGGTTGAAAGGGCCCTCAGGCATGTCCAGCCCATCTCCCACATTTCAGCCCTCACCCCTCCTCTTCCCTCCCACAACAGCATAGGGTCTCCCTGGTCCTCACTTACCACTCTACTAACATCCACATCTAAAGATCATTTCCACCATATCTGCTACCTCCAGCAGGATGCTACCACCAGACACATATTTCCCTCCCCTCCCTTGCCAGACTTCTCTAGGAATGTTCCCCCAAGGACACCCTGTTCCACTTTTCTTCCATTCCCAGTGCCTCCCCACACCCCCTCAACACTGTCCCATGCAATCGTAGAATGTGGACACCTGCCTGTTTATTTCTTCTCTCCTAACTATCCAAGATCCCAGACACACCCTCCAGGTGAAGCAGCAAATTACCTGTGCCACTCAATCTAGTTTACTGTATTCACTGCTCACATGTGGTCTGCTGTAAGGTGGGGAGACGAAACACATACTGGGAGATTCTTTTTTTTGCTTGTTAGTAGACAAAGATCAAACAATACTAAGTGGAGTTTTCCTTGTAAGGATGGTTTAATTTGTCTGTAGTAACTATAATCTAGGCTAACTGAAGGTGGTAATTGTCTAATTCTTTACTGTACTTTTGGTAATCCCAGAAGGGTGAGGACAAAGGTGCAACAAGCTTTACTTACAAAATCCACTGAGTGATTTATGTAGAATATGCCTATCTTTATCTTCTTGCAAAATCAAATGAATAACATTGCAATTTCGTTGAATCAATTGATAATTTTATGAACCTTTGATAATTTTTGAAATTGTTCACTCCGGCAGCACCAGTTTTTCCATACCAACGATGCAAATTAGTTCTATAATTCAACATGTTCTGCAAATTGTTTAATAGGTTCCAGTTCTTACTCAAAGTTGTTCTGTAGCCTACCGTCTTAAACTGAGGACGCGGAGTAAGACTGAAAATCAAGAAAACAAATAAAAATGATAAGAAACTCATTGCACTAGTTATTAATTTACTAGTTCTGAGGAAGGGTCAGCAGACCTGAAATGTTAACTCTGATTTTTCTTCACAGATGCTACCAGACCTGCTGAGCTTTTCCAGCAACTTCTGTTTTTGTTTCTGACTTACAGCATCCACAGTTCTTTCAGTTTTTATTAAATACATCAGGACAGTTGTGTCAATTTGCATCACCTGAAAGAAACAAACATTATTCAAATTGAAAGTTTCTTCTCTGGCACAATGCATGCACTTCTCAATTAAATATTAATGTAATCCACTTTTGAGCATAAGCCGCTTACTCATTCTTTTCTGTTGAAATTTATAGCAATAATGGAATGGTGCCTATGGAGTTTTGTGGAACTTACTGAGACATAACCTTGTTCAGAGCGTTGGAAATTATGTCTGTTTATCTTGTGACTTCTACTAGTACCGCAGAGCTCTACTCGCTATTCTATTGCTATTTAATAATTAAAATAAAAGCAGCAGTTATATTTTTATTCTGGTAATATTTTTCGCATTTAGTTCAATATGAACAAAAATAGTATTCTTTGTTTGAGTGCATAGTGTGCTGGCGACAAATTGTGTGAAATTGTTTTTCCATAGAACCCTTACAGTGTGGAAACGGGCCGTTTGTCCCAACAAGTCCACATCAACTCTCCAAACAGCATCTCACCCAGACCCGTCCCAGCTTTTCCACGTCTAACCTGCCTATACCCCAGAACACTATGGGCAATTTAGATGGTCAGTCTGCCTAACTTGCATGTCATCAGACTGTGGGAGGAAACTGGAGCACCCGGTGGAAACCCAGATGGACATGGGGAGAATATGCAAACTCCCTGGCACTGTGAGGCAGCAGGGCTAACCATAGAGCCACTGTGCCACCACAAACATTTGTTCTCAATGTGTAACTCTAGATATATACAGTGCAAGCTGCTGGAATAGGCAGCTGAATGTCGTGTCATAAGTGGGTACCCAGGAACAAACACAGAAGTTTCTGGAAAAGCTCAGCAGGCTTGTCAACTTCTGTTTTTGTTCCTGATTTACAGCATCCGCAGTTCATTCAGTTTTTATTCATATTAATGCCCAGCCTTTAGTTTTTCTTCAAAACATTTGTTCAACTATTAGAAGGTTGAGGAGCTGTTTTTCTGATCATACAGTGCTCTTTCTAGTTAAATGAGAGGGAACAATAATTACAAGGTCCTTTTATAATTTGAATGTTCTGAAATAGAGGTACAGTTGCCTCCAACTGTGCCGGATATTATTGGTTTTCAGAAAAAAAGGCGATGTTTATTCAAATCAGAAATCCTGAACCCAGTGAATAATGGACTTGGTAATTCAATTGAAAGAGTGAAAAGCACTTTAGGTTAATGTTCATATAGCTCTGATATTAATTCACCTCTCACATATTGGATTTAATGCTCTAACGGGCCTCACCCAAAATTTCCTAAATCAGTGCAACGTGTTTAAAATCAAAACATCAGTCAACAAATGTCCAATTTTCGGATAACACTAATTTTTGGGTAATCGGGTTTGAGAGAGTGTACCTATATTTAAGATTCTTCAGTACTATCCATTCGAAGTATTGTATTGGGCCACCAACATTCATTGATTTATTTTTTATTTAAAGAAGTCATTACATGTATTCGAGATTGTGCAGCCTCTAATTTTTAATGTTAACTTCTTTTTAATGAAAATGGTGGTCAGCACGGCTTCGTGAAGGGGAAATCATGCCTGATAAATTGAATACAATTCATTCTGAGGAGGTAACAAGCAGGCTAGATAAAGGAGAGCTAGTAGATGTAACTCATTTGGATTCCCAAAGGGCATTCAATGAATTACCACAGATAAGGCTACTTAATTATGTAAGAGTCCATGGTGATAGGAGTAGTATTTTGGAAAAGATAGAGAATTAGCTTACTCATAGAAGGCAGAGACCTAAGATAAAGAGAGCATTTTCAATAGAGCAACCTGTAACTTGGGGAGTGCTACAGGGATCAATGTAGTGCCACAGTTATTTACAATGTATAATTAATGACTTGGATGACAAAGTGAATATACTATCTCCACTTTAGTAGATGGTTGACGGAGAGATAGAAACGGGTTAAGTGAGTGGGTAAAAATGTGGCAGATGGAATATAATGTGGGAAAATGTGATGTTATCCATGTTGGCAGGAAGAAGAGCTGAATACTTTTAGGTGGGGACACACTGCATAAATTTGCAGCACACATGAATTGTAAACAGCTAGCATCTAAGTTCTGTTGTAATAGAGAAGGCAAATGGACCACTGCCCTTGATTTCAAAGGTGGTACGGTGGCTCAGTAGTTAGCATTGCTGCCCCACAACACCAGGAACCTGGGTTCAATTACAGCTTCGGGCGACTGTCTGTGTGGAGTTTGCACATTCTCCCTGTGTCTGTGTGGGTTTCCTCCCACAGTCCAAAGATGCGCAGGCTAGGTGGATTGGCCATTCTAAATTGCCTGTAGTGTTCAGGGATATGTCGGTTAGTTGGATTATAGGTGGATGGGTCTGGGTGGGATGCTGTGAGGGTCCATGTGGACTTGTTGGGCCAAAGGGTTTGTTTCCACACTGTAGGGATTGTATGATTCTGTGAAATGCAGTATGAAAATACAGAGGTCTTGCTAAACCTGTAAAGGTACTAGTCATAGTACTCCTACACCTGCAATATTGTGAATAGTTTTGGTCATCTTATTTAAGGAGATATATACTGGCATTGATGCAGTTCAGAGAACATATGTTAGGTTGATCTGGAAGGATTTTCTTCTGAGGAGAGGTTGATTAGGTAGGGCTTGACATCATTGAAGTTTAGAAGAATGATTATTGAAATATACAAGATTCTTAGGGGACTTGACAGGGTGGATGCAGAGTGTTTGTTTCCCCTTGTGGAAGAGTCTAGCACTAGAAGGCACAATCTCAAAGCGCTCAGTTAGGACAGAGATAAGAAAGAATTTGTTCTTTCAAAGGTTAGCGAATCTGTGGAATTCTTTACCACAGAGGCCTGTGAAGGCTGGGTCATTAAGTTTATTCACTGCTAAGACTGACAGACTTTTAATCAGTTAGGGAGTAAAGAGTTATGGGGAAAAGGCTGGGAAGTGGAGTTGAGGATTATCAGGACAGCCATGATAGTATCTAATGACAGAACATATTCCATGAGCTGAATGGCCTATTTCTGTTTCTTATGGTCTTATGGTAATGTTTCCTTTGTTTGTCTTTCTGTGTGGCCTTTTGGATTCTCCTTCAGGAAAGGGACGACACAAGTACTGCCAGATTTTCACTTACGCTGCTCTGGCCTGCTCACTGCTAGAACTCCTAGTGATTGGCATTTCTGCCTCTTCCTCAACATTGAGAATGACCCATCCCTTGCTTTACAATGCCCACAGTGATCCTATTGAGATCACAGATTGAAATAAGAGAAATGAGAATCAAACCTACATCTCACCATTCTCAATGTGCAGAGTTACTCTGCCAAACTGATCATACTTGACATACTTCGGAGAAAAAAATGTTGCTTACCTTTGTTGTTTATAGTATCAGTTATCCCGTTAGTATCTTGTAGTATCACGGTGCCACAGTTCTACATGTTTGCTCCTTCCTTCCATTCTCCAAACAAAGGGAACAGAAGTTTGCATGTGTTATCTCAGATATTGCACATAAGCATTTTTATTTATAGAATTCTTTCCTCTTTTCAGGATGGCACCAGACAACGAAAGGAGAGAAAGAAAACAGTCTCCTTCAGCAGCATGCCAACTGAAAAGAAGATCAGTAGTGCCAGTGATTGTATCAATTCAATGATTGAAGGCTCTGAACTTAAAAAAATTCGCTCAAATTCCAGAGTCTATCACCGCTATTTTCTTTTGGATGCAGATATGCAATCTCTTCGATGGGATCCTTCAAAGAAAGAATCAGATAAAGCAAAAATTGACATAACTTCAATCAAAGAAGTTCGAACAGGAAAAAATACAGAAATGTTTCGCACCAATGCTATTTATGATCATATTTCAGAAGACAGTGCATTTTCAATAATTTATGGAGAAAACTATGAGACATTAGACCTTGTAGCTAATTCTGCAGATGTAGCAAATATTTGGGTTACAGGCCTACGGTATCTGATCTCCTATGGGAAACACACATTAGACATGATAGAGAGCAGTCACAATAACATGCGGACATCATGGCTTTCAAGTGTTTTTGCTGCAGCTGATACAAAAGGTGTAGGACATATACCATTTAACAAAGCTGTACAGCTTGTTAAGAATCTGAACTCGGGACTGAAAAATGCCAAAATCGAATTGAAGTTCAAAGAATTGCACAAAGCAAAAGAAAAGGTAGGAACTGATGTTATCAAAGAGGAACTTATAGAAGTTTATCATGAGCTTTGCACGAGACCAGAAATATATTTTTTGTTAGTCCAATTTTCCAGCAATAAAGAATTTCTAGATTCCAAGGATCTAATGATGTTTTTGGAAGCTGAGCAGGGAATGCCACATGTTACAGAACAAGTGAGCATGAACATCATTCAGAAATATGAGCCATCAAGAGAAGGACAGGAAAGGGGTTGGCTTTCCTTGGATGGTTTTACCAAGTACCTCATTTCACCTGAATGCCATATATTTGATCCAGAGCACAAGAAAGTTTGTCAGGACATGACACAACCAGTGTCTCATTATTACATAAATGCATCACACAACACCTACTTGATTGAGGATCAGTTCCAAGGCCCCTCAGATATCACAGGATATATTCGTGCTCTGAAAATGGGGTGTCGAAGTATTGAGGTGGATGCATGGGATGGTGCCGACAATGAACCAGTCATCTATACAGGTCATACTATGACATCACAGATAGTCTTCCGCCAGGTCATTGACGTAATTAACAAATATGCTTTCGTTGCATCGGAATACCCTTTGATTTTGTGTTTAGAAAATCACTGTTCATTAAAACAGCAGAAGGTGATGATTCAACATATGAAACAAACTTTTGGAGACAAACTGTACACAAAACCCCCCTCTGTTGATGACAGTTACCTACCTTCCCCTGAAGTCCTTAAGAAGAAAATTTTGCTAAAGGCAAAAAAACTGCCGGCAAATTTCACCGGCTCTGCAGGTGATATTACAGATGAAGATGAAGGTGCAGAAATGGCAAAAAGGGAGTCAAATGAGAATACGGACCAGCAAAATGTAGTTCCAAACAGAAAATTTAAGCTTTGCAAAGAACTCTCAGACATGGTGACTCTTTGTAAATCTGTACTGTTTAAAGACTTTACAGACTCACTTCAAAATCAGAAATTTTGGGAATTCTGCTCATTCAATGAAGTAACTGCCACTAAACTTGCCAATGAATACCCAAAGGACTTTGTAAATTACAATAAGCGTTTCCTGGCCAGAATATATCCAAATCCAATGAGAATAGATTCAAGCAACATGAATCCTCAGGACTTTTGGAAATGTGGCTGCCAAGTAGTGGCAATGAATTACCAGACACCTGGTCTAATGATGGACCTTAACATTGGTTGGTTCCGTCAGAATGGGAATTGTGGATACGTGCTTCGTCCTGCCATTATGAGAGAAGAAGTTTCTTATTTCAGTGCCAATACTAAAGATTCAGTGCCAGGTGTTTCTCCTCAACTCCTCCACATCAAGATCATTAGTGGCCAAAATTTTCCAAAGCCTAAAGGCTCAGGTTCTAAAGGTGACGTAGTAGATCCCTATGTGTATGTTGAGATCCACGGAATACCTGCAGACTGTGCTGAACAAAGAACTAAAACAGTTAACCAAAATGGAGAGAACCCCATTTTTGATGAGAGTTTTGAATTCCAGATTAACCTCCCCGAGTTGGCGATGGTACGATTTGTGGTTCTAGATGATGACTACATTGGAGATGAGTTTATTGCTCAGTATACGATTCCTTTTGAATGCTTACAACCGGGATACAGACATGTGCCACTTCAGTCGCTGACGGGTGAAACTCTATCATATGCCTCATTATTCGTACATGTGGCAATTACTAACAGGAGAGGTGGAGGAAAACCTCACAAACGTGGCCTTTCTGTGAGAAAAGCTAAAAGGTCAAGAGAGTATGCTAGCATGAGAACAATCTTGATAAAATCTGTAGATGAAATATTCAAGACTGTTGTTCAACAATTAAAGGAAGCAACTGATCTTCGAGAAAATGTGCAGGTACGGTTGTGCAAAACATGGTTTGTTTAGTCTACTATAATGTAATAGCAATTAGGGTGAATTGTTTTTGTTGGTTAATATTAAGCTATGATAGAAATAAGATGTTAACAAGAGCAACTTGCATTCACGCAATGTTTTTAACATAGTAGAACATCCAAAATGAGCGTTATTAGGCAAAATATGCTGAGCCACATAAGGAGATAAATGAGAGAGATAATCAAAAGCTTTGTTAATCAGATTTTAAGGAATATCTTAAATAAGGGATGGGGCAGAGAGATTCTTGGATGAAATTCCAGAGCTTTGGGCCTTGGCAACTAAAGACACAAACACTGATGGTGGACTATTAAAAATCTGGAATACTCGAATGCCAGAATTGAATTAACTCTGATATATTGAAGGCTATAAGGTTGGAGGAGATTAGAGTCAGGGAGAATTGAGGCCTTTTGTAGTGTGGGCATTGAAAACAAGGATGAGAACTTTAAATGTGATGAGTGGCATAATTGGGAACCAAAGCAGACCAGGAAAAGGTAAATGGGAGTTGGTTAAAATGAAGGCACAAGCAGAGAAACTTCAGATGAATTCCAAAAAAAGCCATCCAGGAGTGTATCGGAGTGGTTAATTCCAGAAACACGGATGAAGGTTTCAATGGAAGGTGAGCTGAGATAGGGACAGACTCGGATGATGTTATTGAGGTGAAAGTGGACATTTGCTACAGAGAGGAGTGGAGTTAGCAGTAGGAGTAGTCATCCTGTTATGTAATTGGAGAAAATTTCTGCTCATCAAGAACTGCAAGTCGTGTAAGCATCTAACAAGTTAAAGACATAGAGGTGCCAGGAGATAGTGGAAGTGAGGTGAAGCTAGCTATCATCGGCACCTCGGTAGAAACTGATGCTATGCAGTTAGATGACAGGGCAAATTTTACCCTGGAAGAACATATTGCTCCTCACCTATCTCGCCCCACAAAACAATTGGTCAACAACACACTGAAAATGCACTAGGGACAGTCTTACTGAGGTGTGAATGTAACTTTCATTTTTTTGGCTCGGTGAAGTCTCAGACCAATAAGATGTCGGGCAGTCTGATTGGCCAGCAGCTGAATAGCCCCATCACTGCCAGGGCACAATAGTGGTTACTGTTGGGACTGCAATGAATCCTATGACGAGTATAGTACATCGTTACAGAAGACATGGCTAAAGCATTTGCACCCATCTTCAGTCAGAAGTGCCACGAGAACGATCCATCCTCCTGAGGTCCTCTGCATCACAGATGACAACCTTCATCCAATTTAGTTAATTCCCTAGATTCAGGGAAGGTTCCAACAAACTGGAAAGTAGCAAACGTAACCTTTTCTATTCATGAAGAGAGGGAGGCTAAATTTGCAGATGTCATAAAATAGTAGAGTACTTTGTGAAGAAAACGTAAAGAGTTTGCAGATGGATATAGATAGATTGAGTGAGTGGTTAAAAGTCTGAAAGATGAAATATATTGTGGGAAAATGTGAAATTCTTCACTTTGGGAGGAAGAATGAAAAATCAGAGTAATGCTTAAATGGAGAATGACTGCAGAATTCCAAGACACATAGGAAACTAGGTGTTCTTCTGCAGTTGCCACAAAAAGTTAGTATGGAGGTTCAGCATGTAATTGAGAATTTTAATGGGACGCTTTCCTTTTTTAGGAGAGGAATCCAACATAAAAATGAGGGTGTTATACTTCAGTTATACAGGGTTTTATTGAGACCGTCTTTCAAATACTTTGTACAAGCTTTGTCTTCTTAAGAAAGGATGTCAATGCATTGGAGGAGATTGACTAAACTGATACCTTAAATGAGTGGATTGTCTTCTAAGGATAGGTCGGACACGCTGGGGTTGTTTCTACTGGAGTTTACAACCTTGTGGGTTGATGAATGAAATGTGTAAGATCCCGAAAGGCGGATTTTGAAAGGATGTTTCTCCTTGAGGGTGAGTCCAGAACTATGGGGTGCTGTTTCAAAATTAAGAGTCACCTTTGTAGCACAGAACTTGCTCTGGTACATAACTGAAAAAAACAAATTGCCTACTGGAAGTTTCAGGGAACAAGATTTCTGTAATAATGTCTTCTGAAACTGAAACAGTTTGTGCTTTGCCTTTTCAGCTGATCTTGTGATTTTTATTTCAATATTATATAGTTATTTTTCATTCGTATTTATAATTTCCACATCTCCCCTCTCCCATTTCTTTCTATCATAGCTTCCCTTTTAAAATTTGTTCAATATAACATCACAACAATGCATGATCATTACTTTATGCTTTCAATTTTAGAGAAATATGTTGCACATTTTTGATTTTCTCACAGTAACATGGTTGAGTAGCAGTCATTACGAGTAATTTTTAAATAATGTGGATGTTAAAAATATATTTCAGTATCAGATCATTAGTGGCAATATCATTATTATTAGATTATGCAACCAATTTTGATAATGGTAACCAAACTGCAAAGCTGTTAATATTTTTAAACTTAAACTGATAAGAATATTCAGTAGAGTTTTTGTGTAACAGAGTTTCTCACTTTAGTTGCTTCACAGTCTTTGTAAGTGTTTGACAGGAATGATTCACATATAACATTTAAAAAGAATCTGTATGGGTATATGAATAGGAAGGGTTTAAAGGTATATGGGCCAAATGCTGGCAAATGGGACTAGATTAATTTAGGATATCTGGTCAGCATGGATGAGTTGGATTGAAAGGTCTGTTTGCAAGCTGTACAGCTTTATGACTCTATGAACTGTATACTTTGTTACCTAATCAGGAAATTTGTAAAATTGGGTGGTGATATCTTTCCATTGTTCAATCCTGACAAGAAAAAAATCCTAGGTTCTCCTTGGTTCCTCACCTAACAATCCTACTATTACTCAACTAATTATATTTTTTTTATTCATTCACGGGATGAGGGTGTCACTGGCTAGTGCCCATCTCTAATTGCTCTGAGGGTGGTTAAGAGTCAATCACATTACTGTCTGGAGTCACATGAAGGCCTGTCCAGGTAAGGATGGCAGATTCCTTCCCTAAAGGACATAAGTGAACCAGATTGTTTTCCAACAATCAGCAATGGATTCATGGTCATCATTCCATCTTCCATGGCGGAATTCAACCAGCAGGACGTTACCTGGATCTCCAAATTAACAGTCCAGTAATAATAGCAGTAGGCTGTCACCTCCCCACTACATACCACTTCCTGGTTGATGGAAATCAGCACCATTCTTAGACAATTAATGGAAGATTGAATGATATTGAGGTAGTTATTTTGCACAGATCATGCTTTTTATTTACCTGTGCATCTTAGAAAAATATGGAGTACATTTTGTGAAGCCATTTATCAGAGTTCCTTTGAAGTTTCCTCTTAAAAGGATGTTGTGGATTATGAGATTTATTTATATTCCTTAGCTCATTACTTACAAATGAGCAGTGTTGGCAAGGATAATTCATTATTTGAAGGATTGAAAACAGAGAAATGCAGAAAATTCTGCTAAAAACCTCATTTTGGCTAATGGAGCAAATTTTAGGTTAATGTCTGCATTACTTCTGTTCCTACATCTTATGGTCTTATATTCAGCAGAGTTAAAGGTTGAAGCAACCTGGCACAATAACAATGAAAACAGTCTTAATTGTACCGTTCAGTACAAAGTCAGGCGCAATAACCCATGATCAGTGCATGTTACCTGTAGCTCTGCCTCTTTATATTTTGGCTTGGCCAGTGTTAGTTGCTCTTGAAATGAGTGGCTTACAGGAGGTCAGATTTCCTTCCCCAAATAACAGTAGTGACCAGATAGGTTTTTATGATAACAAACATTACTGAGAATAGTTTTCAGTTTACAAATTCATTAATTGAACTAAAGTTCCACCAGCTGCTGTGTTAGGATTTCAACTGTATCCCCAGAATATTAGCCGAGACCTCTTGTTTTACAAGTCCAATGACATCCCTCCTAATTTCACTCAGTGACCATTTTTGAGAATGTATTAACACAGAGCATAGAATAAAAATTAAATGATTGAAAAAAATGATAATTAGGACATTAGGAGCATTCCTTATCTGTTTTCAAGTATATGCATGTTATCTTTAATATTTGATAAGATGAATATTAATTCTACAATCTACAGCAACAAGAGTTTCCCAACCTCCGTAAGACAACAAAAATCTTGTGAATAGAGAAGTTGTCTGTACCGCACTCCTGTACTGGAACCAGGGCTGTGTACTGGCAACAAATGAGAGCGATAGAGGGGTTCCATTGACAATATCTTCATTGTATTCTCTGGATTCACTGAAGGGACTGGCAAGCTAAAGCAAGTGTCCTTCTTGAAGCCTGTTCCACAAGCAGTCAGGCCAAACCCCTGAGCAGTCAACTTTGATGAAACTGTACGCAGTGTCCTGATGGCGGAAAATCGCATCCTCCGGGCTCCCAGGTCCTGCTTCCTCAAATCTGAAATGGCCAGTGCTTCAGCGGAGGACAAAGAAAGTGCTTCAAAGACTCTTTGAGCTCTCTTTGAAGTATGACAACATTGACATTAACGACTCATAGAACATAGAACATATAACATTACAGCGCAGTACAGGCCCTTCAGCCCTCGATGTTGCGCCGACCTGTGAAACCAATCTGAAGCCTATCTAACCTACACTATTCCATTATCATCCATATGTTTATCCAACGACCATTTAAATGCCCTTAAAGTCGGCGAGTCTACAACTGCTGCAGGCAAGGCATTCCATGCCCTTACTACTTTCTGAGTAAAGAATCTACCTCTGACATCTGTCCTATATCTATCACCCCTCAATTTAAAGCTATGTCACCTCGTGCTAGCCGTCACTATCCGAGGAAAAAGGCTCTCACTGTCCACCCTATCTAATCCTCTGATCATCCTGTATGTCTCTATTAAGTCATCTCTTAACCTTCTTCTCTCCAATGAAAACAGCCTCAAGTCCCTCAGCCTTTCCTCATAAGACCTTCACTCCATACCAGGCAACATCCTGGTAAATCTCCTCTGCACCCTTTCCAATGCTTCCACATCCTTCCTATAATGCGGCGACCAGAACTGTATGCAATACTCCAAGTGCGGCTGCACCAGAGATTTGTACAGCTGCAACATGACCTCACGGCTCCGAAACTCAATCTCTCTACCAATAAAACCTAACACACCGTACGCCTTCTTAACAACCCTATCAACCTGGGTGGCAACTTTCAGGGATCTATGCACATGGACACCGAGATCTCTCTGCCTGTCCACACTACCAAGAATCTTACCGTTAGCCCAGTACTCTGTATTCCTGTTACTCTGTCCAAAGTGAATCACCTCACTTTTCCACATTAAACTCCACTTGCCACCTCTCAGCCCAGCTCTGCAGCTTATCTATGTCCCTCTGTAACCTGTAACATCCTTCCGCACTATCCACAACTCCACCGACTTTAGTGTCATCCGCAAATTTACTAACCGATCCTTCTACGCCCTCATCCAGGTCATTTATAAAAATGACAAACAGCAGTGGCCCCAAAACAGATCCTTGCAGTACACCACTAGTAACTGAACTCCAGGATGAACATTTCCCATCAACCACCACCCTCTGTCTTCTTCCAGCTAGCCAATTTCTGATCCAAACCGCTAAATCACCCTCAATCCCATGCCTCCGAATTTTCTGCAATAGCCTACCGTGGGGAACCTTATCACACGCTTTACTGAAATCCATATACATCACATCAACCGCTTTACCCTCATCCGCCTGTTTGGTCACCTTCTCAAAGAGCTCAATAAGATTTGTGAGGCACAACCTACCCTCACAAAACCGTGTTGACTATCCCTAATCAAATTATTCCTTTCTAGATGATTATAAATCCTATCTCTTATAATCCTTTCCAACACTTTACCCACAACCGAAGAAAGACTCACTGGTCTATAATTACCAGCGTTGTCTCTACTCCCCTTCTTGAACAAGGGGACAACATTTGCTATCCTCCAGTCTTCTGGCACTATTCCTGTAGACAATGACGACATAAAGATCAAAGCCAAAGGCTCTGCAATCTCCTCCCTGGCTTCCCAGAGAATCCTAGGATAGATCCCATCTGGCCCAGGGGACTTATTTATTCTCAGACTTTCCAGGATTGCTAACACCTCCTCCTTATGAACCTCAATCCCATCTAGTCTAATAGCCTGTATCTCAGTATTCTCCTCGACAACATTGTCTTTTTCATGTGTGAATACTGATGAAAAATACTCATTTAGCGCCTCTCCTATCTCTTCGGACTCCACGCACAACTTCCCACTACTGTCCTTGACTGGCCCTAATCTTACTCTGGTCATTCTTTTATTCCTGGCAAAACCTATAGAAAGCTTTAGGGTTTTCCTTGCTCCTACCTGCCAAAGACTTCTCATGTCCCCTACTGGCCCTCCTTAGCTCTCTCTTTAGGTCCTTCCTGGCTAACTTGTAACTCTCAAGCGCCCTAACTGAGCCTTCACGCCTCATCTTTACATAAGCTTCCTTCTTCCTCTTGACAAGAGAGTCAACTTCTTTAGTAAACCACGGTTCCCTCGCTCGACCACTTCCTTCCTGCCTGACAGGTGCATACTTATCAAGGACACACAGTAGCTGTTCCTTGAACAAGCTCTACATTCCAATTGTGCCTAGACCCTGCAGTTTCCTTCCCCATCCTATGCATCCTAAGTCTTGCCTAATCGCCTCATAATTGCCTTACCCCCATTTATAGCTCTTGCCCTGCAGTATATACCTATCCCTTTCCATTGCTAAAGTAAACGTAACCGAATTGTGGTCACTATCACCAAAGTGCTCACCTACCTCCAAATCTAACACCTGGCCTGGTTCATTACCCAGTACCAAATCCAATGTGGCCTCGCCTCTTGTTGGCCTATCTACATACTGTGTCAGGAAACCCTCCTGCACACATTGGACAAAAACTGACCCATCTAAAGTACTTGAACTATAGCGTTTCCAGTTAATATTTGGAAAGTTAAAGTCCCCCATAACAACTACCCTGGTCCTTTTGCTCCTATCCAGAATCATCTTTGCTATCCTTTCCTCTACATCTCTGGAACTATTCGGAGGCCTATAGAAAACTCCCAACAGGGTGACCTCTCCTTTCCTGTTTCTAACTTCAGCCCATACTACCTCAGTAGACGAGTCCTCATCAAACGTCCTTTCTACCACCATAATACTGTCCTTGACTAACAGTGCCACACCTCCCCCTCTTTTACCACCTTACCTGATCTTACTGAAACATCTGAACCCCGGAACCTGCAACAACCATTCCTGTCCCTGCCCTATCCATGTCTCCAAAATGGCCACAACATCAAAGTCCCAGGTACCAACCCACGCTGCAAATTCACCCACCTTATTCCGGATGCTCCTGGCATTGAAGTAGACACACTTCAAACCATCTTCCTGCCTGCTGGTACACTCCTACGACCTTGAAACCTTATTCATGACCTCACTACTCTCAACTTCCTGTACACTGGAGCTACAAGTCAGGTTCCCAGCCCCCTGCTGAATTAGTTTAAACCCTCCCGAAGAGCATTAGCTTGGTACCCCTCTGGTTCAGGTGCAGACCATCCCGTTTGTAGAGGTCCCACCTACCCCAGAATGAGCTCCAATTATCCAGGTATCTGAATCCCTCCCTCCTGCACCATCCCTGTAGCCACGTGTTCAACTGCTCTCTCTCCCTATTCCTCGCCTCGCTAGCACGTGGCACGGATAACAAACCAGAGATAACAACTCCGTTTTTTCTAGCTCAAAGCTTCCACCCTAGCTCCTTGAATTTCTGCCTTACATCCCCATCCCTTTTCCTACCTATGTCGTTGGTGCCTATGTGGACCATGACTTGGGGCTGCTCCCCCTCCCCCTCAAGGATCCCGAAAACATGATCCGAGACGTCACGGACCCTGGCACCTGGGAGGCAACACACCATCCGCGAGTCTCTCTCGTTCCCGCAAAATCTCCTATCTGTCCCCCTAACTATGGAGTCCCTAATGACTAATGCTCTCCTCCTCCCCCCTCCTTCCCTTCTGAGCAACAGGGACAGACTCTGCGCCAGAGACCTGTACCCCATGGCTTACCCCTGGTAAGTCATCCCTCTCAACAGTATCCAAAACGGTATACTTGTTATTGAGGGGAACGGCCACAAGGGATCCCTGCACTGTCTGCCTGTTCCCTTTCCGTCCCCTGACTGTAACCCATCTACCTTTTTCCTGTACCTGAGGTGTGTCTACCTCCCTGTAACTCCTCTCAATCACCCCATCAGCCTCCTGAATGGTCCGAAGTTTGTCCAACTCCGGCTCCAGTTCCCTAACGCAGTTTCCGAGGAGCTGGAGTTGGGTGCACTTCCCGCAGATGAAGTCGGCAGGGACACTAGTGGTGACCCATACTTCCCACATTCTACAGGAGGAGCATGCAACTGCCCTAACATCCATTCCCATTGTTCTGAATTCCCAAAAACAGACTATTGGAAAAAAAACTAGTAACTTACCAAATTGGCGCTCAGAACCTTTTTGGTTGGGTGGGAGACACTACCTTAGTAGTGTTTCGGGTAAAGCAACCGCCCAAATATATTACCTCACTTACTCAACCATCCCATGTCTGCTCCTGCTCGACGTGCACTCTGCCTATTCACGAGGTAAGTTTTTAAAGGAGGAGCTTACCTTCCCAGGCTGCCCTCGCGCCTCCTTCCGGACTCCCGCCGCTGAAACGACTCAAAGGACCTTGCTCCAATCATTCAGAATAGCAACAACTCGTCCTTCAACCTGCATCAAACTTTTAGTCACAACGTCTTAATTATGAAGCAGAGCAGTGCCAGAAAGGGCAAAAACAGGTGGCAAATCTTGCACTCTTGATCCAAATTCTGAGCGGGACAACCTACAACCTGGGAACAAAGATATGCAGGTCAAGAATCAGACAATGCAGAAACAGAGATCCATGGCTGACACTTACAAACCCGAGTAAATGTCATCCTGAAGTTGAGGGTCAGCCTTTTTAAAGTTCATCTGGACTATCAGAACAATCTGAATGACTCTTTCAAAAGTTGACATCTTGAGCTATGCAGTCCTCCATTAGCAGTCCTTTTGGATTTCTGAGTTTTCCTGGATAATTGTGTGACTGATTTCAATGACACTTACAAAACAGAACGAGAGGACAACAAGCTTAAGAACATAAGAAATAAGAATGTAAGAGCGGGGGAGGCCACTTGGCCCCTCAATCCTGCTCTACCATTCAAGTCCACATTCCTGGAGAAAAACTAAAAGAACTGCGGATGCTGTAAATCAGGAACAAAAACAAAGTTGCTTTTCCAGCAGAGATAATAGGTACTGCAGATGCTGGAGAATCCGAGATAACAACGTTTGGAGCTGGATGAACACAGCAGGCCAAGCAGCGTCATAGGAGCAGGAAAGCTTGACGTTTCGGGCCTAGACCCTTCATCAGAAATGGGGGAGGGGAAGAGGGTTCTGAAATAAATAGGGAGAGAGGAGGAGGCGGATAGAAGATGGATAGAGGAGAGGATTGGTGGAGAGGAGGCAGACAAGTCAAAGAGGTGGGGATGGAGCCAGTAAAGGTGAGTGTAGGTGAGGAGGTAGGGAGGAGATAGGTCAGTCCAGGGAGGACGGACAGGTCAAGGGGGCGGGATGAGGTTAGTAGATAGGAGATGGGGGTGGGGCTTGCGGTGGGAGGAGGGGATGGTGAGCGGAAGATCAGATTAGGGAGGCGGGGACGAGCTGGGCTGGTTTTGGGATGCGGTTGTGGGAGGGGAGATTTTGAAGCTTGTGAAATCCACATTGATACCATTGGGCTGCAGGGTTCCCAGGCTGAATATGATTTGCTGTTTCTGCAGCCTTCGGGTGGCATCATTATGGCACTGCAGGAGGCCCAGGATGGACATGTCGTCTGAGGAATGGGAGGGGGAGTTGAAATGGTTCGCAACTGGGAGGTGCAGTTGTTTGTTGCGAACTGAGCGCAGATGTTCTACAAAGCGGTCCCCACGCCTCCGCTTGTTTTCTCCAATGTAGAGGAGGCCACAACGGATACAGCGGATGCAGTATACCACATTGGCAGATGTGCAGGTGAACATCTGCTTGATGTGGAAAGTCTTCTTGGGGCCTGGGATTGGGGTGAGGGAGGAGGTGTGGGGGCAGGTGTAGCACTTCCTGCGGTTGCAAGGAAAAGTGCCGGGTGTGATGGGGCTGGAGGGGAGTGTGGAGCGGACAAGGGAGTAACGGAGAGAGTGGTCCCTCCAGAAAGCAGACAAGGGTGGGGAAGGAAAAATGTCTTTGGTGGTGGGGTCGGATTGCAGATGGTGGAAGTGTCAGAGGATGATGTGTTGGATCTGGAGGTTGGTGGGGTGGTACGTGAGGACGAGGGGGATTCTTTTTTGGTTGTTATTGCGGGGACAGGATGTGAAGGATGAGTTGCGGGAAATGCGGGAGACACGGTCGATGGCGTTCTCGACCACTGCCCGGGGCAAGTTGCGGTCCTTGAAGAATGAGGACATCTGCGATATACGGGAGTGGAATGCCTCATCCTGGGAGCAGATGCAGCGGAGGCGAAGAAATTGGGAATGGGGATGGCATTTTTGCAGGAAGGTGGGTGGGAGGAGGTGTTTTCTAGGTAGCTGTGGGAGTCGGTGGGCTTGAAATGGATATCGGTTTCTAGGTGGAGACCCGAGATGGAGACAGAGAGGTCCAGGAAGGAGAGAGAGGTGTTAGAGATGGTCCAGGTGAACCTGCTGTTGGTGAAGTGGATGAACTGTTCAAGCTCCTCGTGGAAGCACGAGGCGGCGCCGATACAGTCATCAATGTAACGGAGGAAGAGGTGGGGTTTAGGGCCAGTGTAGGTACGGAAGAGGGATTGTTCCACGTTGGTCCAGGAACTCCCTACCTTCGTCTGTGACACCACCCATGCCCTCCAACTCCCCCAGAACTTCCAATTCCCCGGTCCCCAACACCTCATTTTTACTATGGATGTCCAGTCCCTATACACCTGTATTGGCCATGCAGATGGCCTAAAGCCTCTCCGCTTCTTCCTGTCCCGCAGACCTGACCAATCCGCCTCCACTGACACCCTCATCCGCTTAGCTGAACTCGTCCTCACACTCGACAACTTCTCTTTCAATTCCTCCCACTTCCTACAGACAAAGGGGGTGGCCATGGTTACCCGCATGGGCCTAAGCTATGCCTGCCTCTTTGTAGGAACAATCTACGTGGAACAATCCCTCTTCCGTACCTACACTGGCCCTAAACCCCACCTCTTCCTCCGTTACATTGATGACTGTATCGGCGCCGCCTCGTGCCCCCACAAAGAGCTCGAACAGTTCATCCACTTCACCAACACCTTCCACACCAACCTGAAGTTCACCTGGACCATCTCTAGCACCTCTCTCTCCTTCCTGGACCTCTCTGTCTCCATCTCGGGTAACCACCTAGAAACCGATATCCATTTCAAGCCCACAGACTCCCACAGCTACCTAGAATACACCTCTTCCCACCCACCTTCCTGCAAAAATGCCATCCCCTATTCCCAATTCCTTCGCCTCCGCCGCACCTGCTCCCAGGATGAGGCATTCCACTCCCGTACATCTCAGATGTCCTCATTCTTCAAGGACCGCAACTTGCCCCCCGCAGTGGTCGAGAATGCCCTCGACCGTGTCTCCTGCATTTCCCGCAACTCATCCCTCACATCCCTCACACCACGTCCCGCATTCACAACCAAAAAAGAATCCCCCTCGTCCTCACATACCACCCCACCAACCTCCAGATCCAACGCATCATCCTCCAACACTTCCACCATCTGCAATCCGACCCCACCACCAAAGACATTTTTCCCTCCCCACCCTTGTCTGCTTTCTGGAGGGACCACTCTCTCCATGACTCCCTTGTCCCTCCACACTCCCCTCCAGCCCCACCACACCCGGCACTTTTCCCTGCAACCGCAGGAAGTGCTACACCTGCCCCCACACCTCCTCCCTCACCCCAATCCCAGGCCCCAAGAAAACTTTCCACATCAAGCAGATGTTCACCTGCACATCTGCCAATGTGGTATACTGCATCCGCTGTACCCGTTGTGGCCTCCTCTATATTGGGGAAACCAAGCGGAGGCGTGGGGACCGCTTTGCAGAACACCTGCGCTCAGTTCGCAACAAACAACTGCACCTCCCAGTTGTAAACCATTTCAACACCCCCTCCCATTCCTCAGACGGCATGTCCATCCTGGGCCTCCTGCAGTGCCACAATGATGCCACCCGAAGGCTGCAGGAACAGAAAATCATATTGAGCCTGGGAACCCTGCAGCCCAAAGGTATCAATGTGGATTTCACAAGCTTCAAAATCTCCCCTCCCACAACCGCATCCCAAAACCAGCCCAGCTCGTCCCCGCCTCCCTAACCTGTTCTTCCTCTCACCTATCCCCTCCTCCCACCGCAAGCCCCACCCCCATCTCCTATCTACTAACCTCATCCCGCCCCCTTGACCTGTCCGTCCTCCCTGGACTGACCTATCTCCTCCCTACCTCCCCACCTACACTCACCTTTACTGGCTCCAGCCCCGCCTCTTTGACTTGTCTGCCCCCTCTCCACCTATCCTCTCCTCCCGAAACGTCGAGCTTTCCTGCTCCTATGTTGCTGCTTGGCCTGCTGTGTTCATCCAGCTCCACACCTTGTTGTCTCGGATTCTCCAGCATCTGCAGTACCTTTTATCTCTGTCAGCATTGCATTAGGTTTTGGTTAGCAGCCCAGGTGAATAGTTATGAATTTGTTTTTCTTTATTAAATGCATAGTAGATGGTACCTTCTTTCTTACTAAAATAACAATAAGTAGAATTAAGACCAATTTGATCTCACACAAATAAACACCATTTTATATATGATTTTCAAATGAAAGTCTCCTCATTGTAAGTGATGCAGGTGCGAGAAGAGTGCAGTACCTTTTGGTGTAATTGAGTTAAAAATAGCCAGCTTGGGATCAGTGATGACTTCCAGGAAATAAATCATCAGCATCTCGACATGTCAGGTGGTAATATTGCTCCTTGAACTTCTCGGTCACTTGTTTACAAAGAGCACCCTATATTTTCTAATCAGCATGTTCAGAGACGTATTACACACCTCTAGAACAGTTGGATTTGAACCTGGGACTCCCAGTCCAGAGACACAAAGAACACCATACGTTTTCAGGTAAGGATGAACACTCATATCTCGGTTTCTGGCATTAATATTTTATACTTCTACAATTAATGCGAGAAAACATTATTTACATAAGTATTCACGTTTTAATTAATATGAGCCTTTTTTAGTTTACCTTAGCTAATCAGATAAATGAGATTCAAAGCACTGTAGATCTCGGCACATGTATAATTTGACGTTTGAAGCTTCAAAGAATCCTTCCAGAAATGGGACTCGACTTGTGTAGTAAATGGAATGAGGGCCATGTGGATCTCATTGACTATGCGATTCTTGATTGGGGCTATTAACCTGGGCCAGTTGGGGAACCCTGGCTTACAGATATGAATAGGAGATTCAGAGAGTCTCTTCATTCTAGGGACTGGGTCTGAGCTGGCAGATCAGAGCCCATGTACTGTGCACATGCAAACAACGGGTGACTAGGTGATGGGATACCGCCATCTGTGCAGTTTTTTCGACTTGTATGTGGAATGTAACGTGTGAAGCACTGATGTTGGCACAAGTGGTCCTGATATTGCGCATTGGTTGTCATGCATGGTCGGCTCTTTATGTCTTAAACTTATGTGCATCTTCTTGGCAATACAGCCCAAATGATCTGTTTGATTCCCATGTGCCAACTTCTGAGATGAATGTAACCTTAAACATGTATCTCTTAGCTGAAAAATTGAGGTCAATTCTAATTATGAGTTCACCTCAAAATGTACTAATTGGTTGAAAAATTGAGGATTAACCTTTATGTCAACTATCGGCCTAAATATGGATCTTGGTACCAAAAAATGAAAATGGACATGAATTTCGCATTGTCCTATACATTGTAATCCATAGTAATCCTCAGGAAATGCATTCCTCCTCGCCTGTAATGTTCCGTAGTTCTATAGGAGAGACGAGGTAAGTGGAATTAGGTTTGGATTTCTTCAGGAAAGATGTTTAACAAACCCTGTAAGCTGAATTGCCTCCCCCTGTGTTGTGAGCGATTATTATTCTGTGGTACTTTACATACATTAGAGCATCACACAAAAACTAGATCTTTTCGTTGTCCTAAATCTGTGATGGCTATCAGGTACATTATGATAGCGATCCCAAGCTGACTGATTTTCTTTTTATCCTCTCTAGTCCTGGGGCGCTGATGTTAATTGTAATGACCTTGCTGCTGTTCTAACTGAATAGATTACCTCCTCACACAACAGGTTCCTTGGGTTTCCTTCATTTTTATGGTGGACTTTCTGGCTAAAACAGTGGGAATCAATATCTTTAAGTTAATGTAATAATTTAGGAGTTAATTTTATTTCATACTTCCTTTGAGAGATCTTTTTATTTTGTATTCTATTCAATATCTTACATGAATAAACTTCAAACTTAGCTTAAGTATAAGAGAAAAGTACTACAGATTCTGGAATGAAAACAGAAAATGCTGGAATTGCTGAGCAGGTTTAGCAGCTTCTGAAGAGAAAGAAACAGTTGGAGTTTCAAGTTGATGGCCTTTCATCAGAAACTTGTCAGAAAAATTTTGCGTTGTCTGCACTGGTTGTGAGCGACTCGGACTTTTATGGAACTTGAATAGTGTGCCATTGTATCTTAAACAGCAATTTTGAGTTGTTTTATTAATATTATATTTTCTGAATTTGTCTATAGCACTGTTTTGGGACCAACACATTTCAATCAGTTCATCAACTCATTAGCTTCGAGCTAAGGATCTCCACTGGATTTCTCTGTGAATATCTTAACGGTTGATATTTAAAATGTGTTTCTGGATCTATTTATATTAGTTGGAGTAATGCTTTGCTACATTTTATGATGTCTTACAATGGTGTTACCACAGGTTAAGCAAGGCAAAGGTTATTTCAATCATTTTTATTATACTTACAATTATTATTTGGAAACAAAGCATTAACAGTAGGTATTCAGCTATTAGTACAGTTAGGCAAAAAAAGGGCAAATTTTGTCAAATGTTAAAATCTTTCAATTTTTATTATTCACTAAGATCATGGTTAATCTGATTATGGTTGCAACTCAATTTTCCTGTCTGGCTCCCATAACCCTGGATTTCCTTGTCAATCGAAATCGAGTTAACTCAGCCTTAAATAAATTCAGTGACCCAGACTCTACTAATCTCTGGAGAAGAGAATTTTCACACTAACAACCATCTGAGAGAAAATAATTTCTCCTCATCTTCCTGCTAAAAATAAGACATCTTATTCTTAAACTGTGTCTCAAGTATCTCTAGTATCTCTCACAAGAGAAAGCATCCTCCCAGTATCAATGCAATCAAGCCCCTTCAAAATCTTGCATATTTCAATAAGGTCATCTCCCACTATTTTTAACACCAATAGATAGAAACCCAGTCTATTCAACCTTTCTTTGTAGGATAAGCCCTTCAGTTGAGTGAGCCTCCTGTGAAATGCTTACAATACAATTAAATCAAGTTTAACCAAAATTGTACACCGTACTCTTGCAAGGATCTTGTACAGCTGCATTAAATTTCCCTGCTTTTATATTCCATTCCTGTCGCAATAAACACAAACATTCTATTTATCTTCCTAATCGCTTGCTGTATCTATTTACCAACCTTTTGTGATTCATGTACCAGTTCACTAGATGCCTTTGCATGACCATGTTCTGCAGTCTCTACATTTAAATATTATGCTGCTTTTCTACTCTTCCTGTCAAAGGGATCTAGTTTACATTTTCCTACATTTGCTCTGTTATTTCTTTGCAGACTTACTTATCAAACAATATCCCTTTAGCTCTTCTTGACAACTTAATTTCCTGATTATCTTGATGTCATTAGCAAATTTAGCTGCCAGACATTTGATCCCTTCATTCAAGTTCAAACATAATCTCAATTCAATCCAATTCAGACATAAATTATAAATATTGAGTCTCAGCGCTGATCCCTGTGGCAGACCACTAGTAAAAATTTGTTAACCTGAAAGTGGCCTATTTAGCATTCCTGTCTGCTGCCAGTTAGCTAATTAGTCCCTTATTCTTTCTAATATTATTACCTCCTTACCATAAGTCCACAACCATGAGGACTTACTTTGTGCAGCAACCTTTGATGTTTCGCCTTAAAAAATGGAAATCCATGTATATCACCTCTTATAGGTTTTCCTTCATCCATTTTGCTTATTGCTTCATCAAAAAGCTCAAATAAATTAGTCAAACACTGTTTCCCCTTCACAAAACCATCTGGGCTTTGCCTGATCTCATAATGATTTTAAGTATCCTGCTATATCCCTTTAAAATGGCAGTTTTGCTCTCATACACATTAGACTTACTGGTCTATAATTTCCTTCTTTCTGTTTCCCACCTGTCTTGAACAAATTGTTACGTTAACTATTCTCCAATCCACAGATCTCCTTCCAGACTCTAAGGAACTTTGGAAAATTATAACCAATGTTTCCATTGTCTCTGTAGCCACTTCCTTTAAGGTACTAATATGCAGGCCATCAGGTCCTGGGGACTTATCAGTTAATAAGTCTATTAGTTTTCCCAGTAACTATCTCCTGGTAAAGGTGTTTGTTTTAAGTTACTCCCTCCTTTTCAGATATTTGTTTCTCAAGTATCTGGGAACAGGAGAAAGTAAGAAGTAGAAAAGAGAGACATATTACTGAAAGATTTATCTTTTACTCATCAGGATAACTGCAATTATGCCAACTTTCAAATAATTGCAACAATTTTTATGACAGGCTAAAAGGGGTGCTGAATGGTTTGCAAGTTGACTTTAATTGGCCAAGGCACTACCATGGGGAAAGCAACAGGGAACAAAGCTCCTCATACTTCTGTGTCATTTAAAAATGGTACGCGGTTTGAACATATTTCTTTTGTTCTAGGACAAGCAATGTTTGTTCACAAGCAGAGTCTCACTCTCTGCAGTTAAAGAAGCCTGCAGCCTTCCTTTTGAATTACCTGGAAGCAGGCGGAGCCTATATTTCATGTTATTTTCTGCATGGCAGCCCCTCAACCAATCTAAGTCAACTTGCTGACCAATCAATAACTCATTCCACACCATAAATTGTTATTCTTGTGTTTATACTGATGATTTCAGGATGGTAAGCTTCAGCAGTTTGTCTCTGTTTACAGCAGTACTCAAGATCTGTGCTGCCAAAAGACTGAAAGCTAAAAGTGTACACTGACATCGTCTGCATCTTGTAAATCAGAGGAGATGAGAGTTGAAGGAGATGTAGGATTAAGGAAGGAGGATTAGGTATGCAGAGACCTTAATCATCAGTTAGTCCAATCTATCTGCTTGTGGCCACTTCGTATCATAGCCAAATTTTATGGGGATTAATTGTGCAGGCGCATTTGTACTCCTGAAGCTTTTGTTTGCTACCTGTTGTTCTGCACTAATTACTCCTACAAAAAAAAGGTGTCCATTGTTTGTTTTGGGTGATGTTGCTGCCTTGGTTGAATAATTGTTTCTTTGTAAAAGCTGTGAGTTGGGGTTATAAAATTTCAACAGTATTAAATTTGTGAGGGGGATTTTAAGATTTTTAGTTTAGGATTGTGTGCCGATTGATTGATTGAGATTATTGACAGATAAGTGATGGGGTGAAGAGAATCGAGAAGTTGAATTGCTTGAAGTCAGTGGTGCAGTTCATCCTTTTAAGACCATAAGACCATAAGACAAAGGAGTGGAAGTGAGGCCATTCGGCCCATCGAGTCCACTCCGCCATTTAATCATGGCTGATGGGCATTTCAACTCCACTTACCCGCACTCTCCCCGTAGCCCTTGATTCCTTGCGAGATCAAGAATTTATCAATCTCTGCCTTGAAGACATTCAATGTCCCGGCCTCCACTGCGCTCCGTGGCAATGAATTCCACAGGCCCACCACTCTCTGGCTGAAGAAATGTCTCCTCATTTCCATTCTAAATTGACCCCCTCTAATTCTAAGGCTGTGCCCACAGGTCCTAGTATCCCCACCTAACGGAAACAACTTCCCAGCGTCCACCCTTTCTAAGCCATGCATTATCTTGTAAGTTTCTATTAGATCTCCCCTCAACCTTCTAAACTCTAATGAATACAATCCCAGGATCCTCGACCGTTCATCGTATGTTAGGCCTACCATTCCAGGGATCATCCATGTGAATCTCTGCTGGACACGCTCCAGTGCCAGTATGTCCTTCCTCAGGTGTGGGGCCCAAAATTGGACACCGTATTCTAAATGGGGCCTAACTAGAGCCTTATAAAGTCTCAGTAGCACATCGCTGCTTTTATATTCCAACCCTCTTGAGATAAATGACAACATTCCATTCGCTTTCTTAATCATGGACTCAACCTGCAAGTTAACCTATAGAGAATCCTGTACTAGCACTCCCAGATCCCTTTGTACTTCGGCTTTATGAATTTTCTCACCGTTCAGAAAATAGTCCATACCTGTATTCTTTTTTCCAAAGTGCAAGACCTCGCATTTGCATGATATCAGTCTCATGATATCAGTGTCCTTGATGGAGACAGACAGGATTTACAAAAACACAAATCAATTGTCTTCAGTTGTTTAATTTGATCTTTATTGGAGTAATTTAAATCCATATTCCTAGATGGAAATTCAAGACCTGTTAGGGTTTTGCTACCTATTCAATTTAATGGATGAAAACAAATGCTGAGGAGCATAGCGTCAAAAATTGCAGTCTAAAGTGTTGATTTTATTAATCATGATGGCAATTGTTGATGTGTTCTTTTGAAAAGTATTTCTAAAAATGCAGCTATCATCAGTAGTTATCAAACCTGAGTTAGATGATGAGCAGCGTATGAAGGAATTTGATTTATCAGCTTGACATCCAAATTACATTTTTAAAAAAAAATCAAATAAGAAATGCAATTCCAGGTCACTTACTTTACCAAATAAATATTGCAATAAAAGCCAGCATGAATTTATATGTGAGAGAAATTCTGTTGTGAATTGATTCTTTTTTATTTGTCGATAGGCCCCATTAATAACTGAGTAAGTCAAATAGATACATGACCTGGTTTAAAATTAAAGTGATGTTGCTAAACTCCTCCGTAATTGTGATCTATGATATTAGTTATGATGAGTTACCAGGTGCAAAATTGGGATTCTTTATTCATTTTAGTATTTACACTTGGTCTTCTTTGCAGGGTGAGATTCATTAAGTCTGCCATGTTGTGTTGTCTCAAAGGAAATGTATTTTGTTAATTCATCTGGCCCATCAATCTGTTGTACCTTAATTAGGAATTCTTTTAGAATAATTTCATAATTTTCTTTATCTTTATTGCCCTATTCATAATGCTTATTTCTTTTTCTGCCTGCCCTTTTCATGGTTATCCGAAATGCCAAAGTAGTTAATCACACTGGTCCCTGACAGTTTCTGGTTTTGAGTGGCCTTCTATGAAGTATATGAGGACAGCCCAGGGTGACTCATACTTAGAATTTCCATAGCTTTTTCTATGAATGTACCCAGTGTTCACTTGGAGCCTGTCTTTATGATTTGGCTGAGATTAATAATTAATAGGTCTGAATTTTCCACTTGGTTTTATTCAATACTGATGGAAAGCCTACACTGGTTTGTAAGGTAACATTGACAGTGATGTGAACCCTGTTGCTATAAAGGTAACGTCACCATAGTTCTAGAGGATTATAAGGTTGCTCTGTCATTACAGAGAGGTAACTGCAAGTGGGTTTAACCTGAGGGTCTCCATGCCTTAGGTGAGGCTGAGAAGGTGTGACCTTCATGGTAGCCTCAGCTGCTGTGGGTAGCCTTTATGTACTGCTCTGTGTCACAGACTATTGAAGTTAATTGAATTGAATGCCTTCTTTCATTAAAATCCTGAAAAAAAACCATTCAATTGCTTTTAATACATTTATCTCCAGGCACCTCTCTTATACGGTTAATTGATGTTCCCGCTAAGCTGCATGACTGCTGCTCATCAGTGTCTAAATTGAAATTTGTGAGATAAACCATGGACATAAATGTTAGCTTGCCAAAAAAGTCCATTCAATCCTTCAGGTTTCTCTTTTGTTGTAGACTATTCTACTTCTTTAATTGTTTTATGTGGGTCACCATTTGGTTTCTTACTTTTCTGAAACTATATCCCCACGGTTCCCGAAGCCGTGGCCGCACACGGACTTTCGAGGACTGAGGAGTGGCAGAAATCCCTAGAGGGAGTATTGTTGAACATAGTTCATATAATCTAGCTGCACTCCAGGTTAATACAAATTCTGCGGTTGCAACATCAGGATAATCCCCTAAAAACACATTACACTTGAGCCACATCATGCACACTTAATTATATATCAGTTGAATTTAATTATATGCAGGTGGAGGGTGTTAATGGGATCTAACTTGAATGCATATAAGGAGTCACTGAACAACATTATGGTGTGGATGAGTCAGGAAATTTAGGCTTATAATTCTTCACTCTATAAATAAATTTGAGTGACTGAAGATTGGCGCCAGCACTACCCATGACCAATTTATTTTCTGGATTAGAACACAATAGCAGATAATGATTACATTAAGGAGAAAGTTAGAAGTGTTGTACATGGATCTGAAGGGTAAATAGTGCAATATGCGCCACCCACTATGACGATGTCATATGGACTGAACCACGTAAATACACTTGAAAACACTGTTGGGAGTATATCTGGTTATGTTGTATCAATGGGTATAAATGGGCAAAAGAAGCAATGGATATTTTTGAAGAGATACTGAATGCCTTTGACAATTACTATAACCTCGGAACTAAGACATTTCATGACTGAACAAGTTTTAATAGAAGAGTTCACCACACAGGGGAATCCTTTAACTATTTAATTAATTAAGACTTCACATTAATGAAGAAATGCACCTATGGTGACTTAAGATCAGAATTCATAAGAGGCAGGATTGTTGTAGGAATCGTTGATATGCCCTTGTAAGATATATTAAGATCCAAAGAAGATCTGGTTCTAGAAAAAGCTGTTCAGAAGGTGAGTGGAGCTGATGTTTAAGTTTGTAAGATCAATTCCAAGAGGAGAAGATCAACTTTGGAATAGGATAGCAGCAGAGTCAATTCAATTCTTAATGTACAAAGCCACAACAATGTAAGTGAGAAACCAGTACAGCAAATAGGACAGGCATCTGACATTAAAAATCCTTATCACCACTGTGGAACAAAGAATTTCAGGCACAAACATTCCCCCGTTTGTAATAGTGAATGTTTTCTCTATCACACACTAGGGCACTTTCAGAAAATGTGCAAAATGGGGATATAGTTTCAGAAAAGTAAGAAATCGAATGGTGACCCACATAAAGCGATTAAAGTAGAATAGTCTACAATAAAAGAGAAGCTTGAAGAATTGAATGGACATTTTTGGCAAGCTAACATTTATGTCCATGGTTTATCTCACAAATTTCAATTTAGACACTGAGGTAAGTCATACAATCATAGAGATATGCAGCGCGGAAACAGACCCTTCAGTACAACACATCCATGCCACGTAGATATCCTATATAAATCTAGTCCCATTTGCCAGCATTTGGCCCATATCCCTCTAAAACCTTCCTATCCAAATGTCTTTTAAATGTTGTAATTGTACCAGCCTCTACTGCTTCTTCTGGCAGCTCATTCCATATACACAGCACCCTCTTTGTGGAAATGTTGCCTCTTAGTCCATTTTGTATCCTTTCCTTCTTACCTTAAACCTATGCCCTCTAGTTTTGGACTTCCCCACCCCAGGGAAAAGACCTTGTCTATTTACCCTATCCATGCCCCTCTCGATTTTATAAACCTCTGTAAGTTCACCTCTCACCCTCCAGTGCTCCAGGGAAAATAGCCCCAGCCAATTCAGCCTCTCCCTATAACTCACACCCTCCAATCCTGGCAACATTCTTGCAAATCTTTTCTGAACCCTTTCTGGTTTCACAACATTCTCCCTGTAGAAGGGAGACCAGTTTTGCACACAATACTCCAAAAGTGGTCTAACCAATGCCTTTTACAGCTGCAACATGACCTCCCAACTCCTATACTCAATGCACTGACCAGTAAAGACAAGCATAACAAACGCTTTCTTCGCTATCCTATTTACCTGCGACTCCACTTCCAAGGAACTATGAGCCTGCACTCCAAGGTCTCTTTGTTCAGCAACACTCCCCAGGACCTTACTATTTTAAGTGTATATGTCCTGCTCTGATTTGCCTTTTTGAAATGCAGCATCTTACATTTATCTAAATTAAAATCCATCTGCCACTCCTCAGCCCATTGGTCCATCTGATCAAGATTCCCTTGTAACCTGAGGTAACCTCCTTCACAGTCCCCTACACCTCCAATTTTAGTGTCATCTGCAAACTTACTAACCATACCTGCTATGTTCACATCCAAATCATTTATGTAAATGATGAAAAGCAGTGAACCCAGCATCGATCCTTGTGGCATACCACTGGTCACAGGATTCCAGTCTGAAAAGCAGCCCTCCAACACCACCCTCTATCTTCTACCTTTGAGCCAGTTCTGTATCCAAATAGCTAGTCCTCCCTGTATTCCACGTGTACTAACCTTGCCAACTAGTCTACCATGAGGAACCTTGTCGAACACATTACTGAAGTTCAAATAGATCACGTCTACCACTTTGCCCTCGTCAATCCTCTTTGTAACATCTTGGAAAAACTCAATCAAGTTAGTGAGATATGATTTCCCACTCTCAAAGCCATGTTGACTATCCCTAGTCTATAGTGCTATATTGTCAGACAGTGAGCCATTGTTAAGAAAATACTGCCTGACAACAATGCAACCACAGGAGTCAGGAAGCATAGTACTAAGGTTAAAGCAATTCTCTAAAACAGGGGACAGCAACCTATAGAAAACCTATATGTCATTCATAATTAAGAGCACTGACTCTAGACTAGGAAGGTATGTCTTGACCTTGGATTTGTTCAAAAGGTGGAAGAGATTAAACAGCAGAATCTTAGGACCTTCTTTGAAGTATAATAAATTATTTAAAGGATAAGGAAGCTGAAAACTGAATACAGCATTTCACTAAAAAAAAAGCTAAAACTCTTTTGCATGTACAGACCTGAGAACATTTTGCATCTCCTAATAAAAGAAGTTAAGAAGCATCTTACAGAAATGACAAGAATAGACATTATTGCTGTAGTCATGGAACCAACTGATCAGTAATATTTTTTGTAACTAAATCTAACAATACTATTCAAATTTGCGTTGACTTAATATAACCCACCAAGGCGATGGTGAAGAAAACCTACAGTGTGTCTACAGTTGATGAGAGTTTAGCTAAAAGTATCAAAAAGTAGAGATTTTGAGATCCTCAGAACTCTAATGCCAATATGGAGTTTTCCACTGTAAAGTCAGTCTGGTATGTACACAGCTTCTCAGGGATGATAAACTATTTGGTGAAATTGTGGTCTCACTTAGCAGCTACTGCAGAATCTTGAGACACTCCTCAAGAAGAAACAAGGATGATGTGGGAACCCAAATCAGGAGAATTCTTTTCAAAGGATCAGGGGCATGTTGATGCATATAGTTGTGTTAATGGACTATAATGATGTCATACGGACTCATGGCCAGAACAGCTTAGGATCTCAAAAATGTGACACCTAACATCTGTTCCTCCTCTAAGTCTTTTTGTAACAACATCCATTCCGCCAATGTAATCTTTAATTTGTTGCTAACATACGATAAATTATATTTTGTTAGCTGCAAAGTGTTCTTCTAGTTTGTTTAGGAAGTGTTTTTCCTCTGTCACACTAGACCAAACAGACCTTGTAGCTTCCTATACATAAAAAGGATGTAGTAACAACCTTCATCACATGCTTCAGAAGACAAAGTCATTGTGGACTCTAAACATTTCACTGTTCACAGATGCTGCTGGATCTGCTAGTTCCTCCAGCATTTTCTGTTCTTATTTCCAATTTCTAGTGTTCGCAGTATTTGCCTTTTAATGTTACGGTCTTGAATATTGCAATTACATGGTCTGTGTGAAAGGAATCATGTAAAATGCTGCAAAACATATTACTGGTTCAAATAGATTTCAAGTCAACAAACACCCTTGTGAATGGTTCATGCAGCAAATTCACACTGCATTATTGGAGAGTCTAGTCCCAAGCAGTTGATTTAATGGTGAAATCACAAATTGCCTTCTGTGCTATGCAATAGATCTTCTGGTCTAGAGCTGTAACAACAACTTCCATTGTTTTTGGCATTTTAATGTTTTACCTGCAGTGAGATGAGTTTTCATGAAAGCTGAGGTCTCAAGAGAAAATTCAAGAGCTCTAAAGCATTGTATAAGGTCAATTGAGATAAAACTGAATTCAGGAGATTCGGTATTTAATAATAGCAAGATTTATAGGGAATGAAAACCCATGGTCAATTTGATAGCTCATGGTGGTAAGACAATACTTGCAAAACAGCATTTTCTGTTCTTATTTCCAATTTCTAGTGTTCGCAGTATTTGCCTTTTAATGTTACGGTCTTGAATATTGCAATTAATCTTCTCATATTCATTCTACGTGACTAATTAGAATCAACTACAGAACCTTAGATTATAGGTACTGTTAGAAGTAGAGCCGATATCTTGTACTTCAAATGCTCTTGTGTTTTGTGATTAAGATCCTAAGAAATAGAATATTCAGGTCCCACTGGTGTGTAACTGCATCTCAGAAGAGTCTGATTAGAAAATAGCTACAATAAATCAAGGATTGGATAATATTAATGTGAATACTCATGATGCACAGGTAATAGCCACTGTTGTATTCTGAGGTGTTTTATTTAACACCACTCGTACTGGATTTGTAAGTAATGTGAGTTCAGTTTACTTGAAAATCTCAGACAAATTTACTTAACAGACAAACTACAAACAAATAACTTGCATTTGCAAAGCAACTCATACATATCATTAGTCTACCGTGCCGCTTCTTGGAATCTTTACGGGTGCTGGACATATTTCCATCCTTTTCCTTGGCTCAATGGCATGTAGCTGTTAAAACAATGGCAAGGCAGAAATGACAGCCAAACACCAATGACTCCAGAGTTAGTACATGGGTAACACATATTCTGTGAGAATCTCATGAATGAAGGCTTGCAAAAATTCTGGAACATACAGGAAAGACAATTGAAAAGTTTTATTGTAGGTTGAATGTTTGAGATGACGGCTGAAAAACGAGATTCCTGTCTGAAAGAATGAGTTGAAAGAATTGAGAGTAAAAAAGAGCAGTTAAAGTTCTCATGGTGTTTCTGGAAGTGAGTCTTTCATCAGAAAATGATTACATTGGAGAGAGATTCTCTAATAGTGTGAGAAGGAGATCTCATGGTATTAGTTTCAACAGACCTAAAATTCCAAGTACAGATTGTAGTTTGAAAAGATTGAACAAGGGAATGAAGGCTGACAAACAACCGTGGAACAGATCTAGAAGCAGAAGTCCTCATGACTGAAATTTTGGTTGGCGCCAATAAACGAGAATAAACTAATGAGTACCAAATCAAAAGGAATTATAGTTGGAAAGAATTTACATTTTTTTCTAAATGACAAGATAAGGGCAAGCAGTTTTGTCATGAGGATGAAATTGAACTGGGAAGTTCCTTGAGAGGGGCTTATAAGTCGAAAGTGAGGCCAATTAGAGTCATAGAGAAGTACAGCACAGAAACAGACCCTTCGGTCCAACATGTCCATGCTGACCACATATCCTAAATTACTCTAATCCTGTTTGCCAGCATTTGGCCCATATCCCTCTAAACCCTTCCTATTCATATACCCATCCAGATGCCTTCTAAATGTAATTGTACCTGCTTCCACCTTCTCTGGCAGTTCATTCCATACACGTACAACCCTCTGCATGAAAAATTTGCCCCGGAGGTCCTTTTTAAATCGTTCCCCTCTCACCTTAAACCTATGCCTTTTAGTTTTGAACTCCCCTACTCTGGAGAAAAGACCTTGACTATTCACCCTATCCCATGCCCCTCATGATTTAGGCAGGAATTTCCCACTGCTAGAAAATCTTTTCAGCTCCATTGATCATATATTCATTAGTGTAGATTAATCAGCATAACAGCTATATTTCGTAGTTTGATACTTTTCAGAGAAAAGTGATTCTAAAACTGAAAAGATGCAGCACTTGCAAAAGGGGAACTAAGGAACTTAAACAGTTTGTATACATGACCTGAATAGTGATACTTCCAAGATGTTCAGCTTTTTGTGAGATTGTTTTCCAGAGAATGGGTCATGCTCAACTAAAGACAGTTCCCGCAATATTTTATTGGTATGCATAAAAATAATATTTTAGGCATCTTTATGATTCATGCTGATGACTTTGATACTCTGGAATTTGACAAATGTGTTGTTAAGAAGATTACAGTAGAGTTTAAAGTTGGGAGACAGGCTTCAGCTGCTTTTCAATATATTGCTTTAGACATAAGTTGTACTTCCCTAATCTGGTGCTCTTTGGTCTGGGACCCTCTCTGGTCTATCACTTGCAGTACTTCTGGTTTTACCAAGAACTTAAACAGCTCTGTGCCTGTCTCCCCAAAGGGCTTTCCTTGCTGCGCCAGTGTAAACATCTCAATAAGCTTATTTGAGTCAGTTTCAAAGTGATATCTTCTACAAGCATAATGGTCCATGTAAAGTCATTGTTTAAGTCACAGGGTCATGATGTGTACATGCCTAGTCTGCAGGAGAATCATGAGCAACATACAGACTGCATCACTGACAAAGCAGCTGGAACTCTACAGATAGGTGAATAAATTATTTAAACTCTCCAAAATAACTGCTTTCCATTTAATTTTGTGTTACACAGTGCTTTTTACATGTATTTTAAAAACTCTAGTGCTCACCCTAACATATGACTTACTGTGGTTTGTGAAATTTTCTGGCCTGCCGGCCAGTCCGGAGACTACTGGATTACGGAGGTTCAATATGTATTAAACAGTCTACATTCGGAATAACTTTAAATTCCTGTTTCATTGAGTTAGATCATCACAAAAATAACATTGTGCGTAGATCCATGAACTGTATATGACGCAGACCTGCAGGTCCCTATTCTTGGGCCATCCTAATATATTGTTCTGCCTCTGTGCGGAAGTTTCACTTCCTTGCCATATACACTGCTGAACAACTAATTGACAGCTACGTTATGGGCACAAAGGCCGCAAAAGAATAAGGATGTCATACAAGGTGGGCCAAAGGTGTCATCATGACCCGTTGTCATGCATTTTATAGCTTGTTTTGTTTCCACATGCTGTCTGTCGTTCCTGTTGCTCACTGTAGATGATGGCGACATTACAGAGTCTTCTCCTGCCTGGGGTTGAGCAGGTATTTGGTCTCCACAAGTCCTCTGAGTGCCAGCAGCAGATCTGTTACAGTGTGCCCTCCAGATTCCCCCGTACCTGAGCTGGGGGGGTGGGGACAGGTGCAGGAGGCAGCCTTGACAGTTCTTCCTCTGAGAGATCAGTACTGTCATCCTCAGAGGTTTAAGAGGGAGCCTCAGGGAGTCGGGCATTTCTCTGCAGGAGCTGTATCGATACTTGCTGTATCATTAAGACACAAGAGAGAGGTTTCACAGTAGTTACAGTTGGTGTGGATAGAATGAGACTGACAGCTGGGTCACTGTGATATTTGCAGTGGAATGAAGAGTGACGCTTGCTCAGTTGGCAGGATAATCTTACTGTGTTTCACCAGGAAAGTAAAGGACCAATTATTCCCGCCAGATGAAATAATAATTCACAAATGGAATAGTCAAATTGAGTTGAGATTTGAATCACCAGATCCCCATCCAAACCACTCAATGCTTAATTTTCTGATCTTTTAAACAAGTCCAAAGTGTTTTTTAGAACCACTTTGTAAGATAATTACATTTTAAATTAAAAGTTATAACTATTCAATGAGATTAAATCTGGTTCAATTTGTTTTCTCAAGGTGAACATGATGTGTACTTATGTTGTAGATACAAAATAGGTGATGAATATTGGGCATAATTGGTCTCCTTGTTAAAACCTAAACTGTAGTATTCATGATTAGAATTTTCATAGTTCCATTTTCTCAATGTTCATTGTTAATGGGCTCTGGGCATCTAGAATAATGCTAAAGAGTCCATTCCAGTGCTTTGGCCAGCTTTGAATGGTGGTGTTAGTGACCTTTCTGCATAAATGATGTGCAGCCTTCTTATGACGTGCACAGAATAGGTCTTCACCCTCTCTATGGCCCTGTAACCTCCTACTGTTATTTATTGCATGTGTCATGATGGTGTGGTCTACTGACTTGAGAGACGAGAAATGGATGCTCCTGGTTCTGAACTTCGAAGAAGACCTGGTTTCACCTTGACCTAGGCTCTTAGTAATTTCCAAACTCAGAAGTGTGAGGAGCGATTTCTTGAAAAGTGCATAGTGGTTTAAATTGCATTGCTCCTTCCGTTGTTTACTTTTTCCTTTTGTGTGTAGCCTTATCCTGCCAGTGGAATGACGCTGGGTTTCTGGCTGTTTGATAAGCATATGCTTTGAAATCCAAGTACTCACTTTGTATCCCCTTGTGACTTGAATAAATGATTGTGGGTGATGTAGTTAGGCTTTGTCAGTTGATTGTTTATGAGCTAACATTTTGCAAATGCCTTTGCAACAAATAACAAGGTGTGGAGCTGGATGAACACAGCAGGCCAAGCAGCATCAAAGGAGCAGGAAAGCTTGACGTTTTGGGCCTAGACCCTTCATCAGAAATGGGGGAGGGGAAGAGGGTTCTGAAATAAATAGGGAGAGAGGGGAAGGCAGATAGAAGATGGATAGAGGAGAGGATAGGTGGAGAGGAGACAGAAAGTCAAAGAGGCGGGGATGGAGCCAGTAAAGGTGAGTGTAGGTGGGGGGATAGGGAGGAGATAAGTCAGTCCAGGGAGGACGGACAGGTCAAGGGGGCGGGATGAGGTTAGTAGATAGGAGATGGGGATGGGGCTTGAGGTGGGAGGTGGGGATAGGTGAGAGGAAGGACAGCGGGGACAAGCTGGGCAGGTTTTGGGATGCAGTTGGGGGAGGGGAGATTTTGAAGCTTGTGAAATCCACATTGATACCATTGGGCTGCAGGGTTCCCAGGCTGAATATGATTTGCTGTTTCTGCAGCCTTCGGGTGGCATCATTGTGGCACTGCAGGAGGCCCAGGATGGACATGTCGTCTGAGGAATGGGAGGGGGAGTTGAAATGGTTCACGACTGGGAGGTGCAGTTGTTTGTTGCGAACTGAGCACAGGTGTTCTGCAAAGCGGTCCCCAAGCCTCTGCTTGGTTTCCCCGATGTAGGGGAGGCCACAACGGATACAGCAGATGCAGTATACTACATTGGCAGATGTGCAGGTGAACATCTTCTTGATGTGAAATGTTTTCTTGGGGCCTGGGATTGGGGTGAGGGAGGAGGTGTGGGGGCAGGTGTAGCACTTCCTGTGGTTGCAGGGAAAAGTGCCAGGTGTGGTGGGGCTGGAGAGGAGTGTGGAGCGGACAAGGGAGTCACGGAGAGAGTGGTCCCTCTGGAAAGCAGACAAGGGTGGGGAGGGAAAAATGTCTTTGGTGGTGGGGTCGGATTGCAGATGGCGGAAGTGTCGGACGATGATGCGTTGGATCCGGAGGTTGGTGGGGTGGTACGTGAGGACGAGGGGAATTCTTTTTTGGTTGTGAATGCGGGACGGGGTGTGAGGGATGAGTTCCGGGAAATGCGGGAGATATGGTCGAGGGCGTTCTCGACCACTGCAGTGGGGGGGGAAGTTGCGGTCCTTGAAAAATGAGGACATCTGAGATGTACGGGAGTGGAATGCCTCATCCTGGGAGCAGATGCAGCGGAGGCGAAGGAATTGGGAATAGGGGATGGCATTTTTGCAGGAAGGTGGGTGGGAGGAGGTGTATTCTAGGTAGCTGTGGGAGTCAGTGGGCTTGAAATGGATATCGGTTTCTAGGTGGTTCCCCGAAATGGAGACAAAGAGGTCCAGGAAGGGGAGAGAGGTGTCAGAGATGGTCCAGGTGAACTTAAGGTTGGGGTGGAAGGTGTTGGTGAAGTGGATGAACTGTTCGAGCTCCTCGTGGGAGCACGAGGCAGCGCCTATACAGTCATCAATGTAAGGGAGGAAGAGGTGGGGTTTAGGGCCAGTGTAGGTACGGTAGAGGGATTGTTCCACGTAACCTACAAAGCGGCAGGCATAGCTTGGGCCTATGTGGGTACCCATGGCCACCCCCTTTGCCTGTAGGAAGTGGGAGGAATTGAAAGAGAAGTTGTTGAGTGTGAGGATGAGTTCGGCTAGGCGGATGAGGGTGTCAGTGGAGGGGGATTTGTCAGGACAGGAAGAAGTGCAGGGGCTTTAAGCCATCTGCATGGGGAATTCAGGTGTATAGGGACTGGACGTCCATAGTAAAAATGAGGTGTTGGGGTCCAGGGAATTGGAAGTTCTGGAGGGGGTGGAGGGTGTGGGTGGTGCCACGGACGTAGGTAGGGAGTTCCTGGACCAAGGGGGTGAAAATGGAGTCTAGGTAGGTGGAGATGAGTTCAATGGGGCAGGAGCAGGCGGAGACAATGGGTCAACCAGGGCATTCAGGTTTGTGGATTTTGGGAAGGAGATAGAAGCGGGCGGTGCGGGGTTGGGGAACGATGAGGTAGGAGGCGGTTAGTGGGAGGTCACCTGAGGTGATGAGGATAGAAACGGGCAGTGCGGGGTTGGGGAACGATAAAGAATCCCCCTTGTCCTCACATACCATCCTACGAACCTCCGGATACAACGCATCATCCTCCGACACTTCTGCCATCCGCAATCCGACCCCACCACCAAAGACATTTTTCCTTCCCCACCCTTGTCTGCTTTCCGGAGGGACCCCTCTCTCTGTGACTCCCTTGTCCGCTCCACACTCCCCTCCAGCCCCACCACACCCGGCACATTTCCCTGCAACTGCAGGAAGTGCTACACCTGCCCCCACACCTCCTCCCTCACCCCAATCCCAGGCCCCAAGAATACTTTCCACATCAAGCAGATGTTCACCTGCACATCTGCCAATGTGGTATACTGCATCCGCTGTATCCATTGTGGCCTCCTCTACATCGGGGAAAACAAGCGGAGGCTTGGGGACCGCTTTGCAGAACACCTGCGCTCATTTCGCAACAAACAATTGCACCTCCCAGTCGTGAACCATTTCAACTCCCCCTCCCATTCCTCAGATGACATTTCCATCCTGGGCCTCCTGCAATGCCACAGTGATGCCACCCGAAGGCTGCAGGAACAGCGAATCATATTCAGCCTGGGAACCCTGCAGCCCAATGGTATCAATGTGGATTTCACAAGCTTCAAAATCTCCCCTCCCCCAACCGCATCCCAAAACCAGCCCAGCTCGTCCCCGCCTCCCTAACCTGTTCTTCCTCTCACCTATCCCCTCCTCCCAACTCAAGCTGCACCCCCATCTCCATCTACTAACCTCATCCCGCCCCCTTGACCTGTCCGTCCTCCCTGGACTAACCTATCTCCTCCCTACCTCCCCACCTACACTCACCTTTACTGACTCCATCCCCGCCTCTTTGACTTGTCTGCCCCCTCTCCACCTATCCTCTCCTCCCGAAACATCAAGCTTTCCTGCTCCTATGTTGCTGCTTGGCCTGCTGTGTTCATCCAGCTCCACACCTTGTTGTCTCGGATTCTCCAGCATCTGCAGTACCTATTATCTCTTTGCAACAAATATCCAGTTTTCAACCTCATATGGAAGTTTGGCCTTTTGGACTTAATATGCTCATAGTAATAGTGCACCCAGGCCTCTCAAACTATGGTGTCTTGCTACATGTAGGTACAAATCAGTCTTTTTAGCCAGCAGAACATTCAGTTTAACTTTGATTCCTGTAGGAGCTGCAACTGTGTCAGATATCCTGCCGCCTACCAATTCCAGGAACAATGACACCACTCCCTAAACCCCAGCGCTATCCCATTGGTGAGGCTTCCAATAGCTGTAGTTTAATTCCTTATGAATATTACAAAATTACAGGCTGGAAATGAGCAACTAAGTATCAACTTGAAACCCCAGAAGGATAGCAGGACCATCATTTTTGCACAACCCTGGTTAGACCACATCTGGAATAGTGAGCAATTCTAGGCACCACAACTTAGGGAGGATACAATAGTGATGGAAGAAGTACAATATAAATTTGCCAGAATGATTCTTGGACTCTAACGGTTAAATTACAAGAAATGATTCAATAAATTATGGTTGTGTACCCTGGAATTTAGAAATTTAAGTGAGATTTGATTGAGGTTTCCTTGCTTTTCGGGGGAACAGTTAGGATTGATGAAAATAGGTTATTTCTGCTGGTTGAGGTGTTTAGAAAATGGGGACATTGTGTAAAAAGTAGACCCAGACCTTTCAGGCATGAAATTGGGAAACACTTCTAAATGTGGCAGACATTTGTAATTCTGTTCTGCAAATGATAATCAATGTAAAATGTGTATTTTATTTTAAATTTCTGATTGATATATTTATGTCACCCAAAGAAATCCAGGGATATCGAGCAAAGGTAAGTATATGGAATTAGATTGCAGATCAGCTGCTGGATAATAGAACATTTTCAAATGACTAGATGGTCTTCTCCTGTTCTGATGTTTTTGTAATTCGTGGACTTTTTGTAATTTGTGGGTGGCACGGTGGCTCAGTGGTTAGCACTGCTGCCTCACAGCACCAGGGACCCGGGTTCAATTCCAGCCTCGGGTGTCTGTCTGTGTGGAGTTTGCACATTCTCCCCGTGTCTGTGTGGGTTTCCTCTGGGTGCTCCGGTTTCCTCCCACAGTCCAAAGATGTGCAGGTTAGGTGGATTGGCCATGCTAAATTGCCCGTAGTGTTCAGGGCAGTGTAGGTTAGGTGGGTTGTTGGGGGGGGTCTGGGTGGGATGCTCTGAGGTTCGGTGTGGACTTGTTGGGCCGAAGGGCCTGTTTCCACACTGTAGGGATTCTGTGAATAATTACTCATGCCCTCCATCAGTCACCCATCCTTACTGTTAATATCTAATCAATGATAACTCATATAGTTTAAAATCATGTTACCTATTTCTCCCAGTCTACTAAACTGGTGTAAACTATTATTAGGCACCTTATACGGCCCTTTAACTATCTTATAGACTCCAGATGGAACTCTCTAAGCCTATTCAGTTCTAAAATAAATGGGGCGAGGTCTTTGTGCCTATCTCAGTAGCTAACGCTCGTTAAGTTAGGAATTAGTCTCTCGATTTTCCTTGGAACCTTTTTCTAAGGCTCCTGTACTTCCTACTCTGCATGGTACATGGTATTCTGAATACAATAAAAACCTAAAGACCTGCGGATGCTGTAAATCAGGAACAAAAACAAAGTTGCTGGCAAAGCTCAGCATGTCTGGCAGCATCTGTGAAGGAGAAAACAGAGTTAACGTTTCAGGTCCGGTGAGGACCCGTTCTGAGGAAGGGTCACCGGACCCGAATGCTGAGCTTTTCCAGCAACTTTGTTTTTGTTCCTGTATTCTGAATACACTCTGGCCAGTGCCTGTACAGTATCAAAAAGGTGTTGAATGGTTATATGAATACAATCCAATACATTTTTGCTTTGGCTACAGTTTCTCAATGTAAGTGATACAGCTTCACTCGATACGAATAACACAATGCACAATAAAATCAATATGTTTTACTCTATCTAATTCATATTCTGTGTTTACCATAATCAGGCATGCCCAATATTGTCAGCATCAGCTGTTCAGAAAATGTGGGAGATGGAGTTCCAGTGCATCTTATAGTGCAAGTGCCAGAACTGGAAAAATTATTCCAAGATTTTAAGAAATAGAAAAAAGACTTTATTTGGCCGTTCTTTTTGCCTTAGTCCTGTCTTTCATTTAAAACACTTCCAATTGTCGCTTGAACTATGCACCCTAAATCATTTGAACTGGCCATTAGGATGTGGCAGACTATGAGCTAGTCTAGTCTGCACATTTTTCAAAAGCCTTCTTTCCTTCCTTGTTACAGATTACCTAACTTGGTAACTTTGAATGATGGTCTTGAGATGGGGTTTATAGGTGGATGCAAGAGGAAGTGGTATTGTATCACAATATAAGACAGCATACCAGCAGTTAATATATAAAAAAAATTAAAGCTGAAACTAAAACAGAGGCACACATGAAAACAAACCTGCACGACATAATAGCTCCTCTTCCGGCTGTTGCACAAAACTCTATGAAAACAATAAACTCCATCCCATCCCCTGTTGTTTTTCAGTCTCAACAGAAACCACTTCCAATGAATAAACTTCTCTTTGAGTAGTAACTTGATCCTGTATATAGCACCTTTATATAAACAAAGGAAAATTGGCTGGAATTACAGATGTAGTAGCAATTTACCTTTATGAAACAAGCGGTGGAATTTCCCCCTCCTGGTCTAGCCTGGCAAGAAAGGTGGAAAAATATGGATGAGAGTTTTAAAAATATTCAGATCTCGATGTTGAGAAACATTTCCCAATTTTTCCCCTCAAGCCTTAAAGGACAACAAGAGAATCTCACCTTTGAGTGGCCATTGTCTTGGTTCCATTTATTTGTATAGTGTAAAAGCCCTAACTTTCCTTCTTTATACGCTACTTCCAATTCTGCTGTCCTTCACTGAGAAACTAGACAATTCCAATTCCCAACATGTCAGTCAGAGTAGCTGAAGCTCGCTGAGTGACTCTCTTGTATTGCTTCTTTAGTACAACAGCCTCCTTTCTCTATGGTCACCAGCCTCCTTAGCCGTTCATCCATGCCATTCAGCATCATCAAACCACCAGCTTCACCATTCCTGTGCTTGGACACACCAGATTGGACCTTCATCACTTTGGACCACAGGGACCCTATAACTTGCATGCTTCTGCCAGGTCTCTGTGCACAGGGACATACATGCATCTTCTACATCTGCACAGGATGCCTTTGTGCTCACATGGATACATGCATCTATGGATCTTTGCTTATTTTCTTAGCACTAACTTGTTCTATCACTTATTTGGGGATGGCCTGCATCTTTGTACATCATATTGTTTTCTTAGTGCACACTCACTGATTTCAGCACTGAGTTATGAACTGCCAGGCTCTGTGTAGCTCACACTGCTTTCTTAGTGCACAGGATTAGTTCTTAGTTAGAACTGCTGGTCTCCGAGGTTTGCATTGCTTTTTGGTGCAGAGCGCATGCAGCTTGGGGAGCACTGAACAATCAATCAGTCAGTCAGATAGGGGTGGACATGTCAGTGAATGTGCAACACTGTCCTATGTCAACATCAGATATACAGCATGTGCTAGCAGTTAACAAGCTAAACATAATGCATACGCTTCAACCAAATGGCCATGTGTAAAAGACAAACGGCACCAGAATCTCAGGGCTTGTCCTATTCCAGTCCAGGGATTGGATCATGATTGGTCCTGCAGATTAGGTGCATGGAGTCCTGTGACTACAGGTAAGCCAGTTTGGATGCTTTTGAAACATCAGTCCAAGAATGTGGGGCGTTTTTTTCTTACAATAAGACGTAGAGAGGGATTGGGTATGATTGAAGTGGATGGAAGAGCAGTTAGTAGTGATGCACGAGCAGGAGAGGTGTTGAGTTGTCCCCATTGAGTGAGTAGGAACCGCAAAGGGCAGGATGGGTTAGGAGTTTGGGAGGAAGAGGTGAGTGGATATGATGCATGGTATACTGAGAGTTGTGGTCCATAAGCCTTGGTGAAATTCATTTGCAGTGGCAGAGTTAGGATGAGCAGTGGTAGTCTTCTGTCTGTGAGGTAGCAGAGAAAAGATAGTGACATTTCACCTTCAGAGCACAGTTACGTGGAACAATCCCTCTTCCCTACCTACACTGGCCCTAAACCCCACCTCTTCCTCCGTTACATTGATGACTGCATCGGCGCCGCCTCGTGCTCCCACGAGGAGCTCGAACAGTTCATCCACTTCACCAACGCCTTCCATCCCAACCTGAAGTTCACCTGGACCATCTCCAGCACTTCTCTCTCCTTCCTGGACCTCTCTGTCTCCATCTCGGGCAACCACCTAGAAACCGATGTCCATTTCAAGCCCACTGACTCCCACAGCTACCTGGAATACACCTCCTCCCACTCACCCTCCTGCAAAAATGCCATCCCCTATTCCCAATTCCTTCGCCTCCGCTGCATCTGCTCCCAGGATGAGACATTCCACTCCCGTACATCTCAAATGTCCTCATTCTTCAAGGACCGCAACTTCCCCCCCCCACAGTGGTCGAGAACGCCCTCGACCGTGTCTCCCGCATATCCCGGAACACATCCCTCACGCCCCGTCCCCGCAATAATAACTAAAAAAGAATCCCCCTCGTCCTCACGTACCACCCCACCAACCTCCGGATCTAACGCATCATCCTCCGACACTTCCGCCATCTGCAATCAGACCCCACCACCAAAGACATTTTTCCCTCCCCACCCTTATCTGCCTTCCGGAGGGACCACTCCCTCCGCGACTCCCTTGTCCGCTCCACACTCCCCTCCAGCCCCACCACACCCGGCACTTTTCCCTGTAACCGCAGGAAGTGCTACACCTGCCCCCACACCTCCTCCCTCACCCCAATCCCAGGCCCCAAGAAGACTTTCCACATCAGGCAGATGTTCACCTGCACATCTGCCAATGTGGTATACTGCATCTGCTGTACCCGTTGTGGCTTCCTCTACATCAGGGAAACCAAGCGGAGGCTTGGGGACCGCTTTGCAGAACACCTGCGCTCAGTTCGCAACAAACAACTGCACCTCCCAGTCGTGAACCATTTCAACTCCCCCTCCCATTCCTCAGATGACATGTCCATCCTGGGCCTCCTGCAATGCCACAGTGATGCCACCCGAAGGCTGCAGGAACAGCAAATCATATTCAGCCTGGGAACCCTGCAGCCCAATGGCATCAATGTGGATTTCACAAGCTTCAAAATCTCCCCTCCCCCAACTGCATCCCAAAACCAGCCCAGCTCATCTCCACCTCCCTGACCTGTTTTCCTCTCACCTATCCCCTCCTCCCACCTCAAGCCACACCCCCATCTCCTATCTACTAACATCATCCCGCCCTCTTGACCTGTCCGTCCTCCCTGGACTGACCTATCTCCTCCCTACCCCCCTACCTACACTCACCTTTACTGGCTCCATCCCCGCCTCTTCAACTTGTCTGCCTCCTCTCCACCTGTCCTCTCCTCTATCCATCCTCTATCCGCCTCCCCCTCTCTCCCTATTTATTTCAGAACCCTCTTCCCCTCCCCCATTTCTGATGAAGGGTTCAGGCCCGAAACGTCAAGTTTTCCTGCTCCTATGATGCTGCTTGACCTGCTGTGTTCATCCAGCCCCATGCTTGTTATCTCAGATAATTGACCTTCTTGCACTGCTAAGCATCCCACTTCACTCAGGACATAGCACCAGCCCAGACTGCAATTTGTGTCCAGACTAGTGTGGTGTGGTGGCATGGTTTTCTGTGGCAATGAACTGTCCTCTCCATCACCCTGTCCTCAAACACCTCCAAGTTCACCAACACGTCTCCACCCCCTGCCCATGAAGCAGGGAGCAAGCTACCCTTTCCCTGGGCCATATGTTGAATGTTAAGGCTGGAGCACCCGAATGTAAAGGCCAGTTTCTGGCTTGAGGTGCCTGATGTGGTGTGTACCTCTGCTTTAAATATGGTACCAGAGGTGTGAAAGCAGGCAGGTGTTGGCACTGGTGAACACTTCCGCCTCCATGGCCATGCGAGCCCCTGGGTAAGGTGCCCAAGAGTCCAGATGCATGATTAATGAGATGAGGAGTGGAAACTTGCATGAGAAAAGTTGCTATGAGCCATGGTGGGCTGGCCACCATGAATCTCACTCTACAAAACATTTTAACCGAAAGTGGAAGTACCTTTGATCCCAGCTCCATTTCATCTCAAAAATAAATGGACAGTTTACAGTACTACTGTTTACAACTTGATATCTTTCTGCGACTTCTGAAGATTCAGGGCCTCCTGACTGTATACTCAGAGACTGTGGTGACTATCCCCAACAGTAATCAATTAGCTTGAATTTTCTAAAAAAAACTAACCCCTTCTCTAATCTCTAACAATCAAGCTGTCTAGGCTTACTGTTTGACAGACTCCAGAATAGTTTCCCTAAATTTAAAGCTATAGTCCCAATTTATCTTATGAACCAAAAGATAGGTGTATAACATTATAATAATGTGCTCACAGTTCTGCACATTAGACCTTAAGTAAATACTCAGGATAGAGGATTTATCAAGCTATGCCAAATGATTCTCCTTCAGAATTATAAACCTACCATTTTAATATGTATACTGGCTAAAGGCTTATTATCTGTTGAAAAGTAGTAAAGCGTTATTATTTCCAATGCATCAAAATTAGCGGCTGTTCTTTCACAGGCGTAAGTGAAATGCATTTTTGAGAATCTGCATTTGAAAATCTATTTCTACAATTTTCATAGTGGACTATAAATTAAGAAAGCTGAAAATTCACAATTTTTATTAAATAAAATGCAGAACCTACATACTTTATAAATAAATAAATTTCATAGCTTCCATAATTTAGTGAAACCTTTCAGAGTTCATTAAAAACATCTAAACTAACTTTCTGATTAGAATGTTGAAGTCTCGCAATATTAATCAGGAGTTGTTTTGTCGTAATTCTTATGATACATTTTAATCCAGTCATAGTTAAGATACTCAAAATAGTTGTTCATATATTAATTTTCTTTTACTTTGTACTATTGTAATACTAAAATTAGCTACGACTCTATTTCTCTTGTACTGTGAAATGAAATTGTTGCACTCCACAATTACAGACATTAGCCACAAAATGTGACAGGCTTTTCCTTTTAATCAGCACACTTTCACTTAAACAGTAAAAAAATGCAAATGTTTCTGCTGTGTTAATTATCCACTTTCCTGCCTATGGCAGATGCACTGAAGCCTCAAGGCATGATGTGTTTATTTGTCTCCAAGTAATTCTTAATGTCGCTTAGTGACTAATAAAAACATTTTTCTTGGGACATCCACCCAGGCAAATTATTCAAAATCTATTCAGAGTTTCAAGTTTTTAGAATGTCTCTGGACTGCAAATTGAATTTATTACTACGCGGGACCATTTCATTATTTTTGTAAATTTTAATAATGATGAGCAGAATTAATTAACAAAGCAACAGGATAGACAGCAGCATCTTCCCAGGTGTCCAATCATGTTGCTTTATAGCACATTTGTGAAAGTGGGCCAAATCAAAGCCTGTTTGTTGTTAATTAGTTTTTGCTTGTTCTTTGTCGATGCATCTGTTCTAGTGCTTTCCTCTAATAGGGCAAGACCAAAGTCTGAACAGAAAAAAGCAATCAGCAATGAATGTCACAACATACTGAAATTACAATTATAGAACTACCTAATCGGGTGGGCAGAAACCAAAACACACTTTCCATTTTTGCATATCCTCAGCATGGCAAAATGAACCTCTTTGACCTTACTGTGAAGACAAGTAGACTTATTTAAGGCAATGCATTTGAGCTTCTAGTCATTAGTGAGATGTGAACATTGTTAACTAGGCCAGCGTTTATTGTCCATTCATAATAATTCACAGAGCAGTTAACAATCAAGCACATTCCTGTGTGCCTGGAGTCACATGGAGGCCAGATGAGACAAGAATGGCAAATTTCCTTCCTTAAAGGGCATTGGGGAAGCAGATGAACTTTTACATCAACTGACAGTGGCTACATGATTGTTACTAGGCTAATATTTTAATTCCAAATGTTTTTTATCAAATTCAAATGTCTCCATCTGCCATAGTGTGATTTGAACACCAGTCCCCAAATATTAGCCTAGAGTTCAGGATTACTAATCTAGTGACAGCACCTTCTCCCAAATGAGAAGGAAATGGAGTGAGGAAGATCAACTACTGTCATTAAATAAATAGAAGAGAAAGCAAAAGGCAAAATGTAACAGAAACTGAAGTATTTGGCACAAGGAATAAAAACAGTAAATGCCAAAAATATTTAGGAGGTCAGAGAGCATCAGTGGAGAGAGAAACAGTTAACCCTTTCAGGTCAATGACCTTTCATCAAGAAACTAAAAAAGGATAGAGATAAAACTGGTTTGAGGTCATAGTGGGAGTATGGGGCAGGGAGAATTAAAAGGGCCAGTGACCAGAGCTCAGATTTGAAGGCTGAACAGAAGTATTCAACAAAATAATCATCCAGTCTGTGTCGGCCTTTCTAGTGAAGTGGAGACTATTGTGAGCAGCAAATGCTGTATACTAAATTGAAAGAAGTACAAATAAACCATTGTTTCAGTTGGACAGCAAGAATGGAGGATCGCTGCATGCAAAAGGTACATCCCCCAAAATAAATATCCCTAAATGAATATAGAAGTTGCAAAACAGAAACAGACAAGTCAATTCACCATTTTTTTTTAGCACTTATCTTTTATATAAACAAATGCTACCACTCACATTATTAAGCCACTCCCTAAATTCCTTCAGCTCCCTTTGCTTTATCCATCTTTTCAATCCAAGCTTAACAAAGATCCTGCAACAACCAGTAACTTGGACTGAATTTTTCATCCATTCAATTCTATGAAGTAGGATCTTAACCAGAAATTTCTTAATTTAGTCTTGTACTTGTGTTCCCTTGAGCTGACTGAACTATTAGAGAAAGTCTGCTTCCGTCTTCCTGTGCGATTTTTAATATTTTTAAACCTTTCTATTATATCATTGATGTATTAATTATATTACTGATCACAACATTCGGCAAATAAAGAAGAAGGATTTGGCATTCATGTTCCTTAGGCATTTAAACAGCATTTCAATTGGACCAGACAGTACAAAGGATAGCACTATTTTGAGATTGAGGACAAGAAGTATAGAATATAAATGAATCAATGTAAGACCACAGTTTGAATAAAATTTGAGCTTCATTGTTTAGGTAGCATGATGCAGGATAAAATGAAATGAAAAATCAACTAACACAACTTGCGAGATTATGAAGAGTTGAAGTTGTTTTCTTTTGTTTAAAGGAAATTACAGTGCAATTCCAATTCTGGTCTTTATATGTGTTGAGTTTTTATCACTGCACATTGGTACCATGGTACCATCTCCACTCTCTACTTTTCCTCCTTTAACATGCTCCTTAGAACATTCCCCTTTGACCACTTTTTTTAATGTTTCTTCAGAACAGTTCTGAAGTAAAGGCACTGGATTGAAACATTAAGCCCACGCCTGCTCCTGCCCCACCACCCCGCTGTGTTTTTCTAGGTATTTCTGTTTTTGTGTCTGATTTCCAGCATTCATAGTTCTTTGTTTTTTTTATTTCTGTGCTAAAAAACTGTTCGTACTGAAAGCGTTCTGTGGACTCATCTAGGTTACTTCTGGCCATCTAATTTTTCCAGTCTGTATGCAGATTAAAATCCTCCATGATTTATTGTTGTATATTTGTGACAAGTTCCCAATATTTCATCATTTATGCTCTGCCCTATCATTTGCTTACAGTTACCTGATCTATATGTCCCTGCCACAAGTGACTTTATCATCATTTCTCATTTCCATATTCAGCTTCTGATATTAAATCACCTATATCTATTATTTTAATACCATCATGAATTAACAGAGCCTTTTCTTCCTCATTTCCTATTCTTCCTAATGTCAAATATCTTTCAGTACTCATCCCAACTCATATCATTCCTGTAGCCATTTCTATAATGACCATATTTTTTGATGAGATATTTAAGGTTATAAATGAATGTGACAGAAATATGTAGAAGAGACCCAGAAATTGGATTTTCTGGCCAGAAGGAAATGTCCAAATATGACATACGTTCCAAGCACTCATCATATGCTCTGTGTTTGTGTGTGTGTATGTGTGTGTGTGTGTGTGTGTGTGTGTTTGTGTGTGTGTGTGTGTGTTTGTGTGTGTGTGTGTGTATGTGTATGTGTGTGTGTGTGCCCAAATCCAAATTTGGTTGTGTCACATGACTTTTCTTCATGTTGGTGGTGTATTCCAAAGAATATAGAGGACGAGCTCACAACTCGTATAGTTTCCCTTTAGTTATTGTTTCATAGCCAAATTAACTTTTTTTAAATGCTCCACACATTCGAAGGTTGATGATCCATCCACCATTTTGATGAGGTAGGAAGGAACTGTTAACACCTCCAGGGGTGCTGTTGCCAAAGTTGACTTTCTGTGAATTTTGTGTTTCCATGGAATAGAATGTGAATTCACAGATGCAAATTCACAGATACTTCATGTCAGTGTTCTTCATTTAACAGAAGTGTATTTATTAAAGAAGTTCTATGTATGACCAGCTGAAGAAATTCCAAATTAATATTCCATATCACAGATCTTCCTAAGTTTGAACACTTCGGTTTTTCAGGCTCCTTAACTACTTGCTAATATCACTGCTGCTGCATGCCAGAATATCAGCTTTACTTCGTGCCCGATGCCAAATGGAACGGAGAAAATAATGCTACAGAATTCACTACATTTTTGTAGGCATCTTTTCCCCAGGTCAGCAGTAGGTGCTCTTTCTTTGGTGCAGACCACATCACGCAGAAAAGGTGTAGAACCAAGAAGATTTTTATACTAGTTGTAAGACTGTAATATATTGCCAAAGTTGTTGCTGAAGAAGAGGTCTTTTTTTGAAACTTGCCTGTATTCCTTGAGTAAATAAAGTTTCAAGATGGCAACTTGTAAAAATAGATGGAATAGATGATTTAATGAAAGGGGGATGGGGACATGAGATTAGATTTATTTGCATGGAGGTTAAATACCCACACACAGTTAGGGCATATGGACTGATTATTTCTAATTTTGCAATTAGTATATGCTATGTTTTGAATTGTAGGAACTGTCAGATATACTCAATAATCTCTTCCAATTCTACACATTTATCACATTTGCGTATCAAGAGTATAATGTAAATGTGTATAAATAATACGCGGCATTAAAAATAATTTTATTGCATGAAGCTACTAACAAGCTCTAGTGTTTCTGTTCAGTCAGAATATTATTTTCCATAAAATTGCTGATAGTGATTCATTTTGTGCATAAAGGTATGTAGTGTTAAGCTAATAATTTTTGTATCTCTGAAGGATTACAATAATTAAACAACCTTTCCATGGAAGTAAATGATACTCCTGCATAATGAACGTTCTTAAATTGTCATTTGACTGGCGTCAATTGGCAACTCCATAATTAGTTTAAAACAGGGATTGTGCTAAGATCCAGAAACAATATCTCACCAATGATATTGTTTCAGGTGTTCTCTTACTGCCATAAATAACTCTCATTCAGTTATGTCAGTGGAGTAGATGAGTTACACAATTTTCGTGCTCAACAATTATTAGCAGCGCTAGAGATAAAAGGTACTGCAGATGCTGGAGAATCCGAGATAACAAGCATGGGGCTGGATGAACACGGCAGGTCAAGCAGCATCATAGGAGCAGGAAAGCTTGACGTTTCGGGCCTAAACCCTTCATCAGAAATGGGGGAGGGGAAGAGGGTTCTGAAGTTAATGGGGAGAGAGGGGGAGGCGGATAGAGGATGGGTGCTTGTTATCTCAGATTCTCCAGCATCTGCACTACCTTTTATCTCTGATACAATTATTAGCAGCGCGACTGCTTTGGTTTTCTACAGAACTTTCTGTATTGTTACCAGTTACAAAGAGTGGCTGTGATGTAGGAGATTTTTTTATTGCAAATTTAGATTTTGTTTTTTATTTTTCCAGGAAGCATGATGTCCCAATAAACTCCACAAACAATTAATTACTTGAAATATAATTAGTGCTATTGTGAAGGTAGTTGTGTCAGTCTATTTCCTTGCAGCAAATGCTAAAAACTGACTGAGCCAATTGGCTAGTTGGTTGAGTTTGATGAAGGCCTTTGAGGAATAAATATTATCCAGAAAACTGTCTGCACTTCTTTAACTATTGCACCTGAGAGAATAAAATATGTAGGTAAGCGTCAACTGCATTTCGCATCCAGTACTGGAGTGTGATTCTAACTTAAATGTTGTCAATGACTGTTGATAATTCATTTGCTGACTAAATATATTAGATGAATGGCTTCTTTTAATATTTTAAAGCTTTTGCATATTTGGTGAAATATAGTTTAATGTCATATATGTAACTTAAAAATGTCAGTTGATCATTTTTGTACTGTATTGCAAAGTCTGGCTAAAAAATAGTCACACTAGAATTACACTGTCAAAAATCAAAACAGAAAATGCCAGAAATAAAGAGATGATCATTCAGGCAAAATAACCTTGTTTAACCACCGCATGGTGATCAAGTGACTTCAAATCTATTGTCTGCTAATTAAATATGAACAATTTTATCTGACATTAGTTTCTGTTTAAAATAACACTCTTTTAATGTAATGCTTATTTTAATGCTGTTTAATTAATGAGTCTGTTTGTACATGTTGCTATTTTTAAAACACAAAGGTTAATTTGGATAGCTCCCAGAGTGGGTGCAGGGGCCATAATCCTTAATGAACTAATATCCATTCAACAAAATGCACAAGCATGTCAATTTCATGCTTCCTGCTTATTTGAATGGTTGCTGCATACAGTCGGTGCTATCATTTGGTTACACACATTGACAGGGGACCACATCATAACTTGACAATACCAGTTAAAGCTAGTCAGTCTACCTTGCTGAAAGTTAATCTGTACCTTTTCAAGTGCAGATACATTGTGGCTGCAGTGGTTGTTGTCAGCCATGTAAGAAGTGAATCTAAGCTGGGAGATGGTGAAGAATGGGATAACTCCTTCCTAATAGCATTGCTGATGTACCTGACCCCAAGGATTTTTAAAAATTCTTTCATGAGATGGAATCATCATTGGCTAAGCCAACACTTATTGCCCATCACTAATTGTTCTTGAGAACATGGCGGTGAACTGTCTTCTTGAACTGCTGCAATCCATGGGATTTAGGAATACACACAGTGCTGCTAAGGAGGGAGTTCCAGGATCTTGACCAGGTAACAACGAAGGAACAATGATACAGTTTCAACTGAGGTTGGTATGTTGTTTAAAGCAGATCTTGCAAGTGGTGGTGTCTATATGCAGATTTTATTGAATGGCAGAGAAGGCTCGATGGCTGAATGAACTACTCCTGTTTCTATGTTCCTGTCTGTTGCTCTTCTCCTTCTAGATGGTAGAAGTCACAGGTTTGGACCGTGTTGCTGTAGAAACCTTGGTGAGTCATTGCAGGCTTCAAGAAGGCAATCGCCACCACCACCTTGTAGAGAAATTAAGGGTGGTCAGTAAGTGCCAGCCAGCAATGCCCACATTTTGTGATTGAATAAATCAGAGTGCCTTAAGTGCTATTTCTACCTCCAATTCCTATCTAAGTAGTGTTCAACATGGATGAGTACTGATTCAACACCTGAAGGAGAGCAATAGATCATAATCAGTGGAAAGTTTTCCATGCTAACCTGATGCCTTGAGACTTTGTGAGGTCTGGAGTCAAACTTGAGGGCAATTCTCTCCCAACTCATTATCACTATGTTGCCATTTCTATTTGCGCCTGTCCTTTTATTGGAATAAGACATACCCAGGAATGGTGATGTAAAGTGTAATGAATGTGGACTGTAAGGTTATTTGATGAGTATGATTATGGCAGGCTATTGCTTGATTGGTCTATGTGACAGTTCTTGCAGGTTTAGCACAAACCCCCAGATGTTTGAAATTTGACTGAGTCGGCTGTGTCGTTATCATTTGCTATATGTAGGTTAATGTTGGATGTTTGTCCAGTATCATTCTAATTTCACTTTTCTGTAGCAGTTTGACACAACTATGTAGTTTCTGATGAAGGGTTTAGGCCCGAAACGTCAAGTTTTCCTGCTCCTATGATGCTGCTTGACCTGCTGTGTTCATCCAGCCCCACGCTTGTTATCTCTGTGTAGTTTGTTAGGCTACCTTAGAGGGCACAGAATCTGACAGGTTTTTGTTGCTAAGGATATTAGTATACCAAATGCATTTTTACCACAAACCAGTCATTTTATGCTTACCGTTACTGACTAGTTAATTGAATTTAATTCAGTCATGGGATTTGAACTTCTGAATGACTAGCCCAATAACAGGACGATCTCATCATGAGCTGTGTTCCACCATCACTTGATTTTACACTTGCAACCATGAGATGAAGTACTGCCCTGTGAATAACTTGTGGGAGAGGTGCGAGGCCACATATACCTGCAGTGAAGCACCAGGCAGCCACGTTGTGGATCAAGATAGGGCATGCGCCAATTCTGACTTGGGAGGACAATGTTGCATACGTTTCTGCTGCAGGGGACTCGCACATCCTCGAAGGAGGCACTCTACAAAAGAATGCTGATGGGGTATACAGAATGAATTAAATAAGAAATCTGCCAGATGTCAGTCAATATTTAAGGGCATGGACAAATTTTGCGACAACTTAGGGTAAGGCATGGAGCCTGCCATTTTCAGGATCAACACGGTGGCTAATTACATGAGGTCGTCTGTTGCAACATTGTGTATGCAATGTTAAATCTTCCATAACAACACATTAGACAGGCATTAGTTGCCCCAGAGTCTGAGTGCTACAGTAGAAGTTAAGCTTGCTGTCACACAAAGTCAGCTTGGTGCCGTCGTTGCTGTGCAAAGAAGTTTTCAGAGGTTACACCATCAATTCAGAAATTCATCATTCAAGAAGTTAGTAAGATTGCTGACATGCGTGGTGGGGAAATGGTGGTGGTGCCAAAAAATACTGAACCTACTGCCCTGTTTGAAAAAGACAGCATTCACCCTCTTATGCCTGCCTCGCCAGCAGTACCCTTAAGTAGCTGCCACACTACACCTGTAGATGTTGGCAAATTTGATCAAATATGAAAAGCTCCAAACACTTGCCGAATGATTATTACAGCCACAGTAAATATCAACTGGCAACTAATCTGTAAGTAGTTGTTAGTGCGTTGAATTAACATTTAGTTCTTTAATCTGGAGGTGTGGAGCAAATGTAATATTTCCAAATTTTGTGGATGTACAAAGATAGGTGGAAATGTATGTTTTGAGGAATGTACAAAGTGGCTCCAGGAAAATTTGGGCAGGCTTAGTGAATAGGCAAGAAAATGGCAAATGGAGTGTAATGCAAAAAAAAACGAGGTTAGTAGGAGGAACAGATGTGCGGAGTATTTCTTAAATGGTAAGAGATTTGAAAGTGTGGATGTTCAAGAGGATCTAGGCGTTCTTGTTGATAAGTCACTGAAGGCTGACATGTAGTTACAGTTAACTATTACAAAAACCAGTAGAATGTTAGTCTTTAAAACAAGCAGATTTGAGTACAGGAGTAGTGAAGTCTAGCGTTAATTGTATAGGAACTTGGTTAACTGCATGTGGAGTAGTGTGTACAGTATTGGTCTCCTTATAGCAGGAAAGATATTATTGCCATAGAAGGAGCACAATGAATATTCACCAGATGTGTTCCCAGGATGGCAGAACTGTCCGATGAAGAGGGATTGGGCAAAACGGACTTGAATTCTCTACATTTTCAAAGAATGAGAGCGATCTCGAAACTTACAAAATACTTAAAGAGGCAGACTGTGTAGATGCAGGTAAGATGTTTCCCCTGGTTGGAGTGACTGAAGCCAAGAGGCACAATTGAAAATTAAGGAGGATGCCACTTAGATTCAAGATGTGTTTTATTCAGACAGTTATGAACCTTTGGTAGTCTGTGCCGTAGAGGGTTGTGGAGGCACAGTTTTTGAGTGTGTTTAAGTAAAACTTGGTACATTTCCATCTACCAGTGGTATACAGAGTTATGGAGATGGATGAATAAAAGGCATTGAATTGTTTGTTCAGCAATGATCTTATTGAATGGCAGGACAGATTCAATTGATTGAACAGCCTATTACTGTTCCTGTGTTCCTTGAGCAATGTGACAAATGGCACAACATTTCCAAACTATAATCATAATTATAGCGAAAAGCATTCAGCCTCTTGTGCCTGCTCTGGCTTTTTGAGGGAGCTGTGCTGTTAGTTCCACTCCCTTGCACTTTCCCTTTTTTTTTCCTTTTGAAATATTTATCCACTTCCCTTTTGAGAGTTACTCACCATCCTTTCAGGCATAGGACTCCAGATGAACAATGAAATTCCTTTTTAAAAAAAATCCAATTACAAATGCAGTTTCAACGCACTAATGGTAGCGTATTCTTTAATGGATCCCTTATGCTACAGGACAATAATTTCTCTATCAATTTATTGATTTTTCCACAAAGCAGGCACACATCATGTTGTTCCAAAGAATGCTGCTATGGAACTTCTAACATTACAGAAACCAGTGGGACTGGCTGAATTTGAGAGTGTGTTGCAATAATTAATTTTGCAATTGCAGATTAATTCTAGAGGGCATTTAAGTATGCCCTTATTATATAGGTTCAAGGTACGTGCATATTAAATGGCACTTGGGGCTATACTGTAGTATTGACTAATTTTCTGTGCAATGTTCTGAGTGAATGTTAAACTGCTAGAGATATTATATAATATAAAAGGAATAGAAGCTTTTTTCTGATATTTGATTTAATATATTCAGGTTGTAAATATTTATAGTATAAAGTAGCAGTATTTTAAAGGTTTAGTTTTGGTCACCTTTTTCTTTAAAGCTTCAATCCAGTATTTTCCTGTGCGCTACAATTCTTTTATTGGGAATATGGAACAAATTTTCTTGTGAGCTAATCCCTCTTCTAACTCTTGCTAAGAACATGTAATAGGCGATCTAATTATCAAGCTAGCTGGTAAAATAAGAGTGATATTTATATGAAAATTTCAACCTGATCTGCATATTTTGTTATTGATTTTTAACATTTTTTCCAACTGCCTGATCGTAATTAGACACAGTATAGCTTGTTTCAGTATCCGTGTAAGGAATGATAAAATATTTATCAAGGGTTATTCTCACTATAGTTATCCAGTTGCAGATGCTGGAGATGATGATGCAGTGGTGATGTCCCTGGCCTGGAATTTCAAAGATGCAAGCTAATTCTCTGGGGCTGTGAGCTCAAATAAATTCAGTTAATTCCCATCTGGTTCATTAGTGGCCTTATGAGAAGAAAATTTGCCGTCTGTAACTTGTATCTGCCATATAAACCACGGTAATGTGGTTGACCATTAATTGGTCTACGAAATGGCCTAGCAAACCACTCAGTTCAAGGGCAATTAGCAAAGGGTGATAAATGCTGGTCTTGCAATGAATCGTATATCTCATGGAACATTGAGTGTACATAGCAGATTCCATTTCATAGATTCCACAGGTATTCAGTCTGTTCAAACTAAGCTATAGTACAAGTGAATAGTTTCATAGCAGCAAGAAAAATGTTTAGAAAATAGCATTACATTACATGTGCTAGTGGTAAGATGAGGTGACCTGCTAAGCTCATATTCTCTTCATCACAAAGACTACCTGAGCAACATCATCCAAGATCAGTGTGCCTTAGCCCTTCTGCCTTTAAAAAGCTCATCCACACCTTCAGCATCACCGGCTTTAATGAGCCAATTTTAGTCCTAACTAGTCTCCAAACTCTGTTACTCATTTCCTACCTTATCAAAAATTCTACTCATCCATCACCCATCCTTTCTGGTTCACAGTCCCGAAATGGCTTCTGTCTAGAATACTCATGATTGTGTTTAACTTGTCCACACCTACAAGGCAGAAGTCAGGCATATGATGAAATGCTTGACACTTAACTGGATGAGTACAGCTCTGGTAACACTCAAGAAGCTTGACACCATTCAAGATAAAGTGGTACACTTGATTGATGCCCAACCACCACTTTCAACATTCACTCCATTCACCACCAACACGTAGAAACAGCATTATGTATCATCTACAAGATGCACTTCAGTAGCTCACCAAGTCTACTTAGATAACACCTTCCAAACCTGTGACAAAGGGCAAAGGCAGCAGATGCCTGGGAACACCATTACCTGCAAGTTCTCATCCAAGCAATATACCATCCTGACTTGGAAATTGATCAACATTCCTTCACAGTCACTGGATCAAAACCCAGAACTCCCTCCCTAACAGCATTATAAATGTTCTATTGCTATAGGGGTAGCAATATTTAAGAAGGCAGCAACTCACCAATGCCTTTTCAAAGGAAATTAGGGATGGGCAATAAATGCTGGTGTAGCCAGCAATGCCCACATCATGAGAATGAATACATTTCTGGTGCATTTGCCATGGAAACACTTCTACCAATCAATGTACACTTGCCAACCAATCAGCAGTCACTTCTCATACAGTCTAAATGTTGTTTATTTTAGTATTTCTTGTTAATTGTTCTGATGTGAGTACAAGATGAAAAACTTCAACAAAATTTAGCTTTCTTCAGCAACCCTAAAGAATAAATTTTATTGTCTCATTGCTTCAGATTTCCTCTTAGCCTTCTGTTCTCCAAGGAAAACATCTTCATCTTCTCCATTCTATCTTCATAACTGAAATCCCTTATCCCTGGATCCATTTCATCAACCTCTTCTGCACTTCTTCCAATGCCATCAGATTATTCCTAAATTGTGGTGTCCAACTGAGGCCCAACTAATATCTTGTACAAGTTTACCATAATCTCTTTATAAAGTCTTTGGAAACCATATCATTTTTAATGAAGCCGAGGGAATTGTATGCTTTATTGACTGGTCTCTCAACCTGTCCAGCCACCCTTAATGACTTATCCACCTGTACATCCAGGTTCTTCTCCTCCTGCACCCTATTTAAAATGTTACCTTTCATTTTATACTGTTCTTCTGTGTACTTCCTACCAAAATGTATCACCCACACTTATTATTGAACTTAATCTGTCACCAATCTGCCCATTTGCCTATGTCATTTTGAAGTTCTACACTAACTTTCTCACACTTTACAATGCATCCAGGTTTTGTATGGTATGCATGTTAAATTTCCCAATCACTAAATGGAATTTGGACTCACGTTTCATCATGTCCCAATCCTCTGGATTTCATATCTTGTAACCTTACCACTTAACTACTATTTTGAAGACTAAAGATTTGAACTCATGAATGAGTCTGGGCCTTTGAATTCAGCCATGTTACTATTACACGACCATCTCCCCCTCTTAATAAATAAATAATAACAATTAATTAAATAATGGCCAATTAACTTGCTTCAAGGTTTAACCATTTAGTAGCAATGTTTTAACTGTTCTGCATTGACTGGAGGAATGTATTTTTAACTTGTGTGATTTATAGCTATCTGAGCTCTAGAAATAGAGTTCATGCCAGTTGTCCAGGTCAGATTTTAAGATTTTTATGAAATTATTATCCAAATTGGCATACAGCTGTATATTGTTTGCAGAATGATTTGGATGTAAATTGGTATTAGAAAATTATTTACAATTTCAAGTTGTTGATTTTAATTTATTTTCTTTTTTCAGAATGCAATAGTTTCTTTCAAGGAAATATGTGGCCTCTCCCCAGTTTCTAATCTAATACAGTGCTTTATGGCATTGTCAACATTTCTGAACAGTGATAATATACCTATTGTCGTATTGAACCTAAAAGATGATTACCCTTCAATGGAGCCGCAAGGAGTGATCCCAGAAGTCCTGAAGAAAGTCGTTACTGCATATGATGTTGTAAGTAGCCAACCAAACCTACAACCATTTCTCCATTAAAGCAAGGGGTGTTGTGTGTCTTAGGCATTCTGGCACATAAAAAATGCATACTTTTAGAGTATAGCATTGACTTCAAGTAATGTAATCATATTATTTCTTGCTATTTGTGCAGAACTGTTGAATTATATATACACAACATTTGATAAGTACTTCCACACTTACTGCAAAACATATCTATTCACTGCAGGTATCTAAAGTGAATTATTGTTGTGAGTTAATGAAGTTAATGATTGACCCTTAGTTGCCCCTGAAATGAGCTAGCAAGCAACTCATTTGCATCAAAACTTCCACAAAGCCTAAAGTAAAGAAAAACAATCGGACAGCCCATCTACACTGATCTAGGCACCAGAAATTACAATAGCATCCCAGTCCTGTCGACTGTGCAAAGTCCTCCTAACTAACATCTGGGGATTTGTGCCAAAATTGGAGGGCTGTCCCACAGATGTGTTGAGCAACCTCATGATATGGTCGTACTCACAGAATTATACCGGACATGACCATTAGAATCCCAGGGTATGTCCTGTCCCACTGGCAGGACAAACCCACTAGAGATAATAAGTCAATAGTAGGGTCAGGAAGGAGTTATTTTGGGAGTCCTCAACATTGATTCCAACTGCACAAAATCTCATGGCAACAAGTCAAACATGGATAAAGAAACATCCTGTTCAATGCCATCTTTCGCCCTCCATTAGCTGCTGAATTAGTATTGTTCAATGTTGAACACCATTTGGAGTAAGTACTGAGGATAGCAAGGGCACAGAATGTACAGAATGGTTGGGGGATTTCACTGTCTATCATCAAGTGTGCTTGGAGCACCATCACTCATCTCATTCATCAAGACATAGCTGCTCAACTGCATCTGCAGCAGATGGTAAAGGAATGAACAAGAGAGGAAAAAAAATCAACTTGTTGCAGATGTGTCCATTAGTGACAGTGTTGGGAAAAATGACCACTACATAGTCCTTGTGAAGACCTAGTCCCATCTTCTAACTGAGGATACCATCCATTGTGTTTTGTGAAATTACCACGATACCGATGGGATAGACTTTGAACAGATCTAGCAATTCCACGAGACCATCCGTGAAATGCTGTAGGCTTGCAGCAACAGAATTTTATTCAACTACAATTTAAATCTTATGGCTCAGTATATCCCTCACTCTTCCATAACCATCAAACCAGGAAATCAGCATTGGTTCAATGTCGAAAGCAGGATGGCATGCCAAGAGCAATAACAGGCATACGTGAAACTGTGGTGTCAACCTGGTGAAACTACAACACAGGACTAGTTGCATGACAAACAGTGGAAGCAGCATGCAATAAACAGGGCAAACTTTTAACCAGTGGATCGGCTCTAATGTGTGCAGTCCTGCCACATCCAGTCATGACTGGTGGTGGAAAACTAAGCATCAACAGGAGGAGAAGGATCCACAAATATCCTCCTTCTCAATGATCAGCACGTCAATGCAAAGGAGAAAGGTAAAATATTTGCATCTGTCTTCTCTGTTTCATCCTGAGGTCATCAACCAATGTGATTCCCGCCATATGATATCAAGAAACAGCAGAAGGCACAAGAGATTACAAAGTCTACAGGCCCTGACAACATTTTGGCAGTAATTGTAAAGACTTGTGCTCCAGAACATGCCCCACCGCTAGCCAAGCTGTTCCAATACAGCTACATCACTTGCATCCACTCGACAATGTGGAAAATTGCCCAGGTGTGTCCTGTATGCAAAAAACAGAAAAAAATCCAACCCGGCCAATTTACTGCCCTGTCAATCTATTCTCCATCATCAGGAAATTGATGGAATGCTATCAAGCAGAAGTTGCAAAAGAATAACCTCCTCACTGAAGTTCAAATTGATTTTGCCAAGGCCACTCAGCTCCTGACTTCACATCAACCTTGGTCCAAATATGGACAAATGAGCTGAACTAGAGATTGGGTGAGACTGACTGCCCCTGACGTTTAGGCTGCATTTGACCAATTGTGGTATCAAGGAGCCCTAGCAAAATTGGAGTCTTTGGGAATTGGGGGAGAACGTTCTGCCGGCATAAGCCAAATCTAGATCAAAGGAAGATTGCTGTGGTTGTTGGAGGGCATTCATCTCAGCTCCACTCAAGGTAGTGCCCTAGGTCCAGTTATATTCAGCTGCTTCAGCAATGACCTTCCTTCCATCATTAGGTCAGAAGTGGGAATGTTCTCTGATGATTGCACAATGTTTAGCATAATTCGCGATTCCTCAGATACTGAAGTAGTCTGAGTCCCAGTGCAGCAATACCTAGACAACATCCTGGCTTGGGCTGTTAAATGGCAAGTAAAACTACTGTATAAGTGACCATCTCCAATAAGGGAAAATCTAACCATCACCTTTTGAAATTCAATGGCATTACCAATGCTAAGTCTCTTGCTATCACAGTCGTTGAGTTACCAGTGACCAGAAACTAAACTGGGCCATATAAATACTATGGCTACAAGAGCAGGTCAAAGCTAACCTCCTGTCTCCCATTGTCTGTCCACCACCTACAAGACCCAAGTCAGGAATATAGTAGAATACTCTCAACTTGCCTCGATGAGTTCAACTCCGACAACATTCAAGAATTTAAACAAAACCACCTCAAAGCTGCCTGCATAATTGGCAGCCCATCCACCACCTAGAATACATTCACTGTCTTCATCACCGATACACAGTAGCAGAAGTGTCCCCCATTTACAAAATGAACAGCAATAACTGACCAAGGCACATTCAACAGCACCATACAAACCAGCAACGTCTATCACCTCAAAGGAAAGGGTAACAAATGAATGTGAACACCTGTTACCCTCCAAACCGCACACCATCTTGACTTGGAACTATTTTGCTATTTCTTTATTGCCACTTGGTCAAAATCCTGGAATTACCTTCCTAACAGCACCATAGTCCTTCACCCCAACAATTGCAGTGGTTTAAGAAAGCAGCTCCCCACCACTCCAGGATAATGAAGTACAGGCAATAAATGGTGGCTTAGGCAATGATGGCTATATCCCAGAAATGAATGAAAAAAAGATAACAGTTGCATACCTGAATAAACCTGACAAATTTATTTTCCATTGAAAAATATTAAAACGGGTAAAGAACATTGGGGTGGGAGGAAAAACAGTCTGAGATCTGTGAATTGGAAACCATCTTGGCGATCCAAACACTACGAAGTCATAGTTTGCAATTACCCCCTCTTCAGTGGTGCCTAGAACAGTAGATAATTAGGCTTGTTGGCCACAAATAGATGCTGTCCCCCTCCCCACAGCCTTAGCAATTCTGGATGTGGAATTCTGCGGCTAACCTTTCAACTCACCCCCAATTTAGGCCTTGAAGTAGTTAATTAATGACCATTCAAAGGCATCAAACCACCTTTGGACCAGATACAGAAATGTGACTGGTTTCCAGGGTGATGTGCCTACTGGTTTAGAGTTGGCCTCAATTTGCCTCACTCTGGGGCAATGTGGGAAAAGAAATTTGTAGTCAGGGAGTGGCCACTGCACCTACCTGTCCTCCCCTCTGACTTTCTGACCCCTTTCCCATCATTGCTGCCACATAAAGCCCAAACAAAAAGCACTTGTTTTCTTGCCATTTAAGCTACTGAAGCATGGGCCTCCAACAGTGATCTCCAGGACCCAGAAGTTGCTGCTCTCTGATTTCTAGTAGTATTGCACTTCACTTTCAAGGGCTTATGATTTAATGGGAAGGTTTTAAGTTACCTATTTGAACATGATATAGTGAGTTTTCTTATTGTGGGGGTGTGGAGACTGTCATCTGAAGATGTCCACCCCCATACTTAGTGCATAGTACACTAAATCTCAGCTATAGTTTCTATGGTTTCCACGTAACTACAGTTGAGTCCCTCATTAAATACTATATCACAGTGACTTTGAGAGACTATTCACAGACTATATCCTACTGCAGGTTGGGTGATAGGCAGAGGTGTCAATGTTTGGTTTAAGTTAAATTGAGTTCCAGGTAGCCCTATTTGCATATGCTTATGAGGCTTGTGAATGATTATAATTGTTTTCAAGGTCACTGCACTAGATTTGTATTTTTCCCAGTAGAAACTTTAGCTTCCATCGACATTTATCTGCTCATCCTGCAGTATAATTTCCAAATTAGAAACAATAAGCGTTCAAGCAACTAAGATAAAGCAAAGAATTGTGGATAAACATCTGAACAAAAACAGAAATTTCTGGAGAAACTTGGCAGGTCTAGAGAGAGAAAAGAAATAATATGTCAAGTCCAGCGATCCTTCTTCAGAACTGATAGTATATGCTATATACGCAGATGACAGAGGGTGGTGATGGTAGTAGTAGTGGTGGGGCGAGGGGGTGCTGCTGGACAGGGAAAGGAGTGAGAAGATAGGAGGGGATGGAGCCCAGAGAGAGAGAGAGAGAGAAAATCAGGCAGGCAACAGGATGGTTGATAGGGGAATAGGAAAACCTAATAATGGGGACCATTAGAGTGTGAAAACGGGTTGGCTGTTCAGAGTGCAACCCATATCATGACAGGGCCCGGGGTGTGAGGGTGAGTGAAGGACATGTAATGAGGTGTTCAGATTCTATAATCATTGAACTCTACACTGAGTCCTGAAGGCTACAGGGTCCCCAGGTGGAAGCTGAAATGCTGTTCTTCAAGCTTGCACTGAGTATTGCTGATGTCGGCCCGAGTCAGAAATGTTAGCCAGGGATCACAGTGGTGTATTGAAGACTCGGACAGCTTGAAGCTTGGAGTCATGTTTCAGACAGAATGAAAGTCTTCCACAAAGGAGTCACCCAGTCTGCATTTCATCTCAAAAATGTGAAGGAGACCACGTTGCGAGCAGTGAATACAGTAGACTAAATTGAATGAAGTGCAGGTAAATCACTGCTTCACTTGGTGTGTCTGGAACTTTAGAAAGTGAGGAGGGACGAGGAAAATGGATAAGTGTTACATCTTCTGCGATTGCAAGAGAACGTGCCCAGAGGCTGTGAAGTAGGAGTGAACCAGGCTGTCCTGGAGGGAACGGTCCCTACAGAAGGCTGACAAGAGAGGGGTGGGGAATATGTGTCAGGTGGTGACATCCCACTGGAGGTGGAGGAAATGTTGTCTTGCAATCGTTTGGATGTGGAGGCTGGTGGGTGGATTTGGGGGTTCACCTTAACTTTATTTGAAAGACCTAAGACAAAGTTTTGGAGAGCCAATCTAAAAGTTTACTTGTCCTGACTTGTTACACCTATTCCAGGTACGAGTATGTTTTCGCAAATTTCAAAGTATTGATTAAGTTTGTCAAAACAACTGTAAAAGAAGTTATACTTAATGCAGTGACTTTTCAGTCAGTCCACTGTGGAACACCATCTCACATTTCTGGTTGACTGGGCATACATCTCTGGTTCTCTGCTATTGTATGACATTCTCCTATCTTCCTATCTTGTGATCCAAACTGCCAAGAATCATCACTTACTGACCCTTACTATCCACTACTCTCTGTAAATGATCAGAGACATAAGTTACGATTGGTTCATCAATGAATGGACAACACACGATTAATCTCAGATTGGCAGTATGTGCTCAATTCCTGAGGCTTGTGGCGCAGTGGTAATGTCCCTACTAGGATAAAGATCTAGGTTCAAGTTCCACCTACTTCAGTGGTGTGTCATTATATTGTATCTCTGAACAGGTTGATTAGGGAGTAGCTTTGCCCAATTCTTAACTGATTTCCTTAAAAGTAATGGTCATCTTACTTACATCACTTCCTACTGTCTCCTGATTCATTCTTCAACAATCCAATGATGTTGTAAGGTCATTCTTTTTATAACAGCTTGTCTGTATCAACCTGCCATTTACTAATCAGCAATATGGCACCAACTTAGCCATTTATGTGTCTGTCTAGGAATATGTAGTGTCACCTCTTAGTGAGTTAACACTATCCTAAATATCCTAATGCATGAAATTATTTTCCAAAACCAATCAATATCTTTTAGTTACAAGAGCAATGTTACTCCGCAACTGTTAATGACCAACTAAATTTTAAATGACTGTACAAACTAATGTACATAGACCTGTTACATAAAGTTACAAAACTAAATAATTCAAAAGCATAACATTTTCACATTTGTTGATCGACCTTTACTTTAGCCTCAGCCATAAAAACAACCATAAAATCATGATAACAAGGGTGTAGAACTGGATGAACACAGCAGGCCAAGCAGCAGAGGAGCAGGAAAACTGACGTTTCAGGCCTAGACCCTTCGTCAGAAAACCATGATCTTAATTTGGACCTGGATCATATGGCTATTCTTTCTTACAGGAAGTGTTTTACAACTAACCACAATTAAACAATATAATTTATTTTCTCACCTGTTTAATCAAGCTAAAATTATTTGAAAGATAACTCATCCCGACAGCTTGAACTGTGCATTCTGTGACCTTTGAAATAACTCCGCAGATGCTGGTATCCTGTCACCAAGGCACCTTTCATTTACACATGCAAAGTACTTGCCACAGGTCTAGTTTCCTCAGAGTGAGCAAAACATCTGACCCTCTTGTTTATATCTGTCAGCCAGGGCTCCCTGATTGGACCAAGTTAACAGCACCAGTCAGGGAACTCATATTCTACGAGGTCCACGTGGCTGACCTCATTACAATCATTACAGCAACTTCAAATCTGCTGTCTTCTTTAGGACATGTATCCATGTTTGAACAACAAACTAAAAGTGGAAAGCTGTTTGTCTTTTGTGCTATACCATCTGTTTTTGAGGACAGTGCCCTTCTGTTCCATATATATGTCTTCCTTTCCTGCACTTCCTGAATTAACAGGACTATTGATGTATTGTTCAAGCCATTATGACCCCAGCTGATGTTATTTCTGAACAAGTCAGATTCCAGACTGAAATCTGGCCAGATATACCGAATTTTGTTTTTTTTTGGTTTTCGTAAGTTAGCATTATTTAAAAGGAGAAAGACTGCAGAAAATTACAGAACAGAGGGATTTGGACTTCTTCTATGAATTACAATCTTTTTACCAAATTCAGTGAATAGTATGGAAGACAAATGGAGTGTGAGCTTTTATTTCAATGGGAATGGAAGATAACAGTTGAGAAGTATATCTAGAACTGTGCAAGGCACAAGTCGGACCACAGCTGAAATACTGTGAACAGTTTTGGGCCCGTTATCTAAAGAAAGACGTACAGGAATTGGAGACATTCCAATAAAGGTGCATTTGTATGTTGCAGATGTGGAGGTACTGTCTAATTGGGCCTGTATTTGTTTGAATATAGAAGAATGAGAGACGACCTAATTGAAACACACCAGATTCTTTCAAGATTTGACTGAGTAGAAGCAGATAGGCTATTTCCCCTATTTAGGGAGTCTGTGACCAGAGGGTATAACCTCAGAATGAGGAATCACACATTTAAGATAGAGATGAAGAGAACTTTCTTCTGGCAGAGACTTGTGATTCTATGGAATTCTTTACCACAGGGGGCTTTTGAGGCTGGATTATTGGGTATGTTCAAGGCTGAAACAGGCAGATTTTCAGTCATTGAGGAATTCAAGGGTTTCAGGGTAAAGGCAAGGAAATGGAATTGAGGATTAACAGATCAACCAAGATCTCATTGAATGGCGGAGCAGACTAGGGATGAATAACCTATGTGTGTTTTTATGAACTTCCACTGAAACACAAACACATAGTGCTGCAGATCCAGTTCTAAAAGAAAACAGAATTTGTTGTGCAAAAGACAAGAAGATAAAATAGAATAAACTAAAGTATTTACATATAGTACACGTTAAAAGATTTTGAAATACATGGTAAAATACCAGTCCCAACATCCTCCCGTTATAGTACTAAAAACCAAAAGCACTTTCTCCTGTATCCCATAGCGTTTAACTTAGTTTTAGCTTCAATTCCCTGTTGTGAACATCTGATAGCCTCTTCCTTGATTCGTCATGATGTGGAGGTACTGGTGTTGGACTGGGATAGATAAAGTCAGAAGTCACACAACACCAGGTTATAGTCCAATAGATTTATTTGAAATCACAAACTTTTGGACTGCTGCTTCTTCATCACCTGATAAAGGAGTAGCACTCCAAAAGTTTGTGATTTCAAATAAATCTATTGGACTATAACCTGATATCATGTGACTTCTGACTGTGATTTGTCATGTAACCAAACTTAGGCTTTCTCAGCTTCTCATAACCACTTCAGGGTTTTAACCAAACGTTTCTGGTCTGGAACTTTTAAACTAAACTTTTTACATTGAGGTAACCTTTTTTAACAGCTGTAAAATATCTCCTTTTCTCAGGAGCAACTGAAGTACATATCCAGCTTCAGCCAAGATAGTGGGAAACTGCCAAAATGAAACTAAAAATGGCTTTCTTCAAGCAGTAGGTGTTTCCCCCAGTCAAGAGAAAAATAAAATCAATTTCTGACGTTCTAAACTGCAAGTTTAATGTATGACTGTTTACTTTGTTTGCTTGTAAAATTTCACGAATGTAAACAAATTCCTATTGCCTTTCACAAACCATCTCTCTCAGACTATTCCAAAAAAAATCACCAAGGCTACGGAGATATCTTCAAGTTAATGATTATGACACATAGTAAACATATATGCCACTAGTTCAAAATTCAAATGTCCAAAATATATTATTAAAATATACATAAATCTCACACCTTACATCACTAAGTGAGTAGTTCAGAGGTGCCAGACTTCATTGTCTTATGGTTTAAAAAGCGAATGAACCTATTTAAAGACTGTAGAATAAAATGATCATTCCATTGTCCAGCCCACTGTCAGAGAAGATGCTGGCACGATTGACGCTCGACTTCTGAGAAAAAGAGTGACAGGGATAATGACAAGACCATAGACTTGAAAACTGTCAGTAATGCAGAATTAATATAATCGCAGCAATTTTTTGGATTAAATATATTGGTGTTAAAACTTGGCTACAGTGGGGCCCCAATTTTCGAACATCTAACTTATGAACACTCGCGCTTATGAAGGCAATCCCATACAGGTGTGTATTAATAATAATTTTAAAGATCTGACATATGAATGGCTATTTTACGTTATCCTCCGTTATGCTCCGACTTTCATACAAATAGACTTGCAAACATACTCCTGAACGAAACCCATTCACAATCTGGGGATTACTTGTATTGGGATTTATTATAATTGAAGGTTACATAATTAATAGTGAGAACATCTTGGTGATGCAATTAAGAATTAGCACATTCATGAATAGGCTTTTAAACTCATGATGTGCAAAGATTAGCAGATGCACTCGGAAAACTCCGCAATGTGAAGCAAATCTACAAAAAATTTCTTGTGTATGTTTATGTGCAGGTTAAGAGGGGAACAGCTGTACACTGACATTAACAAAGATGCTTCTCACAATTAGAATTAGATTAGATAGGCTGAAAAATTTGAAACCTTTGGAGAGTTGAGTCATTGGGGAATAAACGAATGAGAGAGTTTAATTGAAATAATCAGCTGTCAAGTAGTTTTGATGGTAGTGTCATGAATTAGGTCAACCTTAGTCATTGAAGGATCAAATACATCTCCATGATGAAACAAAGAAGGTACATTAAGTTTGGAATCAAGTGTAGATGTGGAAGACAATGCTGTAGTGGTATTGTTGCTGGACTAATAATCTACAGACCCAGGTAATAATGTTAGGGGACTTGGGTTCAAATAACAATCTGCCGGCAGAGTCCAAAAGGGATTGCCATGTTAGAGCCCTATGAGAGCTAAGCAGGTAATTCATCAAGTGACACAGGGACAACTGGGTCATTAGGTCCTTCACACAATTCCAAGAGGGGAGGCACAGAGCATACCGACAGCCTTTATAAGAATAAGTCTGGAATGGCTAAGAGACTAGCAAGTTTGAAGAGTCCTGAAACTCCTTTAAATCCAAGAAATGCAGATGTCATGCCAAGCAAATATTTCTGAAAACTCACGTTGGCCTAGTTTCTTTCTCCTTCACACTGAACTTCCATATGACCTACTACTTCAATATACAATCTCTATTCAATGCTGCTAAAATAATTAAATTATTGTCCTGGAGTTAATTGATAATTGTTGCATGCATCAGTGACCTTTCCAAATGCATAAAGCTGGTACTTTATTTACTGAAACAGAAGGGTCTATTTTAATCATGCCCTCCTGGAAGAAAATATAAGTTGGCAGTTAAATCGGTACCTGGTTGCCTACATGCCCTTGACCCATCTATGATTTATACAAAACTGATTAGATATTTTTGCTGTCTAAGTTACTCATTTTGCAATATTTATAGTCTATATTGCATAAAATTGACTGTGGCATGTTTTGTTTCCTTTTGGTAATTCAAGCATGTGTTGTAAATTATTTTAAATTATGTGCTTTTTGCAACTGATTTAACATTTTACTATCCCTGCGGTTTATACCACCCATCAGGAGTTCAGGATCTGTTCTGTATTATATTTGATAATCTTTTCGTCACTCATTTCATACAAGAAGATTAGTAACACTGACATCCCTTGATTATAAACCAAGTATGGTTTCTTATTCATTTTTCTTGGCTTTGTATAAGTTTCCAAATGCGTGTTCCTGGCACAGAACCTTGCCCACATGTAGCATATACTAGGAAATCATGAACAGAGAGAGGCTGATCAGTAATGCGACATATCTAGAGACCTACCTGTTATATTAGAAATAAGATGCTAGAATTGGGGATTGTTATTTCCAAATATGATGTGATAAAAATATAGTATAATCCAGAAATTCAAAATTAATGTAATATTCAGGGATCTAAAGTGACAAAAAACGTTAAAGTTTGATTATGTGGTGGGTAGAAAGCTACAAAATGACAAAACAATTGTGAGTTATGAGGATACAAGAAGGATTCAAGGTGATCTAGAAAGTTGGGTGAAATGGCAAACGTAGTAAATACAGTACAATATGAATAAGAGTGAAGTTATATACTTTGGTGTGAAAAACTGAAAAGAAGACTTAATTAAATGGTGATATATTGGGAAATATGGATATACAAAAGGGATTTGAGTGTCCTTGTACATTGGTCAATTTAACTAAGCAGGTAGATATGCAGCAAACAATTAGGAAGGCAAATGTTATATTGGCCTTCATTGCATGACATTTTGAGTAGGGATGTCTTACTGCAATTATACAGGGCCTTGATTAGACTACAGCTGAGTATTATATGCAGTTTTGGTCTCCCTCGGTAAGAGGGGATACGCTTGGCAGAGAGTGAGTGCAGCGGTAATTGGCAGGAATGGCAGGACTATTGGCTCAGGAGAGATTGGTTCAACTGGCCATGTATTCACTCCAGCTTAGAAGGATGAGAGGAGATCTAATTGAAATGCACAATGTTCTAACAGGCCTAGATAGACTCGATGCAGGGAGGATGTTTCCCCTGATTGGGAGTCTTGAACCAGAGGTCACAGTTTCAGGATAAGGAGTAGGCAATTTAGGACTGAGATCAGAGAACACTTCTTCATTCATAGAGTGATCGCCCTGTGGAATCTGCTACGGCAGAAGACTGTGGAAGCTGCATCACTCAGTATATTTGAGGAAGACATTAATAAATTTTTAGGTATTAAAGGCAACAAGTGTATAGAAGAAATGTGGGAATATCGCAATGGCCTAGTGCTGTTATTACTGGATTGTTAATCCAGAGATCCAGGTTTGAATACCACCACAGCAGGTGGTGGAATTTGAATTCAATAAAAATCTGGAATTGAGAGTCTAATGATGACCATGAAACCATTATTGATTGTTAGGAAAAGCACATCTGGTTCACTAATGTCCTCTAGGGAAGGAAACTGCCATCCTTACCTGGTCTGGACTATATGTGATTCCAGACCCACAGCAATATGGTCGACTCGTAACTGCTCTGGGATCTAGCCAGTGACCCATGAATGAATTTTTAAAAATGGCATTTAGTTAGATGAACAGCCATGGTCATATTGAATGGCAGAGCAGGCTTGAAAGACCAAATAGACTACTCCTGCTCCTAGATTCTATGAAATGGATATGATTAAAATCAACTACTCACTAATTACCTATACAAAACAGCCAAACTGAGGATCATTATATAGACCACTACTATGGTTTTTGCAGAGATTGGAAAAGCATATGAAGATTTTAAAAAAGTACTTTACAGAAGACTTCAGTCAACGAAATAGAAGTTGGGAAATTCATGTTGTTTATTACTAAATTTAGTAGTTGGAATGCCTCACTGCATCTTCATTCCGTGTACAAAGTTAGCAACAAGAGACAATGCTCGTCTTAATCTATGATTTGAAATGACCTAGAAAATTAACAGGAAATGATCCTGTTAGCAGTACTTCAAAAACAACCACCACAGTATGATAAAGTTTACCATAATCCAGCAGTCAGAAACACCAAAGACCAGAAGTCAGTGTAACATTTCTAACAGGACGAAACTCAATGAAATGAAAGAACAAATAAAGCAAACAAACTTAGCAAAGTCATTCCAAGTACTTCAATAGAAGATAAATGGTACAGAAGTACAATGCTGAAGATGTACGACAATTAATTGCTCAAAACTAAGAAGTTTGAGGTTAAGTAAACCTGAAGGCATTACCTTCTTTTCTCTTACTGAGATATGTGTCTGATTGCACGGTCCCTTCAGGTAATATTTAAATTGAGTGTTAGTAAACCACTTTAATTTTATTACACCCACCCTAATCCTTTCTTCATATCTGCATATATGCATGCCCCGACTGTTTTAGCTACTTGAAGTCAGCTTTCTAGCCTAACCAAAGGCCTCTAGACCTTTTGCGTCTTTCCTACATTCCAGATGGAGATTAGCAAACATAACGCAAGTAACTTCTCATGTCAATTTTTTCTGATCTGCTGAGTATTTCCAATGATTTTTAATGTATTTCAGATTTTCAGCTGCAGTATTTTGCTTTAGTAAAACAGATTTGATTATTTGGCTTGGCTACTCACTGGAAACATTTATTTGAACCATGTGAGAAGATGATTGGTATGATTGAATGCTAGTTGCTAACAGATAGGAGAGATCTAGTGCTAGATCTCTTCCCATTGTAAACTGTGTAATACATTGTATGCATCTTGAGAAATTAAACGGGAAAATTGAAATCAATATGTTAATTCTAAGAAGTGCAGAGATAGTGAATAATAATTAGACTTCCAAGTACAAGGTAAGAGATTCTACTTTATTCTTTTGACTCAAAAAGTTATACAACTCTTCAAAAAACTGTAGTGTTTTTGATGATATCTCTCTCATCAGGTTTCAACCTCTGGTGCTGCACCAAAATAACACAAATCAAAGTAACAAATGGCATTGTGACTGTGAACTTGGTGAATTGTCCCTCTTCCTCATTTTTTAGCCCTTGACACAGTAGTTGACCACACCACCTACTTCCAGTGTGTATCTTCCATTGTGCTGCTCAATGACTGCACTCATTTTGTTCCAAACATATGTAACCAATTGTAGGCAGATAATCTCCAGCAATAGCTACTCTTCTCATTTCTGAACAATTGATTCTAGAATCCCCACTAAATCAATCCTTGTCCCCTCCCCTCCTCTATAGTACCTTATGAAAAGTAAGGAAGACTAACATCTAAAATGCACCTTCCATGACTGAGGGACATCCCAAAGCCTCTGAATTTACATCCTTAGCCATGTTCAGTTGGAGCTGGATCAGCCCTCTTTCAATCAGCACATTTTAGAATTACAAATTACAGATGTTCAGGGTTCTGACCTGTAATCAGGACGAATATCAAGGGCCGATAGTTAGATACTCTTTTGTTTGAGATGATTGTTGCCTGGCTGTTAAGTGGTGTAAATGTTGCTTGCCACTTATCAGTCTGAGTATGGATGTTATCCAGATCTTACTTCTAAAGAACACAAGCTGTTCCAATGTCTGAGGAGGTGCATATGGTGCTAAACATTGTTCCATTGTCAGCAAGCATCCCCATCTCTGACCTTATGGAAAGTCATTGATGAGGTAACTGAAGATGATTGGCTCTCAGCCACAACTTTGATGAACTCCTGCAATGACGTCCTGGGACTGAGATGATAGAGCTCCAACAACCAGAGTCATCTTCCTTTATAGATATGACTCCAACTAACAAAGAGTTTTCCCTCTGATTCCTATTAACTCTAGTTTTGTCCCTTGAGGCCACACTCAGTCAAATGTTGCCTTGATATCAAGGGCAGGCACTTTCACTTTACCTGTGGAGTTCAGCTCTTCTGAGCATGTATGGATAGTGGAATCTGAATGGACCTGCCCAAAGACAAACTGAGCATCAGTGAGCAGGTTTTTATTAAGCAACTGCTGCTTGAATATGCTTTTAATGAGATTTTCCATTGAAAATAGACAGATTGGGTGGTAATTTGCCAGGATGGATTTGTCCTTTATATGGGTAGGGCAGACCTGAGCAATTTCCTACATTGCCAGATAGATGCCAATGTTGTAGTTATATTGGACTGGCAAGTTCCGGAGCACAGATCTTCAGTACCATTTTTTGGAATATTGTCAAGGCCCATAGCCTTTGTGGTATCCAGTGCCTCCAACTGTTTCTTGATATCATATGGAGTGAAGTGAATTGACTGAGTACTGGTATCTATGATTCTGTAGCTCTCTGGAGAAGATGAATTATCCATGAGGCACTTCAGGCTGAAGATTGTTGTAAATGCTTTGGCCCTGCCTTTTGCACTGATGTGCTGGGCTCTTCCATCATTGAGATGGAGATACTTGCTAGGTGCACAGCTATTACTGGAGCACAGGGTTTCACTGCTATTGCTGGAATATTGTCAGGGCCCATTGTCTCCTCAGTATCCATTGTCTTCAGTCCTTGCCCATGATGCAGTATTAGGTTTTTGGAGGTCCAGAATGTGAACCTCTACTTCTGTTGTAAATATTGTTGCAAAGTAATTATCAATATGTTCATCATTTTCTTATTTTCATTGACAATATCACCATTAATAAATTTTTAAGGCATCCACATTGTTCTTGTCAACCATCTTTTCCTAATATATTTTTAAAATTAATTGTTAATTTTGATATCCCTATCAAGTTTCTTTTCATATTCCATCTCTGCAGCTGTTCTTATCTTCTTTGCCACTTTTAATGCTGTTTATAACACTCCCAGTTGCCAGGGAGATGCTACTTTTTGCATGTATGCATGTGTTTTCTTATACTAAGTGTTGTCTTTTTAGACATTTGTGACTGGCTTTTGTCTCTTAGAGCTGTTGTGACTTTTGATTATGCTAGCTCTGTATCACATTAATTTAATTTTGAATGCTTCCTAGTGTCCCTCTGTCATTTTAGCCATTAACTGTTTTTTTCCCACTTTACTGTCCCATTGCCTTCATAGTAAGACCGTAAGACATAGAAGAAGAAGTGTTGAATTCAGCCCATCAAGTCTGCTCTGCCATTCAATGAGATCATGGCTGATCTGATAATCCTCAACTCCACTTTCCTATCTTATCACCATAACCCTTGATTCCCTTACTGATTAAAATCTGTCTTAGCCTTAGATATAGATAATGACCTAGCTTCTACACAGTAAAAATACTCCACAAATTCACAGCCCTCTGAGAGACAATAAAGTCCTCCTCACCTCTGTCTTATCTGGGCAATCCCTTACTGTGAGATTATGTCCTTTGGTCCTAAACTCTACTACAATAGTAAACAACCTCTCAGAACCTACCCCGTCAAGCTCCCTAAGAATCTTATATGTTACAAAAGGTCTCCTCTTATTCTTCTAAACTCTAATAAGTGCAATTCCAACCTACTCAATCTCTCCTCATACGAAAATCCCTCCATTCCTGTAATCAACCTAGTAAACTTTCTCAGAACTTGATCAATTCTGTCCTCTCTTAGATAAGGGAACCAAAACCGTTCACAATATCCCAGGTGTGGTCTGTATAATTTCGGCAAAACTTCCCTATTTTTGTACTCCATTTCCTTTGAAATGAAGGGCAACAGTCCATTTGTTTTCCCTAGTACCTGCTGAACCTGAATGCTAGCTTTTTGTGATTTATGCAAGAGGACCCCCCACATTCCTTAATGCCATCCTTACTTAAATCTAGATAATAGTAACTGTACATGTACTATGTACTTGACTTTGGGCATATTTATTGTAATTTCTTCTTGGTCAACCTCAGATTCCCCTGGTGAGCTCTGTTTCACAGTCACACTAGATTTTGATCATGATCAGCAATGGCTTCTTGCATTGTGTCTCCGTATCTGTGAACAAACCTATCACTCCAGGAAGATCACTAACACTCTCGTATTGTCAGCATTTATATTCTTCTGGAGCAGTGGAAATGCCAAACGGCATCAAAGTCATCTGTATCTCTTTAAATGCATCCTGAATGTAGTTAGAAAGCTGTTGCATTCATCTAGCTTCACTTGCTAGTAACCATTCTTCGCATCTAGTGTGGTAAAGATTTTTATCTTTGCAGTTTCCTTCAGTGGTTGGCATGGGATAGCGATGTCTCTTCAAGGTTTTATTTAGATTCTTTGAGTCAATGCATACACAGCTTTCCATGTTAATTGACTACTACCATGCTGCTAATCCATTCAGTAAACATTTGTCTTGCTGTCATGCCCACAATGCATAGAAAAAAATGAGTGCAGTATTTTATGTAAGAATTACATTAGCAGGCTATAAGCTTTTACTACTTTTTTTGCATGTGTGCAGAGGAGACTGATCAATATTCCTAAACCCTGTCAGTGTCTGCTGTGGCTCTGGTTCTGCCTGTTTAATTAACACTGCACTACTCTTGCTGGGGCCTGCTCCAGGTCTCCAAATTGGCCAGCAACTCTCGTGACCAGTCACTTTGGCAATTAATTGCCAGCTGTTCGCAAGATACAGATCTGGGTCGCTGTAACCACTGAGGAAGAATTGTCTGTTTCTTCAGGCCCATTGGCCTGTTGCTGCCTACCTTTGCTTATTGATAATGTATCAACCGCTGCCTTAAAAATATTCAAATACTCTGCCTCTGCCACCTTTTGAGCCAGAAATTCCAAACGCTCTCAATCCTCCGAGGGAAAAATAAATTCTTATTCCTGTCTTAAATGGGCAGTCCTTTATGTTTAAACAGTGACTCCTGGTCCTAAATTCCTCCATCAGAGAAATCCTTTCCACATCATGTCAAATTTCCTCGGTTATTAAAAGCTTCAATCAAGTTGCAGCTTCTAAACTCCGGCAGATACAAACCTAGCCTGCCCAGGTTTTACAACTATCTCATTCCAAGAATTAGTTCACAAATCTGTTATAAATTGCCGCTAATGCATTTACATCTTTCTTTAAATAGGGAGGCCAATACTGTGCACAGTACTCCAGATGGGGTCTCACTAAAGCCATGTATAACTGAAGCATAACCTCCCTACTTTTATATTCAGTAAGTTACAGTCACCATAGTCCCAGAGGATCATAGGACGGCTCTCATTAGGGAGAGATAACTCATGTGATTTAACCCGCGGGTCACCACGCCTTAGGTGAGGGGCGAGAATAACAAGATGGGACCTTCATGGTATTCTCAGCCAATGCCTAAATTGAATCTCCACTGTTGGTGTCATTCTGTCAGCCGTCCAGCCAACAAACCTAACCAATCCCCAATACCATGAATACCATTGCATTCAATTCTCCTCGTGATAAACAATAATATTCTCTTTGCTTTGTAAAGTATTTGCTGTACCTGCATACATATTGTTTATGAATCTTGCAGCTGGACTCCCAGATCCCATTGCATCTCACAGTTCTGCAGCTTCTTATTATTGACGTCTGCTGCTTTTACATTCTTCTTGCCAAAATAGGTTACAAGTCTTCCCACGTTCTACTCCATTTTCCAGATTGTTGCCCACTTACCAAACTTATTTATATTCTCTTCTAGCCTCCTTGATCTTCTTCACAACTTATTTCCTAAGTATTGTATCATCAGCACTTTTAGCTACCTTGAGTCTTCATCCAAATCATTTATATAAATTATAGATTAACAGGGGTTTTACCAAATAGGTAGGTTTAATGCAACATCAATGCTGGTGCAGTTAATTCCAGGATGTGCAATAGGCCAGAATTGCAGGAGTGCAGATATTTTGATCATTGAGCTTAATTATACAGTGTTTTGACCTAGATTGTAGGGCAATGTCTAATTATTTACTTTCATGTGTAGCAATAGCTGGTGTCTCTGAGGTGCAAAAGCTTTATTACACCGAACAACACCTCCCACCCACAATTTTCAAGCTCCATAATAAAAATTATTTCATATTTCCATGTGGAGGTGGTAACTGAGTAATTCTGTTATGCAAAAAAGAGTGTAGATAATAGCTTTAAAATTTAAGTATTTCCGTATGTCATCATAAATTGGTTTAGATATGTTTAGCTTCAAAATTTGAAAGAGGACAAGCTCTCAGCACCACACTCATTCAAAACCAAACTTCTGTCTGTGGTAATTTGCTACATAAACAAGACGTACCCACTGAGCATGAATATTTGACCAATTCTCTCTCTGGGTTGCATCTTACAACAAAAATAACAAATCTTGAGATTGATCAAGGCACAAACGTCATTCTTGTAAATTGCATGGAGAGGAACAAAGAGGCATTGTTAATTATTTCCTGAATGTTGGTAGAAGCTTCACAAACGGTATGAAGGCACCCGCTGTAACACACTGAACATGATGATTTTCAGCGCACACCATGCTGGAGATGTTTGTTTGTGATGCAGCTGCCAATTTGGTTCGAAAGCATCACCTATCGTTGAAAACTGTAAGCTGAATTGCATCTTCCTGTTCTACGAGTGTTGCTTGGAATAGGCTCAGGTTAATTGTGCATCACAATTCCATGACCTGTTTTTGTAGTCTGTCAAATTTATAACCCATATTTCTGATTTTGAAAACACATTTGCACAATATTACTGAACCCAGATGGCCAAATCATTGGGCTCTACATTTGAACTTCTTGCACAGCATGCTATATCTGCAAGAGAAGAACAGATTGCTGTATCTTAAGTAACCATTGTTACACATATGCTTTATACATGGAAGCTGCATGAAAGCTTCGACCAAATATTTCAAATTATTAGTTGAAGTAATTTGCAGCCACATTCTGAATATGAAAGTACAGCTTGCTGTGTTTCAATTTTGAGTTAATTACATTACCTTAAGGCAAAGCTGTGGAGTAGAACACTTTAAATACTGCATTAAAATAATTTAAAATCAATTTCATTGACACCAGTAATTCTACTGTACTTCTCAGATGTCAGCAATTAAATGGAATGCCCCCATGAGTCCTATCGTGCTTCTGTTGCAAACAGAGGGATGTAGAAATTCAAACAAATTACATTAAGAAACATAGCTAAGGAGCCTTTTGAGCCCCAAAAATTCTGTATTATGAAATAAAATGTGATTTTCTGGAGTCAGGTGACTCTGGAGCAACACTGAGGCCAGTATGAAATTTTGCTGCCATGTATTTCAAACTAAGCCAATCAAAGACGTTCCTCAGAATTATCTCAGCAGGTCTGGTAGCATCTGTGAAGAAAAAATCAGAGTTAACGTTTCGGATCCTGAAACGTTTACTCTGATTTTTTCTTCACTGATGCTGCCAGACCTGCTGAGCTTTTCCAGCAACTTCTGTTTTTGTTCCTGATTTACAGCATCCGCAGTTCTCTCAGTTTTCCTCGGAATTATCATCACCAGCAGTGGCCTGTAGCTAGAGATAAAGTTTCTAAAATTGTGTGTTACATTGGACTGAATTACACAAGGTGCAGGATTCTCTGGGGAGGGAAGCCACTGAGTGGAAAACCAGCTGCCCCACAGCCATTTAAGGGCTGCTTTCAGGTTCCTGAATAAGGAGGTCCCAACCTCACATAGCTGCTGAACAATGAAAGGCTAGCAACTCTTCAGCACTTTGAGTATTAGATAAGTATTTGGATATGTGTTTGGGGTATCTCTGGGTGCCAAACCGGCAAGCTCTGGTGAGAGGGTCACATAGTGATCTTAATGAGGTCAGCCAGGTGGACCTCATAGATTATGAGTTCCCTGATTGAGGCTGTTAATCTGGTCCAATCAGGGAGCCTTGGCCCACAGAGATAAACAGGCGTGTCAGAGATTCTATTCATTGAGTTCTGGCTCTAAGGAAGTCGGACCAGTGTCAAGGACTGTCCATGTCTAAATAAAGGGTGACTTGGTGATGAGGTACCAGCCCCGGTGGAGTTATTTCAGGTCAAAGAACTTGTGCTTGAAAGGCCATAGAGGGAGTAAAACCCGGCAAGGTTTGACACCTTGGGGAAGCTGTCTGATGGTCATGGAGGGCCTGTTAAGGTAACACTATCCCATCATCACCACTACTGCATGAACAGGAAAACCTGCCAGGCTGGGTATTTGACGTAGCTGTTAATTGCCCATGTGAGTGAGGGTCTCAATCTCCCACTGGTGGATGGGTCATCTACACTACCACCTCTGCTGATGTAATCACAGTCACAATAGTCCCAGAGGACATAGGGCTGCTGTCTCATTTAACCTGAGGGTTACAAATGGGGGTAGAAGCTGGATTTATAGAGTCCCCAGCTTGTAAGTGGGGTGAGGTAAAATCCAGTCTACTGTAACTGGCAAGAGACAATTAGGACCCTTGGGAAAATACTAGAGATAGGATTGTGCTAGATCTACATCATTTCCAGGAATTTCCAGCTTACCTCGTCTTGGTAAAATCTCTGGGGCTGCGCTCTAATTAATTTTTCTCAAAACTTGTTACTTATAGAAAAAAGGCAAAGTTTGTAGTTGCTAGCAAATCATAGAATAACAAGTGGATTTTTTAAGCAATGACCCATTATACCCAATGCTGGGTTTTTGAAAGATTAGTTCCATTTTCCTGCTCTTACAATATTTCTGCTTCAAGTATATATCCTCTAAATTTGCTCATTGTGAATTCTTTTATAATGAAACTCATGCTGTCATCAAAGTGTGACATAAAAAGAGACTCACAGAGTGTAAATATAATGCTTTTAGGAAGTGCATGCTAATCATCAGAATACTAATATACTATTCTATCTCCCATAATGTTCAACATGTGTTGTGACAAAATGACAAAAGGAGCAGGAATAGAATATTCGGCTCTTCAAGCCTCTTCCACCGTTTGATATGAGCATGGCTTATTCTTGAGCTTCAACTCTATCATCCTGTCTGTTCCCCATATCCCTGATTCTCCGATAGATTTTTGATCTACCTATCCCAGAATAAGATGCATTCAAGAATGGAGCAGTCACAGCCCTCTGGAGTAAGGAATTCTGCAGATTCACGACACTTAAAGTAACGTGAATTTTCCTCATCTCAGCCCTAATTAATCGGCGCTGTATTCTAAGGCTCTTTCTGTGTTTTAGATACCCTGACTGGTGTCTACCCTATCAAGCCCCTTCAGAACCTTAGAAGAACAAAAGGCAACCTCATTGGAACATACAAAATTCTGAGGGGGCTTGATAGGGTAAACACTAGTCAGGCAATCTAAAACACAGGGATTGCAGTCTTAGGATAAAGGGCAGATTAATCAGAGCTGAGATGAGGAAAATTTACTTCACTCAAAGGGTTGTGAATCTGTTGAATTCCTTCCTCCAGTTTCAATGAGATTGCCTCTCATTCTTCTAACTGCTAGAGAACGCGGGCCCATTTTACTCAAACCCCAATCATAGGACAATGTCCTCATACCTGGTACCAATTTTGTGAACATTCAGCATACTGTGTCCAGTGGAAGTATCACCTATCAATACAGTGACCAAAACTGCACAGATGTGGACAGTAGTAAAGAAACCCCCTGGCCGATTTCTCAGCTAGGACTTTGAGCAAAGGGAGCTCATTTGACTTCCAATTTCAAAGGTGAATTTGAGTGCAGAATGGGACTGATTAAAATATGTAAGGAAAGTCTTACATGTTGGTTCAAATAACATAGGCCAAAGATTAGTGGATTGCATCAAACAATATATCCCTTCTACTGTTCACAACAAGCAAAGTATTAACCATATACAACCAGCCTGCACTTGCAAAGCTTGCAACATTATGCACAACAAAGGATATAATATCGCAAGTAGACAGTATTTGCTTGATAACCCAGACTATGTGAAGAATTATACTGACCACCAATTTTGGATTGTCAGTCAGGATTGCAGTGTGGTGAACCTGTATGTACTGGAAGCTACATCTATTAAGACACAGAGCTATATGCCTTGCAGACAGAGAGAACATTTATAAATATTGTGCATGTTTGAATGAAACAGAATTGGTGGTAGCCATTTGTTTCATTTCATGGTGCAGTGACTTGACCAAATAAACCTTCCTCGTTTAAAATTGTTTTTAAAAAGTTAACTGTCCATCATGAATACCTGATGCATTCTCAATGGCAATGCTTAAACCAATCGGAGTCTACCTGCTGACAAATCAGCACTCCTCTCATACAACATAAATATTTTCCATTAGATTGGAAAACTCGCAAATTGTCCTGCTGAGTGCAAGGTGGAAATCTTTGACAAAATGTTTATTTTTTTAAACAATACTCAAGTTCTGTATTACCAAATAACTATTTAGATGCCATCTGCTGGAGGTTTTCATTTTTCACACTTCATAATTGTAGGCGATGATTTGAGCTCCAATGTGTGAAGTTATCATGGTGGTGCAAATTAGATACGAAATGAGAATCTTTTCACTCCTCCTGGGGGATAAATTTGTTAATTTCAGTTCCTCCCATACTGATTCTACTTTATAATTTTCTCTGGCCAGATGTTAACTCACTGAAGCCTAATATCATCCTTTACTGTTCTGTCTGTTTTTTGACATATTACAGACTTTCTTGAATATCATTGTCACATTTGCTATGCTTTAATCTCTTGTATAATCTATGTTGGTTTCCATGAAATTTGGTCACTTGTGTGGTCAGGTGATGCTTGTGTCCATTTTAAGTCCATTTTCTTCGCCCCTTTTTAAAACCATTTTAGTCATAAATATTGAATCAGATAGTGGAATTAGAAACTCAATATAGCATATTGACATAGCATCCTTTAAATGTTTCATACTATTTGTTTACTGGCATATCTTTTAGTCTATTTACTCAATTAACGTTAGCCAGTTCTTGCCTCATACCTGTACAGTTGGTTTTACTTAAAAATAAGCTAGACTAAATTTAAGACACTTGTATGTATGTGGTGTATGTCATTTTTAAACTTAGCATGGAATTCAACACTGTTATGATCACTATTTACCAGTGGATTTTTTACGATAACATTACCAACTGACTCTGCTTCATTCCACAATATTAGAACTAAAATAGCTTCATCCCAAGTCAGTTCCAAAATTTATTGCTACAAAGTACTGTCACAAAGACATTTAACAAACTCATCTTTAAACCATTCTTGATAATTTGATTGTCTCAGTCTAAATGAAGATTAAAACCACTCACAGTTGTTACATTTCTTTGTTACTGTTGCTGACGAGTTGTTATTTAATGCTGTTCTGAGGAAGGGTCACCGGACCTGAAACGTTAACTTTGTTTTCTCCTCCACAGATGCTGCCAGACCTGCTGAGCTTTTCCAGCAGTTGCCAACTCCATAACTACTCTTAGGAGATCTATAAGCAACTGCCACTGGTGCTATTTGAGATTCACTATTCCTAATGTCCTCCCATACTGATTATACTTCATAATTTTCTCTGGCCAGACGTTATCTCACTAAAGCCCAATGTCATACTTTAGAATCATGGCTACTCCTATTCCTTTACTGTTCAGTCTATTTTTTGACATATTGCAGACTTTCTTGAATATGGCTGTCACATTTGCCATGCTTTAATCCTTTGGCACTTTACTGGTAACTAGGGAAAACGAGAAGATTATCTCCAAACCCACTTCCTTCAAAAATTCATGACCTGGACAGAAGCCAGAAATGACCTCGATGAACTTGTATCAGAGATAAAAGGTACTGCAGATGCTGGAGAATCCGAGATAACAAGCGTGGGGCTGGATGAACACAGCAGGTCAAGCAGCATCATAGGAGCAGGAAAACTTGACGTTTCGGGCCTAAACCCTTCATCAGAAAGGTTTAGGCC
>JAHRHZ010000013.1:56823304-56861044 GCA_024137785.1 Ginglymostoma cirratum
AAACATTAACTCTGTCTTATACCTTCACAGATGCTGCCAGATCTGCTGAGCTTTTCCAGCAACTTTGTTTTTATTACCAAACTACCCTAATCCCATTTACCTGCACTTGGTCCATAGCCTACAGTGACCTGGCATTTTAAATGCTCATCCAGAAGCTTCTTAAACGTTGCAAGAGTACGGGCCTCTACCACCCTCTCAGGCAGCACATTCCATATTTCTACCACTCTCTGGGTGAAAAAAAACTCATCTCCTGTAAACCACTTGCTACTCATCTGAAACTTATGCCCTCTGGTCTTAGACACATCTGCCATGACGAAAAGATTCTCACAATTTACTCTGCCTATGCCTGTCATAATTTTATATGGCTCACTGAGATCCTAATTAGCCTCCTCTGCTCCAAGGAAAACAAAGCCAGCCTCTCTTGTCTCTCCTCATAACTGAGACTTTTCATCCCAGGCAACATCCTGGTGAATGTCATCTCATCTCCAGTGCAATTGCATCCTTCTGATAGTGTGGTGACCAGAACAGCAAACAGGATTCCATCCCTGGCCTAACCAATGTTTTATAAAGTTGTAACAAGACTTCCTTACTTCTATATTCTCTGCCCCAGCTAATGAAGCAAGTATCCTTCTTCACCATCCCATCTACCTTTGCTGACACCTTCAGAGATCTATGGACTTTGATCTCTTTGTTCCTCAGTGCTCCCTTGGGACCTACTGTTTGTTGTGCACATACTTCATTTGTTAGACCTCCCAAAATGCATCACCTCACGTCTATCAGAATTAAATTTTATCTGCCATTCCTTGCCAATTTACCAGAAGATCAATATCAGACTGCAGCTTGAGATCATCCTTCTCACTATCAACAAAACTACCAATTTTCATTTCATCTGCAAAATTACTAATTACCTAATTACCTTTTACATTCACATCCAAGTTGTTAATGTACATAACAATCAGCAAGGGTCCCAGCACCGATCCCTGTAGTACACTGTTGGTCACAAGTTTCCAATTACAAAAACAACCCTCTGCCATCATCTTTTGTCTCCTATTTGCAAGCCAGTTTTGGAATCAGTTTGCCAAATTGCCGTGGATCCCATTGGCTCTAACCTTTTGGACTGGCTTTCCATGTGGGACTTTGTCAAAGACTTTAGTGAAGTAGGTTCCATGTAAACCACATCAACTAGACTACCATCATCAATGTATTTAGTCACCTTTTCAAAAAGATTAATTAAATGTGTCAGACAGAATCTGTCTTTACCAAATCAGTGTTGATTATCTCTGATCAATCCCTGCCTTTCCAAGTACTGATTAATCCTGTTCTCAGAACTTTTTCCAATAATTTTTATACCACTGATGTAAGACTAACTGGTCTGTAATTACTGGTCTATTCCTGCTGTCCTTTTTGAACAAAGAAACCACATTAGTTATCCTCCAGTCATCTGGCACTTCTCTTGTAGCAGCGAAGTATTAAACATATCCATCAGGCCCCAACAATCTCCTCCCTTGCCTCCCACGGCAGCACGGGATACATCACATCAGGCTCTGGGGGTTTATGCACCTGTATGCCTGCTAAAACATCTAATACCTCCTCTTTATTAATCTTAACGTGTTCTAGAGCTTCACCGTGCCAACTAAAATCCCCAGCCACAATGTCTTTCTCCTCTGTAAATACAGATGAGAAGTATTAATTTAGGAATCTCATCCACATTCACTCAATCCACGCACAGGTTGCCCCTTTGGTCTCTAATAGGTCCTACTCTTTCCAAGGTAATCCTCTTACTCTTAATGTACTTATAAGAACCTTGGGGTTTTCCTTGATCCTGTCTGCCAAAGAGGGCCCCTCTTTGCCCTCCTAATTTCCTTTTTAAGCAACCTCTAACACTCTGCACTTCTAAAGGGCCTTCCCTGTTTTTAATGCACTGTACCTGACATATGCTTCCTTTTTTCCCTTTGTCAAATTCATGATATTCCTTGACATCCAGAGTTCTTTGCATTTGTTGACCCTGCCCTTCACTCTTAGTTGAACACACTGGTCCTGAATTTTGACTCTACTAGTTTTAAAAGATTCCCATTTTCCAAATGTAGGCATACCTGCAAGTAGCTGCTCCCAGTTTATGTTTGCCGGATCTTATCCAATGGTATTGAAACCCGCCTTCCCCTAATTTAGACATGTGCCTTCTGCACGGCTCTTATCCATCTCCATAATAACTTTGAAATGAACAGTTATGGCCACTGTCCCCAAAATGCTCGCCCGCTGATAAGTCAGTGACTTGATTGGTTTCATTCTCTGGGATTAGGTCTAACACTGCACCATCAATAGTAGGACAATCTACATACTGGCACAAAAAAATCTCCTGAATGCATTTTAAAAGTTCCACCCTGCCAAATTGTTTCACATTAAGGTGATCCTAGCTAATGCTAGCAAAGTTGAAGTCCCCTATAACTATAACCCTGTTTTTCTTACACCTTCCTGTGATTTGCCTATGTACCTGCTCCTCTATCTCTTCTGACCGTTGGGATGCCTGTAGTCCAATCTCAACAAAGTAATTGCCTCTTTTTTAATTTCTAAGCTGTACCAAATGGCCTGATTTGAAGACCCTTCTAGTTCATCCTCCTCATTATTGCAGTCATAGTTTCCTAATCAGTAATGCAATGCCCCCACCTCTCTTACATCTCTCCTGCAATCACGTCTGAAACTTCTGTACCTTGGAATGTTGAGCTGCCAGTCCTGCCCTTCCTTCCAAACAGGTCTCAGTGATTACGACACTATCATATTCCCACATCCTGATCAATGCTCTGAGTTTATCAGCCTTATGTGTCAAGTTTCTTGCATTAAAATTTAGCTTTCTGGACCTCACACATGTGTTATCCTGTCCATGTCTTCTCTGCTTACCAGACTGCCCCAGCATTCCTTCTATATCTGATTTTACATCTGCTCCTGACTTTACATCTACTCTGTAATCCATTCACCTGCCAAATTAGATTAAACCTCCCCAGCAGCACAAGCAAACCTCCGAGCATGGATATTGACCTATTCAGGTTCAGATGCAACCCTTCCAGCTTATACAGGTCCCAGTTACCCCAGAAACTATCTGAAGATCCAAAAATCTAAAGCCGTCCCTCCTACACTATCCCTTTAGCCATGTGTTCATTTAACCTATCTTCCTATTCCTGTACTAACTGACGCATGGCACTGGAAGTAGTCGGAGATTACAACCTTAGTAGTCTTCCTCCTTAATCTACCACCAGACTCTCTCAATTCCTGTTGCAGGACCTCATTTCCTTTTGTGGTACTGACATGTGCCATAAGCGCTGGCGTTCACCATCCCCCTTCAGATGTTCTGCAGCCGCTCTGAGACATCCCCAACCATGACACCAGGGAGGCAACATACCATTCAAGTCTCAATTACTGACACGTAGCCATCTGTCAGTTCCCCATACAACCAAGTCCCCAATCACCAAAGCTCTCCCAGTCTTTTTCCTCCCCTGCTGTGCAGCAGAGCCAGCCGTGGTGCCATAAACATGGCTGTTGCTGCTTTCCCCTGAAAGGCCATTCCCCCCAACGGTATCCAACACGGTATATGCGTTTGAGAGCAGGATGGCCACATGGGACTCCTGCACTACCTGCCCAAGCTTGCCAGTCTTCCTGATGGTCACTCAATACTTTTCTGCCTGTGCAGCCCTTACATTGTAGTATGACCAGTTCACCTAAATGTGCTATCCACAACACCCATAGGTTTGCTCCATAATGAGTCCATCTGCAGCCCTAGCCACTTGAAGTCAATCAGAACCTGCAGCTGAACTCACTTCCTGCATGCACGGTCACCATGGAGACTGGACACGTCCTTGATTTCCCACATATTTCAGGAGGAGCGTTCTACGGGGCCAAGTTCTCCTGCCATTTGTGAACCTTACCAGCTACAAACAACACATGAATCAATACTTGCACTTTTTTAGAAAAATGAAATATTTACAAATAATTATAAGTAAATGTAATTGCGTTGTGCTTATGTCAGTGAAATATTTTTATTTATATAGTGCTTGCTTATGGCCTCATTGAGTAACTAATTGTGATGAGTTACTGAGTCAGATAGTGAAGGAATTAAATTCATTCAATGAAACTCGATTACCTTACATTAAGGACTTCAAATCTACTATGCTCTGTTTATTTAGGGGGAGGCAATGGCCTAGCGGTATTATCGCTGGACTGTTAATCCGGAGACCCAGATAATGTTCTGGGGGCCTGGGTTCGAATTCCGCTGTGGCAGATGGTGGAATTTGAATTCAATAACAGTCTGGAATTAAGAATCTAACGATGACCATGAATCCATTGTTGATTGTTGGAAAAACCCATCTGATTCACTCATGTCCTTTAGGGAGGGAAACTGCCATCTTTACCTGGTCTGGCCTACATGTGACTCCAGACCAACAGTAATGTAGTCGACTCTTAACCACCCTCTGGGCAATTAGGGATGGACAATAAATGCTGCCCAGCCAGCAGTGCCTTCATCCCATGAATGAATAAAGAAAAAATCTAAAATGATGTTATTTTCCAAATAAAAATATTTTCAAACTATTTATGGTTTACAATTATATGTATAATATTTTGAAATTAATCCACGAGTAAGAAGGAGAGGAAGTTTCCTGTGCAATTAACGTGAAAAAATATTCACATTATCAGATACTCTTGGAGTGGCTCAGTAAATATATCTCTTACAGACCAGGATGGTTAATTTCTGAGATAAAAGGTACTGCAGATGCTGGAGAATCTGAGATAACAAGTTGTGGGGCTGGATGAACACAGCAGGCCAAGCAGCATCATAGGAGCAGGAAAGCCTGACTTTTCGGGCCCAGACCCTTCATCAGAAATGGGGGGGTGGGAAGAGGGTTCTGAAATAAATAGGGAGAAAGGGGGAGGCGGATAGAAGGTGGATAGAGGAGAGGACAGGTGGAGAGGAGGCAGACAAGTCAAAGAGGTGGGGATGGAGCCAGTAAAGGTGAGTGTAGGTGGGGGGGTAGGGAGGAGATAGATCAGTCCAGGGAGGACGGACAGGCCAAGTGGGCGGGATGAGGTTAGTAGATAGGAGATGGGGGTGGGGCTTGAGGTGGGAGGAGGGGATAGGTGAGAGGAAGAACAGGTTAGGGAGGTGGGGATGAGCTGGGCTGGTTTTGGGATGCGGTTGGGGGAGGGGAGATTTTGAAGCTTGTGAAATCCACATAGATACGATTGGGCTGCAGGGTTCCCAGGCTGAATATGATTTGCTGTTCCTGCAGCCTTCGGGTGGCATCATTGTGGCCTTGCAGGAGGCCCAGGATGGACATGTCGTCTGAGGAATGGGAGGGGGAGTTGAAATGATTCGCGACTGGGAGGTGCAGTTGTTTGTTGCGGACTGAGCGCAGGTGTTCTGCAAAGCGGTCCCCAAGCCTCCGCTTGGTTTCCCCGATGTAGAGGAGGCCACAACGGGTACAGCGGATGCAGTATACCACATTGGCAGATGTGCAGGTGAACATCTGCTTGATGTGGAAAGTCTTCTTGGGGCCTGGGATTGGGGTGAGGGAGGAGGTGTGGGGGCAGGTGTAGCACTTCCTGCAATTGCAGGGAAAAGTGCCAGGTGTGGTGGGGCTGGAGGGGAGTGTGGAGCGGACAAGGGACTCATGGAGGGAGTGGTCCCTCCGGAAAGCAGACAAGGGTGGGGAGGGAAAAATGTCTTTGGTGGTGGCGTCGGATTGCAGATGGTGGAAGTGTCAGAGGATGATGCGTTGGATCCGGTGGTTGGTGGGGTGGTATGTGAGGACGAGGGGGATTCTTTTTTGGTTATTATTGCGGGGACGGGGTATGAGGGATGAGTTGCGGGAAGTGCGGGAGAAACGGTCGAGGGCATTCTCGACCACTGCGGGGGGGAAGTTGCGGTCCTTGAAGAATGAGGACATCTGAGATGTGCGGGATTGGAATGTCTCATCCTGGGAGCAGATGCAGCGGAGGCGAAGGAATTGGGAATATAAGATGGCATTTTTACAGGAAGGTGGGTGGGAGGAGGTGTATTCCAGGTAGCTGTGGGAGTCAGTGGGCTTGAAATGGACTTCGGTTTCTAGGTGGTTACCCGAGATGGAGATAGAGAGGTCCAGGAAGGAGAGAGAAGTGTTGGAGGTGGTCCAGGTGAACTTCAGGTTGGGGTGGAAGGTGTTGGTGAAGTGGATGAACTGTTCGATCTCCTCGTGGGAGCACGAGGCGGCGCCGATACAGTCATCAATGTAAGGGAGGAAGAGGTGGGGTTTAGGGCCAGTGTAGGTACGGACGAGGGATTGTTCCACGTAACCTACAAAGAGGCAGGCATTGCTTGGGCCCATGCGGGTACCCATGGCCACCCCCTTTGTCTGTAGGAAGTGGGAGGAATTGAAAGAGAAGTTGTTGAGGGTGAGGGCGAGTTCGGCTAAGCGGATGAGGGTGTCAGTGAGGGGGATTGGTCAGTTCTGCGGGACAGGAAGAAGCGGAGGGCCTTTAGGGCATCTGCTTGGGGAATACAGGTGTATAGGGACTGGACGTCCATAGTAAAAATGAGGTATTGGGGACCGGGGAATTGGAAGTTCTGGAGGAGGTGGAGGGCGTGGGTGGTGTCACAGACGTAGGTAGGGAGTTCCTGGACCAAAGGGGTGAAAATGGAGTCTAGGTAGGTGGAGATGAGTTCGGTGGGGCAGGAGCAGGTGGAGACAATGGGTCAACCAGGGCATTCAGGTTTGTGGATTTTGGGAAGGAGATAGAAGTGGGTGGTGCGGGGCTGGGGAACGATGAGGTTGGAGGCGGTGGGTGGGAGGTCACCTGAGGTGATGAGGTTGTGGATGGTTTGGGAGATGATGGTTTGGTGCTCGGGGGTGGGGTCGTGATCCGGGGGCGGTAGGAGGTGGTGTCGGAGAGTTGGCGCCTGGCCTCAGAAATGTAGAGGTCAGTGCGCCATACTACAACTGCGCCTCCCTTGTCCGCAGGTTTTATGGTGAGGTATGGTTAATTTCTGATCTGTCCTGGTTCCACAACATTTAGTTGAGATGTTGTGGGACCAAACTAATTGGTTCAGTAAGAAATATTGTAATATTGAAATATTGTACTAACATTTGTAATGTTAGTAGTCATTAATGTCCGATCCGATCCTATCCTCTGGTAATTGACCGCAGTGTTTCCTTCAGTGAATTAATTTAACACATCTGTAAATCTACTATTTGTAGAAACATTGACAGGCTTGTTAGAACAACTAGAAGGAAAATATTGGCATAAAGAGCAAGTGACTACACCAGCAGTAAATAATTTATCATTCTCTGTTTCTCAATAGAAACAATTATTAAAATTTAGTCTTGTCTTGTTAGCTTTAGAAAATATGTATGAATTGACAAGAAGAAACACAAAGAACTCCAAATGCTAGAAATCCGAAACATAAACAGAAATTGCTGGAAAAACTCAGTGGGTCTGGCAGCATCTGTAGAGACAAAGCAGAGTTAATGTTTCGGGTCCAATGACCCTTGTTCAGAACTAGCATATGTTTTGTTCTTGAACTTTGAATTTTGGTTGCATAGGTCACTGTTGTTTATGCAGAGAGTTTTGTAGAAAAGTAATCCTGTATAAATGCCAAATTGCTAACATCACTCAAATGAAGGCAAGACTTGCTTCTGTAAAGCACCTTTCACAGCCTCTAGTTTCTTGTGTAATTTTTTAGCCAGTGAAGTACTTTTGAAATGCGCTGTTGTAAAGCAGGAAAAGAAAGTTGCCTATTTATGCGCAGCAAGTTATGAAATAATGTTATGATCACTAATTTATTTTAGTGATGCTGGTTGAAGTTAGAATTTCTCCGTTGTTTTTCTTTTACGCCCATCTGAGGAGATAGACAGATCTGCTGCTTAATGGCTTATCCCATTTAAGGTATCTCCAGCAGTGAAGTCTTCCCTCAAACCTTGAACAGAATGTCAACCAAGACTCTGCACTCCAGTCTCTAAAGTGGAGCTCGAATTCACAATCTCCAACCTCTAAATGTTAAAGCCTTACAACTGATTCAGAGCTGACAACCTTCATGGATTAACTGACTTACACAATTATTAACAGCTCCAGGTGCACGGCTGACCAGATGTAATGAACACACGTGATGGAACAAAAAATGTTTTACATGTTAAATTTAAAATGATCAGAAAAAATAGAATGCCCATAACAAGGTGACAAAAATTCTGAAAGCCTTCAGAAAGCTTCAAATGGCGTTACAGTCCATTGGCAGCTTTTCTCCAAGGCTACTTGGGGTAGACGATTAAAAACGTTCACAGAGAAAGTAAGTTCCCTCTTTAGGTTTTAAACTACAGCTAACTGCTTGTTACTGGCCATGCTAGTTCTATGGTGTATGTTAGCAGCTATTGACATTATAATAACTTGGAATTTGTTTTCCAGCTGATGATAACCCTGCAAAAACAGTTGCCGCAGACAATGTCAGGTAGCTGGGACATGTGCATATGACTGGGAAGGTCTTTTTGCAGTTGCACCTCGTGAGGCTTTGTTGCTTGATTATTATCTTGGCATCATGTTTTCGTGCGGCACAACACATGCTGTAATTGCTCCTGAAGAATAAATATGTAATACAGTTCAGTCAGGTAATCTCAGGTTTAGGTAACTATCTTCAAAGTTGGGGCATCTTCATCTAATACTCCTCTTTCAGAGCAGGGTCTGGTCATTTCTGTCTGCACATGCAGGTGCTGGAAGGTGAGCGTGTAACCTGACTTGGCTAGAATCCTCTCAGTTGTCTTGCCCTTCCTCTTCCAGAACATTTCCCATTGGAAAATCAGTTGTGGTGTTGTGCCAGAAAGGGATAAATCTTTACTTAAAAAATGGATCCAAAACCACAGAACCAGTGTTCTTTCTGTCCCTGGAATGTTATTTCCATAGAGATGTGGGAGAATTTGTGACTACTACAGAGGGCTAGATGCCTGGACTAAGGATCTGCAGATATAAATTCAAATCCCAGCACAGGAACTGAGAAAATGAAATTCAACTAATTAAATCTGGAATAATAAAGGTAATATTAGCAGTACTGGGCCACAAAACCACTGCTGTGACGTAAAATAAAACCTGGTTCTCCTTTTCATTTAGAGAAGAACTTCTGCCATCCTTACCTGATCTGGTTTGCATGTTGCTACAGACACACAGAAATGTAGTTGATTCTTAATAGTGAGCTACTTTGTCATATTCAGAAAGGCAGTTCACAAACATCATCACAGGGATAATTAGGAATGAGCAGTGAAGATTAGCCTTACAGATGACGCCCAAATCCCTAGATTTCTTTTCAATGACATTGAGACAATTCACTCATCTACCTCACCACATCATTCCCTCCACTATCCCATCTACCCAAACTTCCTTTAAAGCTTCTCTCTGACTTAGCCCTAAATTAAATCTTTCTCTAGTTTCTTTCCTACCTTCCCTGATATCCTGTCTTTATTCATCTTATCAATGAAAACCATCTCCCGTTCCTTTGATCTCATTCCCATAAACTGCTGATTGTCCAGCTTCTGCTTTTATCCTCCAAGTTACATGATACATAATGTTGTAAACAGTTTCCTCTTTTCAGATATTGTCTTCTCTTTGAATCTACGATCATAACCCCTCTTAAACATCCATTGCTTATCCCCGCCATTCCAGCAGCCTTCCATCTCATCTTCAGTGTCCCTTTCTTTCCAAAATTCTTAAGCATGCTGTTCCCCAAATCTCCTAACTGCAGTGAACAAAATTGAAAGTCTTAAAGGTGAATGTTTTGTCAACAAGAAACAAACCATAGTATTTCATAAAATAACTAAACTTTATATTATGCATCTTTAACAGTGCTCAAGTTTAAGCAATATACATTTGAATCAATGTCTAGTAGTTTTATGCTTTGTTTTAGCACTCCTGTAATGTTTGACTGTTCCATTAAAATGCATAATACAAGTTACCAGATTGTACAAATAAGCACCAAAAGACTGTGGATTAGTAGATTAGATAGCGATTTATGGCATTATTCCTAACATATGAGTAGCTTTTTTCCTTTTTTCCTAACTTTCTCCCAAATCTTCCCCACCTCATTGAAGGTGCTGCCTTGTTATTGGGAGACAGTTCTGCAGTTGCTGGTTTAATATCGCACTCTTCTTCAGATATGAGACAGACAGTGGGAGTTGATTAGTTTTTTTTTAGTATGGCTATCTATGGTAGCACTTTCCTGCTGACAAGAGCTTTCAGGGCTGACAAGGTGCCACATCAGAGATTAAAACAAGAGCTCATGGTTTTAGTAACATTTTGGCATGGATAGAGATTGGTTAGTTAACAGAAGTTGGCACGAATGTATCATTTCTAAATTTCTGAAGAAGGGTCTAGGCCTGAAACGTCAGCTTTCCTGCTCCTCTGATGCTGCTTGGCCTGCTGTGTTCATCCAGCTCTACACCTTGTTATCTCAGATTCTCCAGCATCTGCAGTTCCTACTATCTCTGAAACAAATGTGTCATTTTCAGGTTGGCAAGATGTGACAAGTGAAGTACCATAGGGATCGGTGCTAGGTCCTCAAGTATTTATAATTTATAACAAGGACTGGGAAAAAGAGACCAACTGTATTGTTGCTAAACAAAGATAAGTAGGAAAGTAAATTGTGAAGAGGACATAAGGAGCCTGCAAAGGGATATAGGTAGGTTGAGTGCGTGGATAGAAATTTGGCAAATGAGGTAACCTGTGAAAAAATGTGAACAAATTCACTTTGGCAGAAAGAACAGAAAAGCGGCATATTATTTAAATGGAAAGGAGTTGAAGAATTGTGAGATACGGGTATCCTGTATCAGGGTATCCTGGTAAAGGTGTCTCACATTGCTTTGCAGATACAGCAAGTGATTAGGAAGGCAAATGAAATGTTATCATTTACTGCAAAGGAAATGGAATATTAAAGTAAGCATTTCTTACTACCATTGTACAGAGTACTGATCAGGCCACATCTGGAGTACTTGTATACAGTTTTGTTTCCTTATTTAAGAAAGGATGTGAGTGTATCAGAACCAAATCAGAGAAGGTTTATTTGAGTGGTCCCTTGTGAGAAGGCATTATATAGGCTGGGTGATGCGGGGTATTGAAACATGCCAAGTCCTAAAGGGACTTAACAGGGTATCTGCTGAAAGGATGTTTTCCCTTTTGGGACAGCCTAGAACTAAGAGACACAGTTTAAAAGTGAAGGATTTCTCATTTAAGATGGAGATGAAGAGGATTTTTCTCTCTGAAGGTTATGTGTCTTTTGAGCTCTCTTCCCCAAAGAGCGATGGAGGCAAGGTTATTGAATATTTTTAAAACTGAAGTAGATAGATTCTTGAGTAACCAGGAAGTCAGATGTTGTGAACGGTAGCCAAGAAAGTGGAGTTGAGATCACAATCAGGTCAGCCACAATCTCAATAAATAGCAGGACAGACTCAAAGAGGTCAAGCTCTCAATTCCTATGTTCTATTATCTAGTACTTTGGGGTATGAGCTTGATTTGGGAAGGAATTAACATCCCAAATATGGGCTAAAATGTCTTCACTGATCAACCTTACTTTGTGATTCTTACCAATTTTAAACACCACTCTAACAATTTCCCAAAGTTAAGAATTCTATAAATGTGTGCTGTGAAAATGTTTAATTTCCTGATTCATATTTTAGGAATGCCATTTTTATTTTGGGAATTTAAGGTTTAAATTTAAAAATGGGAATGTCTTGTTTCAGAGGATGGTTGTACAGACATAATGCAATTGTCATTCAAAAGGTGGCCTGTATTTATTTTAAAAATCAGTTTGAGGTTAGAAACCATTATACGTAAGTGTCCTCTTTCTATGGTTCTTGTGGAAATTAAATGTCTACAGTTATCATCATAAAGGGTTTAAATTATTCATATAATTTTCAAGAATTGAAAGTTGCAGGTGATTGACACTTCCTAGGTATGCCACATTTTCATGAGGATGGATTGCAGGGACATTTTTGGGCTTTATCCATATGATTTCTTACAGGCAGTTGAAGCCTGGGAGCAGCTTTGAGAAGCCGAGTGAGTTTGTCAGGATCTGTAGACTGGAAGCAAATGACTTCAGAGATTGTAGAGACACGGAACAAGAAAGCCATTAGGCCCATGCTTAAGCAGGGTGCCTTCAACTGTTAGGGGAGCTAGAAGGTTGCCAAGCCAGACCGTAATAAATATCATACCACTTGGAGAATGAGAAGAATATTGAGGAGAATCAGTGTATTGCTGAGTGCTATGACACACCTTAGTGTGTCCCAGGAGAAGTGAATAGATACACAAAATTCTGTATAGTGTAGGGTCCGACTTACTTAAAGAGCAACTTTCCATGAAATGTAATGCTATTCATGCTTGCTTTGTTTAGTTCTTATACGGTACAAGTTTTTTAAATGTGAAATCTTCTGATGTACTGTTTTCAGTTAACAACTGGGAGTCTGATGTTCTTTATAATTTACTCTTCTCCTTCATAATTTTGTTTTGAAATGTAAAAATAAAGAAATTTAGTGTTGGAGGTTTTGTACTTGCTAATTTGGCTTTATGTTCTCTCCAATCTAAAGTCATGGTCAATTATATGTTGAATGCAGATTCCAGAAGCTGTAGCCATCGATCTTTGTGACCCAGCTAACAAAGGGAAAGAAAATTACTGATTCTGCCAAGCAATAATTTAAAATCAGCCCTAATGTTGCTTTATGGTAAAGCAAAATAACAATATATTAATCTACTTTGTTTTTATTCTTCCTTTCCCCAGATGATCCAGACAACGAAAACTCTGTTAGAAAACGGTGATGGAGTGTGTGAAAAATTAATGCAGTGTCAAAGAGCAGGTAAGTGCAAATTATTGCCCGCTAATACAGAATTTGAATATTGCTGAATAGAGAGGCATGTTGCCAAATCTTTTTATCTTGCACTTATCAACACAAATGCAAGAATGCCAATTTTCAAACAATCACAATATATACTACAGGACAGAAGGATGCTGATTGGTTGGCAAGTCGTTTCTGATTGGCCAAGATTTTGCTATGGAGAAAGCAACAGGGAACTTTAGGTTCCCCAAGTTCCCAGGTAAATCAAAAAAAAGGCACAAGGCTTGTACATATTTGTTTTATTTGCAGTGAATGGGTCCCTGCTTTTGAATGTATATCACTTCTGACAAATATAATTGTATCACATTACAGGCTCAACTGATTCTTTTAAATTGCTTGCTAGCAATTAGCACACTCTTAGCATTGTTCAGCAAGTACTGCCCAATTGTGGTATAACATGTAACTGTAGACAAAAGTATCTTTTCAATGCTGAAGGAGTGCTTCACTCACTAAACTTACCTGCTTTCTTGCTCACCATTATCCCTGCTTCCCAATCCAAAGTATCCCACTGGGATTAGACACCTGCAGGTCAGTGACCGGTCCACTTTCCCAGTGATCCCAGGATCATCAGGCCATTATTCCCAAAAATCAAAATCTGTAACCAGCACATCCATTCCCCCACCCCCACTCAACCACCACCCAAACTCCCCTTTATTCCCGTTAACCCAGCAGCAAGTTTCCTACCTGCTTCTAGGCTGCAACCATCTCTAGAGAATTCCACATCTCATAAGGTGCCAAGCCTATCAGTCAGTCTAGGTTCTGGGCAAGGAATCTGCTTTTGAACATTTTCGTCAATACCCGTTCAGACGAGATAAACTAACAGTCGAGTCAGACCTGAAGACACTTTTTAAAAATTCTCACGCCATTACTATCTGCTTCAAAGCATCTGCAAAAAGTGTTTCTGCAATTAGAGAGATATCATCTGGACATGACATGGAAGCAAAGGAAACACATATACGTCATTGACATGCTGTTGATAGCAGCACTCCCTATGAAGAAATAGAGGAGTCTACAACAAAAGCAGCTGTGGAATTCATCAACTCAGTAAAGATACTGAATTTAACAAACTCCTTGCTCAAATGAAGTGAATTACCCAACTAGACACAATTCTCCAAGTGTTGAAAGAAATAGTGATGAAAGGACAGCTTAAAAGTATCAAGGTCAACCCTACGGATACAAGTTTTTCATGGGCACACAGAGAGGAATTGACAGCACATGATGGCATTATCTACAGAAGAAATAGAGTCATTATCCCTGAGGAGCGGAGAGATGCGATACTAAAGCATATCCATACAAGTCACTAATGAATTAAGTCATGTCTGAGGATAATAAGAAAAGTGCTGTACTGGTCATACAGACACAAGCAATGACATCAAGGATCACATCAGCCAGTGCCATGCTTATAATGAGTAAACTAAGTAAGCAAAGACCACAGAGCAACCTTCACCCTGGCAGTCCACAGCAACCAAAAATGGAAATGGAGTAACAACAGTTATGGCAGGAACAAAAAGTGAAACGGGAACCAAAATTCCAGTTGGAAGGAGCAGCCAATAACAAAATACTCACATACCATTAAGGGACAACAGGCAGAATCTTACAGGAGTCTGAGCAACTTGGACCATGGTAAGGTTTATGTCAGAATCACTTGAAAAATTCAATAGGCACGCCTCTACATCGGGAGACATCACCTGTCATCTTTTACGCTTTTGACACACAGCGTAGCAAGTTTCTCATCAGCAGCAACAAATTACCAATTAGGGATTACTGTTTGTTAAATGTTTCGCTTACAACCCAAATTGCCTCATTAAATTTCAGCTTTCTATTTTATCAAACATGCCAATAAGGTGTTGACAGTCTCGCTATGAAAATCAAAGTGAGTACCTGGCAACTTCAGCTTGCCATTTGTTCTAAAAGACCTGTATGTTGGACACCAGGCAACAACATGATCATGGCTCCCTGCGTGGGCATTGGCCACATTCACCCAAGTTTTTTGTCTTTGCCTTGCCATTTAGCACAGAAGGACTAAACATACAAAAAAACTGTGGACGCTGGCAATCAGAAACAAAATCAGAAGTTGTTGGAAAAACTCGGCAGGTTAGGCTATATTTGTGGAAGTTCTACAATCAGACCATAGGTGTTCTGAAGCAATGTCACTGGACCCGAAATATTAACTTACTTTCGCTCCACAGATGCTGCCTGACCTGCTGGGTTTTTCCAGCAATTTCTGACTTTGTTCAAAAAGGAAGGATGATTTTCATTGTTGTCAGCAGGTCTCAGTCATGTGGCAGTGGAAAGCTCTCACTTGGAGGGTCCTGGCACAAAAGCCAAGGCAAACCTCCAATATGAGTGCAGGATATGGTCAGTCAGAATGCTCCCCACAAATAGGTTCAGACAGCACACCATTCCTCTTGACTCTTTTTTTTCCCTATTAAATTCTGTTTCCTTCCTGGAATGAGAGAGAGAGAGAGAGAGAGACAGACTGGTGTTGAGGGAGATGAAAGTGGGTGGCAGAGCTGTTATTGTTGAGAGCAGGAGGCGTCCCAAGTGATTGATGAGGCAGCACAGAGGGTATGCAGGGTTAGTAGTGTTGGAGATTGGAGTGAGTGACAACAAGTGAGGGGAGATGTTGCGGGCAATAGTGAGAGGGTAGCGCATGAGCCTTAGTGGAAGGTCAGTACAGATGAATTATCAGAGAGAACATGGTGGTAATTGCACTGGCAGAGTGCAGAAGGTTATTGACCTTCTTCCGACAATTATGGGCATTCTTCCAGACAGCTGACACTGCAGTGACCTAGGTGGGAACTTCGTCTCAGGTCTGGGGTCCTTATCTTCACTGTTGGTCTGAGAGAAAGAGAAAGTCTGTGTCTGTACCACTCTTCTAGCGCACCTCCAGGACCCTGCCTGCAAAGCAGTGCACCAATTTCCCCCTGTCTGCCATGTCTGGGGCAAAAGTCAGGAACTGTGCAGGGCAGCTACAAACTGACCCCACTTATCTGAATGCACAATGGATGGTACCTGCGCATGGGGTGCCAGTCAATTCCGGGATAACCAGTGAGTGGTGAGTTACTTTGGGAATGGTGTGTACTGAGATGGGGCTAGAATCAAATGTGAGTGTCATAAAGGGGCATGATAGGTGAATAGAAAATAAGATGAGTCTGTGAAGATACAGTGAGAAAACCAGCACAAAAAAATCTCACCACAAAAATTAATGTAACTTCACTCTAAGCCAAAAAAGCTCAAGATTCAGCCTATGTGTGCAATGCATGTGCAGAGACTGATGGGAATACTGGACTGCTAATACATGAGAACGGTTGTGTGCATAGTGGATCACTTAACTAACTCAGTGTAAAAGATAATCGATACTTACGGTAGTATTGTCATCATGTGACCTCTAATATGAGTCAATTACTGTAAACGTCCATCCCACAACCAGTTGTATTAAGAATAAAGAACAAACAACAATAATAGCGAGTGAATAGGCCTTGGTATGAATTAGGATGCAGGCAGCAGAGTTTTGAGTATCGTAAAGCTGACAGACAGGTAGAAAAGACCAGAAAATGTTCAATTAAATTTTACATCTTTTCCTAGAAGAGTATTGAATATAAAAGTAAGGAAGTGACAATGAAGTTGGATAAGAAATTGAATAGACCAGAGTTGTGTAGATTTTTGGTACCTATTAGGGTAGGACACTGGGGCTGTGGGGAAAGCTGTGTAGAAAGGATATTGTCAGAATCAGCTGGAACAGAGAAGGTAACACGGTCAGACTCTTTCAATTAAGAGTGTATGATTGTTTCAATAGTTAGCAATTTAATATCAAAGGACATTGTCTCAGAATTATCACAGCATTACAATTTTTTCACACATTGGGTTAATAGAATAAATGACCCACAATTTGTTAGGTAAAAGGCATGTACATGTTGCATGTTGGATGTGCACTGTCTAGCATATTAAGATAAGAACACAAAATAGAGGTCAGTTAACCACATCTAAATAAGTGCTATATTCTATGCATTTGCAATTAGGGGGCTGAAAGGCTGTTTGAAGCAGCTCTCCAAGATTGGTTTGCCTTGGGGCAACCAGTGCCAGATCTCATGGAAACTGAATCCAAGGATTCCCTGCTAGATCTGACAAAATAGATAAGTAACTTATTGGAATGTGGAGCCAAAAAAAGTAGGAGTTTGTTTCCTGATTCCACATCAAAAGAACCAGTTCCCACCGCCACGCCTGAATCACTTAATTATAACAATGTCCAATATCTGGAAGATTGTGACCCCTTAACATTTAGATAGTGCAAAGATGTACCTTCCCTACTACCCCACACATAAATATGGTTACATTTGAGTTTCATTGAGGCAAAAAAAATATACCAGATCCTCTCTGTCCATGGGGATAGTGGCACAGACTTCCCACAAGGATTAGAAAACGCAAATACTATTAACCTGTCACTCTCGTATGGACCGCACCATCAGACCAAAAGAGACATTAATGTGGGTCTGGGGCCAACCTTACAAATGTGTGTATCCACAGGAAGTGAATTAGTGGGTAATGAAGGGTGAGTGCAGTCTAAATGGGAACAGGATAATATTTGAGCAGAATGAATAACAAAATGAATGATACAAGGAAAAGTGCAAATAAATTAGATGAGATTGGATATCTTCAGTTGAAGAACTAGTACCAACTCAAGCCTAATGTGTCAGAAGGCCTACTTCTTTCATGTAGTGTTTTTGATTCTGAAAACCTGCGGGGTGGTAGAGACGGAGGTGAAAATGCTGGAATACTTGCCATGAATATTACCTTCAATGCCACAGCTGGTGAATAAGAAAAGGAAAACTCGGCACAAAAATTGCTGTTTCCACGCTTAAGTTTAAAGATTATTGTCATTTACCTCCTTTAGTCCTGACCTCTCAAGGCTAGACTTTCCTCTATTTGCAATCAGTGGGTTTTAGACCAACTTGAATGTGTTGTTTCATGGAATCATACAGTACAGAAGAGGCCCTTCAGCCCATTGAGTCTGCAACCTGCAAAAACTATTCTAAATCTACACTGGCCCCACTTCCCAGCATTTGACCCATAACCTTGAATGTTATGTCATTTCAAGTACTCATCCAAGTACTTTTTAAGAGGTTGTGAGGTTGTCGCCTCAACTAACCTTCCAGTCAGTGCATTGATTTCCACTACCCTCTAAACCTTCTGCCTTTCACCTTAAAATTATGCTACTGTCACTGACCCTTCAAAAAATGAACAGCTGCTTTCTATCCACCATGTCCATATCCCCATAATCCTATACACTTCACTTAAATCTCTTCTTAGCCTTCTCTGCTCCGAAGAAAACAACATGCTTCCTGCTCCTCTGATGCTGCTTGGCCTGCTGTGTTCGTCCAGCTCTACACCTTGTTATCTCAGATTCTCCAGCATCTGCAGTTCCTACTATCTCTGAATGAATTTATCCAGCCTCTCTTTGTAACTAAACTGCTCCATCCAAGATAACATCCTAATGACTCTCCTCTGCACCCCCTCCAGTACAATCACATCCTTCCTATAGTGTGGTGACGAGATCTGTACACAGTACTCCAGCTGTGGCCTAACCAAAGTTTTTTTGCAGCTCAACTGATAAAGGCAAGTGTCCTGTATGCCCTCTCAGTTACACTATCAACCTGTTCTGCCACCTTCAGGGACCTGTTAACAAGCACACTAGCTCCCTCTGATCTTCTGAGCTTCCTAGTATTTTGCTATTAATTGGACTTAGAAACTAACTGGATTTCCATTAATTGAGTGTTACTCTTCCTTACATTTATCAGGGTTAAATTTCATCTGCTACTGATCTGCCCATCTGACCAATTAGTTTATATCCTTCTGTAACCAAAGACCTCTTCCTTGCTGTCAACCTCCCAGCCATTCATCATGTCACCTGTAAACTTGCTTATTATTCCCCATATTTTCTTGTATATATCATGAACCATAAGGAACTCAGCACTGATCCCCTTAGATACCAGCCTCCAATCACATAAACAGTCTTCTACAACCACCCTCTGTCTCCCAATACTGAGCTAATTTTGAATACATCTTGTCAAATTATCCTGGATTCCATGTGCTTTATTGGTCTCTCATATGGGACCTTGTCAAAAGCTTTGCTGAAATCCAAAAAAAGAACATCAACTTCACTAATCTCATCTACACACCTGGTCACCTCCTTTCAAAATTCAATCAAATGTGTCAGGCATGACTTCCCTCTGACAAAGCCATATTAACTATCCCTGATCAAACTTTGCCTCTCCAAGCGGAGACCGATTCTCATCTTCAGAATTTTCTCTAGTATTTTTTCCTACCATCGATCTGAGACTCACTGGTCTGTAATTCCTTGTTTTATCTCTGCCACCCTTCTTGAAAAATGGAACCACATTTATACCACTGTTTGTACCCAACTCTTCTTGACCACCTTATTAGCCTGCCCAGGTGCAGATTTGGGCTAATGAAGGGTGCACGCAAGTGGTGGAAGTGAAATTTTGAATATGAGTGGAATTTAAAAGAAAGGCTGACTTTGGATCCTGTGAAGCAACTTCTCACCACCCTTCAAGTACCTGGTACTTTTGTGCAAATGTGATTTATGACACCTTGGTCAATGTAGCCAGGCATGTAATATTAGTAAAGAGAATTTTATAACTGGTTTGCAAAAACAATTATGACATCTCAACCTGTTAATGGAGAGACAATAAAGAAAAAGAAACTCCAGGATTCGCTGATGTTAGACAATGAAGCAATCCAGGACCTAATTCTTTGTGTGGTGTTGCTGAACTGGCGCTATATATAGTAAAATGCATATAATCTTCTATGTCCCTCCACACTATTAGTCCAATGTTCTACAAGAAGCTCGAGCCAAGTTTCAGCTACAGCTAACCATTGCTATTACTGATGGCATCCACCCCTTCATTTTATGGTCATTCATGGTGATGTTTTTATTGATGAAACACCTCTGTAGCTGACAAACTGCTGACCTTAGATCCCTTGAAGGAAGTTCCCACTAATCATTGCTAGGAGGGTGTGTGCAAATGATTGATAGCACCTTGGTAGATGTTGCCAAGCAGGTAATATTGTTTGGGAGAGAAGAAATTGCAGGATACAGGAAAAGAATTGGACTTAGAAATTAACTGAATTTCCATTCAAAGGAGCTGATGTGCACTTGAAGGTTTGAATGACATCCTTCAGTGCTGTAATATTCTAAGGTTCTATTGGACTTGATCATCTTTTCATGCCATCTTTCATTGACTGCCAATGAAAATTTAACATACTTTAACTGGAGATTTTCTAAAAAGCAACCAGTACCAGGGTTGTTCAAATCACGGCTGGAGGTGGAGCCATTGCAACGCTTGTTTCCACTTCCTTTAGGAAATAATTCCTCCCAGTACACTAACTGTTGGCTAGAACCAGGTATACTGTCTACAGATATTGATGTAATAGTGGACAAGCACAGTGCATCTATTGCAACTTGAACTGCCTCATGTCCTTTTGCAGGCTATTAGCTTCCTAAACATAAAGTAGGAGTTTGTCATTGTAACTGGTACTGATAATGTTTCTGTTAATAAACGATTGGCACAAGGTAGATGAGAACTTACCTGCACACAGAAAGCAAAATAAATTATTGAACAATCATGCATTAAAGCAGAAAATAAAATTGCAATTTTCTCAATAACTTAGGTTCAACAAATAACATTCATTAACTTATCAAAAAAGAGCATCTACTTTTTTTTAAAACTAATTACAGATAGTTGTTCTAGAATAGATTGTTCAGAATTATGGTATCCACTTTATTAATAAGGATACCTTCGCTGCTGGAGGGCATTACATGCCGAGCTTAAATTAATAGAGATGGATTAGGTATAAAGAAATTTATCTCTTCAACATTTTCAACATACTTAAGAGGGAATAAAGTTAATTAAATACATCTTTATCTGTGTTAAGCATATTCCCTAGAGATGTTTAAGCTGAAGTGTGAAGGAAAGTCCGGAGAAAAGCTTTTTATTCAGATATCTATTCACAATACCTATTGGGAGATTAAAAAAGTACTGTAAGTACGAGATTCTAAAGTTCAATGTCAAATTGTTTAATCCACCAGGACCTGTGATTTCATCTCTCATTCCCTCTGGTGCTCCTCTAATAGCCTTTCCTCAAGTCTCTTAATTGTGATTTTTTTTCAAAAGGTGCTGTGTTCCTACTCAAGTTACTGGATAATAGGAATAGACAAGTAGACCTGGACTGCAAACCATACTTTTATCCCTGTTTTGGGGCAGAAATAGGGCAGTACTGAAATGAAAAATGAGTGTATTTCTGTAATTTGCCTCATGTCAATCAGGGCCTAGCCATAGCAGCCAAAGGCTGAAGTGAGCTGAAATTGTAGCCTCCCAGGTCCTGTGACTTGAATAGGACTTTGATACATGGCACATTCTCTGTGCGAGACTTACTTAGTAGGTCAGAGATTACAGGACCAAAACATTAAGGCACAACTACCTGCAAGAATTCATCTTTTCAGAAAAGCTTTTTCTACAATTCTTGGCATTTCAGCCATTATATTCAGTGCAAAAACATTCTCTAAGGAAGAACAAGAGTGCTATTACAAATCACAGCCATGTCTACCACCACCATCCCCCGCACACTCTTACTAATTGGATAAACATAAGCAACAGATGGCGTTCTTTCAGGATGTCATTCTTGACCCTGTGAGGTATTCATGAAGGTGCTTGCACATGACCTTACTATGCCCAGGGTCTCTATCAGTACAGAATAAGCAACTGAACATCAGTGAGGGCCAGTGTAACAGTAGATAATAATTCTCATGGGAGGCAATTTCAGACCTGCAACAGCAGTTACCCCATACCGCAGCTGGAACTGCCTGTGGCAGTTCAGGAGACCATAGCCTTGAGTTACAGTGATTAAGGTTATTTTGATCCACAGTTGGATCAATGCAATGTAGCCAGGCTGCTGTACATTTCTGTAAGAGCAAGTCACAGATGCAGTAGTTAGTTCGTCTTGTTCCTCTGGACATGACGAGAGAGCAGGGAAAAGCCATTGTAGGATTTCTACAAGCCAGAATATTTCTTATCATTTAAATGGCTGTGGGTGACATTGATGAGTCCAACATTGTTGCCCATCCCTAATTGCTCTTAAACTGCGCATTTTCTTAGGCAGTGAAGAGTGAACCACATTGCTGTGGGTCTGGAGTCACATGTAAGCCAGACAGGTAAGGATGGCAGTAAGGATTTTGTGAACTATATTGGATTCTATTAATGATAATTGTCAATTAATGATAATTGTCATTGTTACCATGCTGATACGACTTTTCAATTCTAGATTTATCATTTATATTTAAATTCCTCCAGCTGCTTTTGTGGGATTGAACCAGTGACCCCAGATAATAAGCCGGAGCCTCTGGATTACTAGTCGAATGACATTACTACTATGCAACAGTCTCCCTAAATTATCATCGACAATGTCCGCATAGCTCTGACTGATAAATTCAACAGCTTCACCAACCACAGAGTTTGTAACCTTTCAGGGACCCAACACCACAAAAAGCATGCAGAGAACAGATTCAACAAAATCTTCGCCTCATGTATCCCGCTTCCAAAGAAACATTTGCCACAAAACTCAATTTCATGGAATTTGTTTTATCAGCACCATGCCTGCCATTCTTGCTCCTTGTTACTTGCTGATTGATTTCTGCTGGCTATTGCTGAGTTTGGAGAACTCTTTGGAGGTTTCTAGTACCTGTTCCCACCATAATGCACATCTCCTTTAGAGGCGAGGCTGGCTTTAAGTTGTGTATGATGAGCAACCACAATGCAATAGAATTCCTCAAGATGGAGAGTGACATAGTTGATTCTGAGACTAGGGTCTTGAATCTATATAGTGGAAATTACATTGGTATGAAGTGTGAGTTGGGGGGACATTACTTAAAGGAATAATGTCGGACAGGCAATGAGTGAATATAGAATCATAGAAGATAGGAGCAGAAGTAGGCCATTTGACCCCTCAAGCCTCTTCTGCCAATCAATATGATCATGGCTAATTATTAAGCTCAATTTCCCACCTTCCCCCCTGCCCCCGATATCCTTTGATCCCTTTAGCCACAAGAGTTATATCTGCCTCCTTCTGTGGTAGTGAATTCCACATACACCACGCTCCAGGTGAAGAAACGTCTCCTCACCTCAGTCTTAAAATATTTGCCCCCTATCCTTAGCCCTGCCTCTGGTCTCCCCCACAATTGGGAACTTCCATCCTGAATCTAACCTGTCTAGTCCTGTTAGAATTTTATAGGTTTCTAAGCAAGTCCCCTTCCCGTGAATACAATCCTAATTGTCTCAATCTCTCCTCATACGTCAGTCCTGCCATCCCAAGAATTGATTTGGTAGATGTTCACTGCACTCCCTGCAGAGCAGGTTCGAAATGCTGAATGGCCTACTCCTGCTCCTATTTTCCATGTTCCTGTGTGTAGGCCAGCTTTAAGCAGTGCTGACCTCACACAAATTTCAGTCCCCTTTTGAAGCTTACAGCCATTCTAGAACTGCTTTTACTTCAGGAATGTGGACTACTATTGTTAAAATTAGTAGACAACATGAGGCTTGCATGATGTTTGCATTGGAAGGAATGGCATAAATTAATCATGCATCACAATCCCCCTTTCTCATTCCTTGCTTTTCTATAATTAACCTGCCTCCGAACACAGTTCATCGTACAAGTCAATTATTTAGTTTCATCCAGTAACTGATGCCTAGTAACTGTGTTATGCTTAAGATTAATAAATACTTCTTGTTTCCAGCAATGGAATTCCACGAAAATCTGAACAATGTTGGAGTCAAAGAAGGCCTTAAAGGAAGAAAACTACATAAAGCAGTTGAGAATTTTACTTGGAACATCACTATTCTTAAGGTAATTAATTACTAAGAATACTGTTAATATAAGGCATACCTGATCGGCAATAAAATTGACAGGCACATCAAGGCATAAAATGTGTTCATAGAATATTACAATTTTTAAACATAGAATCATAGAATGGTCACCGCACAAAGAAGGCCATTCAGCTTGTCATGTTTGTGCTAGTTTTCTGCAGGTATAGCCCTGCATATTTTTCTTTGTCAGATAATGATCTTAATCCCCTTCTGAAAGTCTCAATTGAATCGATCTCTTCAGACATTGCATTTCAGCTCCTAACTACTCATTACATAATTAAGATTTAACACATTGTCATTGTTTTTTTGCCACTTACCATAGCTATGTGTTGTTTAGTTGTGCTCCTTCCACCAATAAGAACAGTTTCTCCCTAACTACCTTCTCCATACCCCTCATTGTTTTGAATAGCCCTGTTAAATCTCCTTTGTACCTTTTCTTCAAGAGGAACAGTCCCAACTTCTCAGATCTATTTCACAACTGAAGTCCCCGTAACCTTTCTCACAAATCATTTCTGCACTCTGAATAATGTCTCGCATCCTTTCTAAATTGTGAGAACAGGCCACATTTGGAGTATTGTGTGCCGTTTTGGACCCTATATCTCAGGAAGGAAGTACTGGCCCCGGAGCAGGTTCAGAGGATGTTCACAAAAATGGTCCTGGGAATGAGAAGCTTAACATATGAGGAACGTTTGAGGACCCTGGGACTATACTCATTGGAATTTAGAAGGATGAGGAGGGTCTAATTGAAACTCACAGAATACTGAATGGCCTGGACAGAGTGGATGTTGGGAAGACGCTTCCATTGGTAGGAGAGACTAGGACCCAAGGGCACAGCCTTAGAGTAAAGGGAAGATCTTTTAGGATGGAGATAAGGAGAAACTTCTTCAGCCAGAGAGTGGTGAATCTATGGAATTCACTGCCACAGAAGGCTGTGGAGGCCAGGTCATTGAGTACATTTAAGACTGAGATAGATAGGTTTTTGATTGTCAAGGGGATCAAGGGTTATGGGAGAAAGCGGGAGAATGGTGTTGAGGAACTTATCAGCTATGATTGATTAGAGGAGCAAAGTTGATGGGCCGAATGGCCTAATTTCTGCTCCTATGTCTTATGGTCTTATGGATGCAGTATTCCATTGAAGGCCAAACGAGTGTTTTATACAAGTTTAACATTGCTTTCCTGCCTTTGTATTCTGAGCCTCTACTTTAAAAACTCAGGATAATGTGTGCTTTATTAACCACTCTCTCAAGCTTTCCTGCCTCTTTCAATAACTTTTGCACGTTTATACCCATACGTCTCTGCTCGTATATCCTCTTTAGAATCATACCATTTATTTTATGTTGTTTCTGTGTTCATCTTCCAAAAATGAATAGCTTCATACACTTCTACATTAAATTTAATTTTCCACTTGTCCACCCATTCCATCAACCTAAGTCCCCTTGAAGTTCTGCGTTAACCATCACACATTTCACAGATGTCGAAGGTTTGTGTTGCCTTCAAATTTTAAAACTGTGCCCTGTACACCAAGGGCTGGGTCATTAATATATCAGGAAGTGTAAGCATCCTAACACTGAATTCCTGTGTAACTCCACTATAACATTGCTCCAGTCTGAAAATAGGAGTAACAAAATACGAGACTTGTTTTAGGCTAATTAGTGGTGTATTTGTATAAAAAGATCTTTAAAACCATAGATAACTTTCAGCATAAACCACCAGCAAGATGCCAGAGATGGGAAACTATTTATGGGAAGGCAAATTGAATTCTGGAACCATTTCCAATGAAGACACATCAAGAAGTGATTCAGTAGAGCCTTTCAAAATGATGAAGGGTTTTGACAGATTGAATAGAGAAAGATTGAAGAGTTGTTGACAGGGAAGTATCAATGTAAAATTATCACTCAGAGGGTGAGAAGAGCTGATAGGAGAAAAGTATTTGCACAGAGGCATGACAGAACAGAGTTTTATTTGCTGTAAGGATTGGGTTGAGGTCGATGTCATTCTAACTGTTAGATATTTGAAGCATATTTGCAGATATAAGGTTATAGAGATTGAAGCTTGGAATTAATTCTGATTTGCTTTAGCAAAAAGTCAATGCAAAAACAATAGGCTAAGTGGCCTCCTGTATTGTAAATGTCAATTGTTCACAATGTTCATGACTTTGATGATGATGAGATACCCCTTTTTCAGAACAATTGCAGTTAAAACAAACTGCAAGCTTCTACTAAAAAAAACACGTTAGCATTATGATGAATAATCTCAAGAACCCTTAAAGGTTACAGTTTTCCACTGAAATCCCTTTACATTTATTTAGGCCTGTAGAACACAAGAGAGTTGAAAATAGTAATGAAAGTACAATGATAGTTATTGACCAGATCTGTTGGAACTGAATTTTAGAAAAGTAGCCCCAGACCAGAGAGTTAAAAGCTGCTGCTGCTTGTTTATTTCAGAGGTCACACTAAATTTAATTTCTATTGTCATTTAGCATAATACAACTGCAAACCTGTAATTACGATGAAAACATTTAATGGTATTTGTAGAAACAATTGCTTTTCGTAAAGGATCCCAGAGATTAAAACAACTAATCATAACAATGTGATAGAAAAAGGATTCATATCTGATGTCCTCAACGCCTCATCTTCACCATGGACGTCCAGTCCCTATGTACTTGCATTCCCCATGCAGATGGCCTAAAAGCCCTCCGCTTCTTCCTCTCCCGCAGGTCCAACCAGCCCCCCTCCACCGACACCCTTATCCTCTTAGCCAAACTCATCCTCACCCTAAACAACTTCTCCTTCAACTCCTCCCACTTCCTACAGACAAGAGGGGTAGCCATGTGTACCCGCATGGGCCCAAGCTCTGCCTGCCTCTTTGTAGGATACATGGAACAGCCCCTCTTCCGCAGCTACACTGGCCCCATGCCCCACCTCTTCCTCCGCTACATCGATGACTGTATCGGCGCCGCCTCATGCTCCCATGAGGAGCTCGAACAGCTCATCCACTTCACTAACACCTTCCACCCTAACCTTAAGTTCACCTGGACCATCTCTTGACTGTCCCACTACGAAGGATATATTTCCCTCCCCACCCTTATCTGCCTTCCGGAGGGACCGCTCTGTCCGTGACTCCCTTGACCGCTCCACACTCCCCACCAGCCCCACCACCCCCGGCACCTTTCCCTTGTACCCGCAGGAAGTGCTTCACCTGCCCCTACACCTCCCCCCTCACCTCCATCCCAGGCCCCAAGAAAACCTTTCACATTAAACAGATGTTCACCCGCACATCTGCTAATGTGGTATATTGTATCTGCTGTTCCCAATGTGGCCTCCTCTACATCGGGGAAACAAGCAGAGGCTTGGAGACCACTTTGTGGGACACCCACGCTTGGTTCGTGACAAACGACAACACCTCACAGTCGCAAACCACTTCAACTCCCCCTCCCACCCCTTGGACGGCAAGTCCATCTGGGCCGCTTCCAGTGCCACAACGATGCCACCCGAAGGCTGGAGGAACAGCATTATTCCGTTTTGGAACCCTGCAGCCCAATGGTCTCAATGTGGACTTCACAAGCTTCAAAATTTCCCCACCACCGACCTCATCCCAAGACCAGCCCGTCTCATCCCCCCCTCCTTGACCTGTCCGTCTTTTCTCCCACCAATCCGCTCCTCCCACCTCACTGACCAACCCCCACCCCCACGTCCTACCTACTAGCCTCATCCCCGCCTCCTTGACCTAACCATCTTTTCTCCACCTATCTGCTCCTCTATCCACCTTCTATCATCGCCTCCCCTCTATCTTTATTTATTTCAGAGCCCCCTTCCCCTCCCCATTTCTGAAGAAGGGTCCAGACCCGAAACATCAACTTTCCTGCTCCTCTGATGCTGCCTGGCCTGCTGTATTCATCCAGCTTTACACTTTGTTATCTTATTTCATATCTGATAGCATTTGGAGATTTCCATACAATTATATTGTCCTTGAGAGAAAAATGAAAGTAATTTGTGACCTGGGAAATGCATTGTTTTCTTTTGTAGCCTGGCTTAATGTAGGTTGCCTGAAGGATATTCCAGAATATCTCTTGTGATGTATGCACAATGATCCACAGATTTGAATCATGTCCTTTCCTCAAGTGAAAACCGCATCCATTGTTAATGATAATTGCTGTCATAAGGCGGAAGATTTTAATTTCTGTTGTATCAATCATTAGTTAAAATATTTCAAAATTAATCTTTATTTTTACTTTCATTAACTATATTTAGAGACGAGCATCTTAAACATTCGGATTTTTGCTTTATTCTGAAAGGTACTAGTATGTGATTCCACGGATACTGCAGTACCTTAGCAAGAGTCATATTTTTAATGAATGAACTCAAATAATGTTAGCAAGCTATTTGATTTTGGAGTACGTGATAATGTAGCCCAAAATATTCGCACCTTATACCAAAATGGTGCAGTATTCTAAATGGAGCCACTAGGCAAGAATGAAAAATCTGATTTTTTCTTTTCTCCCTATCTCAGAGAATTCACACCACTGCCTCTGCTGCCTCAACTGAAAGCATCCAACTCAGCACAGACTAAGGCCCAGGTTTTTGCTGCAACGGAGAGCATCTCTGTTGCAGCAAAAATACCGTAAGAACTCGGGAACTCTAAATCCTGCCCCAAACCTGGAATTTCTCATTTTTATCAGGTTGGGAGAGATATTGTGGGTGGTCCGTACTTGCGCACACGCGCACTGTCACAGACATGAGACAGCTGGCTATTTAAATGATCAACTGCCTTCAATGAAATCGGACTGTGGGATCCCTGGAGTATGGATTTGTTTTAATTTATTATTATCATATGTACTGAGATACGTTGAAAAGTATTGTATTGTGTGCTAACCAAACAACTCGTACCTTCCATAAGTATATCAAGGTAGTAGAACAGAATGCAGAGTATAGTGTTAGAGATACAGAGAAGATACAGAGAAAGAAGAACTCAAATATATGAGAGGCCCGTTCATAAGTCCGATAACAGCAGGGATGAAGCTGTTCTTAAGTCTGTTGGAACCTGTTTTCAAACTTTTGTATCTTCTGCCTAATGGAATTGGGTGGAAGAGAGTATTACGAGTAGGGTGCGGCGTGGGACAGGTGGGTGTCTTTGATTATGTTGGCTACTTTTCCAAGGCAATGGAAGGTGTTGATGGAGTCAATGGAAGGAAGGCTGTTTTGTGTGATGGACTGGGCTGCATTCGCAACTTTCTGTAATATCTTGCAGTCTTGGGAAGAGCAGTTGCCATATCATGCTGTGGTGCATTCGGATAGGATGCTTTCTGTGGGGCATCAATAAAAATTGGTAAGCGTCATTGTTTCTTAGCCTTCTGAGGAAGCAGAGGAGTTGGTGTGCTTTGTTAAACGTAGTGTCAACAAGGATGGACTAGTACAGATCATTGGTGATATTTATTCCCAGGAGCTTGAAGCACTCGCCCACCTCCATGTCAGCACCGTTGATTCAGACAGGGGTGTGTCCTCCACACCGCTTCGTGAAGTCGATGACCAGCACCTTCATTTTGCTGACATTGAGGGAGAGATTGTTGTCTTTACACCATGACACTAAGCTGTCTAATCTTCTTCCTGCACTCATTGTTTGAGATCCAACCCACTATGGTGGTATCATCAGCAAATTTGTAAAAGGAGTTAGAACTGAAATTGGCCACACAGTGGTGGGTGTATCAGGAGTGGAGTCAGGGGCTGAGTACACAGCCTTGCGGGACACCGGTGATGAGGAGTTGTTGTCAGATTATAGTGGAGGAGGTCAAATCCATCATGTGGATTTTAGATGAAGCAAGTGCAGATCTGTTCTCAGTGCAATTCATTTGGATTGTGAGGGCTGCTTTTGGAAAGGTAAAGTATTCTTTTGGGTCTGTTCCAGGGTCCTCTTTGGATGAGGTAAGGCATCTTTTTGGGGAGGTAAGGCATCTTTCAAAGGGGGTCAGGCACCCATTGGGAAAGTTAACGCAACATTTGGCATTATGAAAAGGAGGCATGATTGTGCATAAGATGGGCGCAAAAAACATTTTTATTATTTGTTCATGGGATTTGGGCATCACTTGCTAGGTCAGTTTTGTGACTTGGCAGAGAGCTTTCAGGTGATGGTGTTCTCATGCATCCAAGGACTTCACCATTCTAGGTGGTAGAGGTTGCAGATTTAGAATATGTTGTTCTAAATATATAGAATATATGAGCCTTGTGAGTTAATGCATTATATCTTGAGGAAGGTAGACACTGCTGCCACTCTAGTGCCAATTAAACAGATTGCTTTATCCTAGGTGGAGTTGAGCTTCTCAAGCATGGTAGGAACTGTACCCATCCTAGCAAGTAGAGTATTCCATCACACTCCTCACTTGCGCCTTCTAGATGGTGGACAGGCTTTAGAGTACAGGAGGTGAATTTCAGCCTGCAGAATTCCTGGCCTCTGACCTGCTCTTGTAGCCACAGATCTACGTCTGGCTTAATTCAGTTTCTAGACAATGGAAATGCTGAGCTTGTTGGTAGTTGAGGATTCAGCAATGATAATGACAGTGAATGTCAAGCAGCAATTGTTAGGTTTCTTTATTGGAAATGGTCATTACTTGGCACTTGTGTGGCACAGTGTTACGCGCCACTTAGCAGCCCATGCCTGGATGTCGTCCAGGTCTTGCTACGCATGGGCACAGGCAGCCTCAGTATCTAAGCAGTCGCAAATGATGCTGAACATTATGTGGTCATCGGTGAATATCCCCACTTCTGATCTCATGATAAAGCAGCTGAAGATCGTAATACCACTAAACTGAAGAACACCTGGAGTGATAACCTGTGGCTGAGATTATTGACTTTTAACAAATACAGCTGTCTTCCTTTGCATTAGGTATGACTCCAATCAGTGAAAGGTTTTACCCTGATTCTCCTTGACTCCAAGTTTTACTCAGGCTTCTTGATGCCACACTCAATCAAATGGTGCTTTGATGTCAAGGACAGTCTCTCTTTCCACCTCACCTCTGGAGTTCAGCTTTCTCTTCCATGTTTGAACCAAAGCAGAAATGACAGCAGATGGATCCTAAACTGTTGGATCCCAAACTGAGTGTCGGTGAGGTGATAAAACAGGAAGAAAAACAGAAGTTGCTGGAAATGCTCAGCAGGTCTGGCAGCAACTGTGAAGGATAAAAACATCAGAGTTAATGGGTCTGGTGAGTCTTCCTCAGAACAGGAAGCGTTCATCAGTGAGGTGATTATCACAAAGCAAATGTCATTTAATCAGAGATAGTAGGAGCTGCTGATGCTGGAGAATCTGAGATAACAAAGTGTAGAGCTGGATGAACACAGCAGGCCAAGCAGCATCAGAGGAGCAGGAAAACTGACGTTTAGGGTCGAGACCCTTCTTCAGAAATGGGGGAGGGGAAGGGGATTCTGAAATAAATAGGGAGAGGGGGGAGACGGATAGAAGATGGATAAAGGAGAAGATAGGTGGAGAGGAGACAGACAGGTCAAAGAGGCGGGGTCGGAGCCGGTAAAGGTGAATGTAGATGGGGAGTTAGGGAGGGGATAGGTCGGTCCAGGGAGGACAGACAGGTCAAGGAGGCGGGATGAAGTTAGTGGGTAGGAGAGAGGGGTGGGGCTTGAGGTGGGAGGAATGTCACTTAATCACTTAATCGCACTGTTGATAATCCCTTCAATCACATTGCTGATGAGGAGGTTGATGATTGGGACTGCACAGATAGGGTTGATGGTCAGAATCTTTTTCCCCAGAGTTGAAAAGTCTAATACTACAGGGCGTGCATTTAAGGCGAGAGGGGGAAAGTTCAAAGGAGATGCGAGGGGCAGGCTTTTTTACACAGAGTGTGGAACATGCTGCCGGGGATGGTGGTGGAGGCAGATACAACAGGGGTGTTTAAAAGACTTTTAGATAAGTACATGAATATGCAAGGAATAGAGGAATACGGACGAAAAACAGGCAGAAGGGGTTAGTTTAAGTTGACATCATGAAGGCTGCCAAAGGGCCTGCTCCTGTGCTGTATGGTTCTATGTTCTATGAGAAAGGCTAATGGATGGGAGAAATGTGTCAGCACTAATTTAGGGTAAGATCTAAAAAGGGAGATGGGGATGATTGGGGGTAAATTGGATAATGAGGTGATCATAGCTTAGTACAAGGGCATCAGGGACCACGGGAGGGTACATGGCATTAGGTGACGTGGGTTGGCTTAGAGCGATATGAAGAATGAGGGGTGAGAGCAAAAGGAATGATTTATGTTTTAATCTTTATTTCTGAATTATCACCGCAATGCGAGAATCCCCATGCAGGCTGCTGCCCAACCCATTATAAACACCCATTTTACATTTTATTGGGTGCTTATTTTCTGCAAGTTATCTTCTGGGACATTTTCCAATAATTTTTTTTAAATAATCTGACTCATGCAATACATTTGTCAGCAAATAGAATTTTTGTTTTCATGGTCATATTTCCAGTATATTTTCTCTATTTTCCTGTAAGTCTTCACATTTCTATGCCTGCTTAGCCTGACATACTTATAATTGAAAAAGCACATTTCTGCCATTCCAGCCAACCAGAAGTAAGTTTTGAGAAATCGCATTACTCAAAAGTATGATGTTCTGGTTCATTGAGAAATGTGATGTTAATTTGCAATGTATGGTGGTTAACAGTTGCCAAGATGCCAAGTAATTTGTCAGCTTGAGATCAGAACATTGTTCTTTATTTAGAGTGAACACCAGCATGTACAAAACATAATACAAATTATGCCATTCATTGACCCTGAAAAACACAGAAGTGTTCGGAACGAATCCATCTATTGATTTCTAAAGTCAGAGTCACTGAGTTCTACAGCACAGAAAAAGGCTCTTCAGCCCATCCTGTCCATGCTGGTCAAAAGCAACCACCTAACTGTTCTAATCCCCTTTTCCAGCCCTTAGCCCATGGCCTTGTGTACATTAGCACTGCAAGTGTATATCTGAATACTTCTTAAATGTAAAGAGGGTTTCTGCCTCTAGCACCCCACATGCAGTGAGTTCCAGATTCCCATCACCCTGTAGTGAAAAAGCTTCTCCTCACATCTCCTCTAAACCTTCTGCCCCTTACCTTAAATCTAGGCCCCATGGTCGTAGATCCCTCCATTAAAGGCAAAGGTTTCTTCCTATCAGTGCCCCCCCATAATTCATACATTTCAATCATGATTCCTCTCAATCTCCTGTGCTTCAAGGAAAACAACCCCAGTCTGTCCAATCTCTCTTCATAACTGAAACTCTTGAGCCCAGACAACATCCTGATAAATCTCCTCTGCACCCTCTCCAGTGATATCACATCTTTCCTATAAGGCACAGCAGCAGAAGTAGGCCATTCATCCCATCGAGTCTGCTCTGCCATTCAATGAGATCATGGTTGATCTGATTATCCTCAACTCTACTTTCCTGCCTTTTCCCCATAACTCTTGATTCCCTTACTAAAGAAAAATCTGTCTGTTACAGATTTATATCCTGGATGACCCCGCCTTGATAACCTTCTGTGATAAAGCACTCCACACATTGACTACCCTCTGAGAGAAGACATTCCTCCTCATCTTTATCTTAAATATGTGATCCCCTATTCTGAGATTATTCATTCCCCTAGGCTGACCTTTACCTAGTTCTTTGTGTGTCCAACTGCTTTTCTCTCTCTATCTCCACCTATTGTTTACTCTCTCCCTTGCCCCCCACCCCCATCTTCTGCATAAATACCAACCTTCTCCAAGCTACCATCAGTTCTGAAGCATGTTTCTGGACCCAAAACATTAACTCTGATTTCTCTCCACAGACCTGCTGAGTTTTTCCAGCAATTTCTGTTTTTATTGCTATTTACTGACTACTTGCTTAACTCTGCAACTTTCCCATAGATGTTCAATTTGAGTTGTTTTGTTGGTACCTCATCCTTTTGTTTGTGTTTCTGCTTTTAAACCATGAAGTAAAAAAATGGATGCACAGAATTACTGACTGCACTGATCCATTTTTCCAGTGCAGTTCACTAAACATATTCACTTGAGTAGAAATCCATACATGTTCTTTTCTCTCCTTCCTCTCCCTTCACAGGTATGACTTTTATAACAGCAAACCACACAGCTTGTCAAAATATTCATCACATAAAATGGAACATGTACTTATAGGTTTCAGCATAGATCTTTCAGGTTTGGTGTTCCGAATACAATTTGTATCTGCTTGTAAATTTCAGTGACATTCACACCAAATTGAGATGGATAAACTTTGACAATTTACTTGGCCTAATGATATTTCAGAGTAAAATCTATCACTTCATTTCATGGTTTTTTTCCCAGGACTGAGAACAATAAAATTGTATCCAGCTACTGTAGACACCCTGCACAAATCTACAACGGATAGAAAATACAAATTTTGTATTCACAGGATGCAAACTTTACACCATTTGTAAAATCCATGTTGTTGCCTTGTTTCCAATCTGCCACACTGATAGTGGAGGCTGGAAGCTCAAGCTTTTGTAGGAGTAAAGGCAGTGGAGTGCCCTAGTTAAGTTGCACCTACAGAGTGCCAACATGGATACAATGTGTTCTGAGGAAGGGTCACCGAACCCGAAACGTTAACTCTGTTTTCTCTTTCACAGATGCTGCCAGACTTGCTAAGCTTTCCCAGCAACTTTGTTTTTGTTCCTGGATACAACGTGACCTCCTTCTGTAACTATTCTATGAATTTTAAGATAACAAGGTGTAGAGCTGGATGAACACAGCAGGCCAAGCAGCATCAGAGGAGCAGGAAAGCTGATGTTTCGGGTCTAGACCCTTCTTCAGAAATGGGGGAGGGGAAGGGGATTCTGAAATAAATAGGGAGAGAGGGGGAGGTAGATAGAAGATGGATAAAGGAGAAGAAAGGTGGAGAGGGGACAGACAAATCAAAGAGGCGGGGATGGAGCCAGTAAAGCTGACTGTAGGTGGGTAGTTAGGGAGGGGATAGGTCAGTCCAGGGAGGACAGAAAGGTCAAGGAGGCGGGATGAGGCTGGTAGGTAGGAGATGGGAGTGGGATGAGGTGGGAGGAGTGGATAGGTGGGGGGAAGGACAGAGAGGCGGGGACGAGCTGGGCTGGTTTTGGGATGCGGTCGGGAGAGGGGAGATTTTAAAGCTTGTGAAGTCAAAATTGATACCATTGGGCTGCAGGGGTCCCAAGTGAAATATGAGATGCTGTTGCTGCAACCTTCAAGTGGCATTGTTGTGGCACTGCAGGAGGCCCAGGATGGACTTGCCATCCAAGGAATGGGAGGGGAAGTTGAAATGGTTCGCGACTGGGAGGTGCAGTTGTTTGTTGCGAACCGAGTGCAGGTGTTCTGCAAAGCGGTCCCCAAGCCTCCGCTTGGTTTCCCTGATGTAGAGGAGGCCACATCGGGAACAGCGGATACAGTATACCACATTAGCAGATGTGCAGGTGAACATCTGCTTGATGTGGAAGGTCTTCTTGTGGCCTGGGATGGGGCTGAGGGGGGAGGTGTAGGGGCAGGTGTAGCACTTCCTGCGGTTGCAGGGAAAAGTGCTGAGGATGGTGGGACTGGTAGGGAGTGTGGAGCAGACAAGGGATTCATGGAGAGAGTGATCCCTCCAGAAGGCAGATAAGGGTGGGGAGGGAAAAATATCTTTGGTAGTGGGGTCAGAATGCAGATGGCAGAAGTGCCGGAGGATGATGCGTTGAATCCGGAGGTTGGTGTGGTGGTACTGAGGACGTGGGGTATTCTGTTTTGGTTGTTATTGCGGGGAGGGGGTGTGAGGGATGAGTTGCGGGAAATGCAAGAGACACGGTCGAGGCCGTTTTCGACCACTGTGGAGGGGAAGTTGTGATCCTTGAAAAATGAGGACATCTGGTATGTCCGGGAGTGGAATGCCTCATCTCGGGAGCAGATGCGGCAGAGACGAAGGAATTGGGAATAAGGGATGGCATTTTTGCAGGAAGGTGGGTGGGAGGAGGTGTAGTCTAGGTAGCTGTGGGAGGGTAGGCTTGAAATGGATATCGGTTTCCAGGTGGTTGCCAGAGATGGAAACAGAGAGGTCCAGGAGGGAGAGAGAGGTATCGGAGATGGTCCAGGTGAACTTAAGGTTGGGGTGGAAGGTGTTAGTAAAGTGGATAAACTGGTTGAGCTCCTCGTGGGAGCACGAGGCAGCACTGATACAGTCATCGATGTAACGGAGGAAGAGGTGTGGGATAGGGCCAGTGTAGCTTCGGAAGAGGAATTGTTCCACATATCCTACAAAGAGGCAGGCATAGCTTGGGCCCATACGGGTACCCATGGCCACCCCCTTTGTCTGTAGGAAGTGGGAGGAATTGAAAGAGAAGTTGTTAAGGGTGACGACAAGTTTAGCTAACTGGATGAGGGTGTCAGTGGAAGGGGACTGGTCAAGCCTGCGGGACTGGAAGAAGCGGAGGGCCTTTAGGCCATCTGCATGGGGACTGCAAGGATATAGGGACTGGACGTCCATGGTAGAGATGAGGTGTTGGGCCTCAGGAAATCGGAAGTTTTGGAGGGGGTGGAGGGCATGGGTGGTGTCACGGACGTTGGTAGGGAGTTCCTGGAGCACGGGGGAGAAAATGGAGTCAAGATAATTGGGGATAAGTTCAGTGGGGCAGGAGCAGGCAGAGACAATGGGTTGACCAGAGCAGTCACGTTTGTGGATTTTGGGAAGGGGATAGAAACGGGCGGTGCGGGGTTGGGGAACGATGAGGTTGGTGGCTGTGGGTGGGAGGTCACCTGAACTGATGAGGTTGTGGATGGTTTGGGAGATGATGGTTTGGTGGTCGGGGTCATGATCAAGGAGGCAGTGGGAGGGGGCATCGGAAAGTTGGCGCCTGGCCTCGGCGATGTAGAGGTCAGTGCGCCATACAACTGCGCCTCCCTTGTCCGCGGGTTTTATGGTGAGGCTGGGATTGGAGCGGAGGGCTGCATGTTCTGCGGGCGAGAGGTTGGAGTGGGTGAGAGGGGTGGAGAGGTTGAGGCGATTGATGTATTGACGGCAGTTGGAGATGAAGAGATCGAGGGAGGGTAGGAGGCCTTGGGGTGGTGTCCAGGAGGAGGGGATGTGTTGGAGGCGGGAGAAGGGGTCAGTAGGGGGAGGGTTAGGCTCACGGTTAAAGAAGTAAGCATGGAGGTGGAGGCAGCGGAAAAACTGTTCAACGTCCAAGCATGAGTGGTATTCGTTGATGTTAGGGTGGAAGGGGATAAAAGTGAGCCCTTTACTCAGGACTGATCATTCGTCCTCAGTAAGGGGGAGGTCTGGGGGATGGTGAGGACCCGGCAGGGCTGGGTGCTACTGTCTCCTCTGGAGCTGCTTGTTATCTCAGATTCTCCAGCATCGGCAGTTCCTACTGTCTCTATGAATTTTAACTTTTTTTTCACTAGTCAATTAGCTGATTTGGTCAACTTGTAATACTAACATGATAATTGCAGCTGGGACCCATTTTGATTCGCCTATCCAAAAAACCTTAGACGCTGCACAATACTCAAACCCTCCCCAACCCAAAATTATTTCTTAAATGATGCATAAGCTTATGTTTTCATGTTCTAAGCAGTGATCACCCTGAGAGTAGAACACCCTGACATTCATTAAAAGATTAGCTTTAACATTTGTGCACATGAACTACTTCTGATTTTTATATTATTGTACATTCAACTTTCTCTATGTCGTATCAATCTGGTGTCTCCACAAGATTTCTTCAGGAACACCGCCTGTCCGAGCTAAAAAGCCCATCTTTCTCAAGCTCCTCATAATTTAAAAACCAAAAGAACTGTGGATGCTGTAAATCAGGAACAAAAACAAAGTTGCTGGAAAACCTCAGCAGGTCTGGCAGCATCTGTGGAGGAGAAAACAGAATTAACGTTTCGGGTCCGGTGACCCTTCCTCAGAACTGATGGTGGC
>JAHRHZ010000013.1:56861444-56879850 GCA_024137785.1 Ginglymostoma cirratum
GCCACCATCAGTTCTGAGGAAGGGTCACCGGACCCGAAACGTTAATTGTGTTTTCTCCTCCACATAATTTAAACCTGTAGCCCAAGAGATTAGTCCTTCTTTGCACAGAATCAAATACTTGAATTGTTCTCTTGCTTCCTGACCAGAATTAAATGCAATTCATGATATTTGTTTGATAATTTCTGACTTATATTAAACTATTTTGGGTACTTAAATGACGATCTATTAGCTTTGTTAATCTGTGCTGTTTGGAAATGTTACAAGTTGAATCCACTTACCTATGTCTCTTTCAACTTCATCCAAACCTATTTCAGTGCCATTCATGGAGTCTCTATGCTTTTCATTTTCTTTCTCATGTGCAATACTTTATACTTGTGTGCCTTAAATTCCGTCTGCTTTTTTCTTGTATGTTCAAATATTTTTTAAAACTTACTTCTTAACAGTTGAACTGGCTCCATTTACTGCACTGACCTTGCCAGTATGGAGTGGTGTGCATGTTTGTTTGGTTTGCCGTGTTTTCAAATCCAAACCAGTGATGTAAGTTAGAAACCTCAATGATACCAGTTCTTCCGGAAAATCAGATGGAGCTGATATCAATGAAAAGTCAGTGCAATTTGGAGGTTTTCACAACATCAACTTTGAAGAATAGTTCCATGATGTACTATTCCCAGTGGGAAGCTGCTATCACAGGGAATACTGTTTGGAGAAATGGGGCTTCAATATTGTGGTCTGACCTCCAACGTGTCCACCTTGATTATATTGTTGTTGACTGGTAGCGCAAGGAATGAGTCACAGTGCTAAATATTTTGTGTCTTCTCTATCTCTGGTTTGTACATGTTGTACCTATTCAAACAAGTTATTTACTTTAAAATTAATTAATTATTAAATCACAATAGGGACAAGCTGATCTATTGAAACATGCTAAAATTGAAGCCTTGGACAACCTGAAGCAAATCCATTATGCTGCAGTATCTTGTGGTTTGAACAAACCAGGCACTGGAAATACAGAACCAGCCAAGACAAGACGAAGCCTAGAGGCAATACCTGAAAAAGAAAGTGTTGAAACTGGAGCTGGAGATCAAGTTGCTCAATTTCACCAGGATACAACCACTCAAAAATCTCTCAAAGCTGCCAAATGAATACATCCAATATAGAACATTTGGATTGCACTTCAAAGCCTTCTCGGTTGGTTGGTTTTAGTACTTTGTAAATACTAAGGCACAATTCTGAAGGCTCAGAAAAATGTGACAAATGGAGCTATGAATGTAACACTTCTCCAAGTGAAAGTATACTACTAGCGGTGGAAGTATACTGCTTCAAAGAAGTAGTGGACTTGCCATTAAATGTTTGTCTGCCAAATCAATATGTATATATGATGTCACAAAGAATTAGTTGAAATGTAACTTTTTTTCTAGTAATTTATGCTGCCATTTTACATTCTTTTTGTAAATGTTACATTTCTCCAAATACTTAAAATTCATTTCTTCGTTTGATTGAAAAATAGTTATACAGAAGAATATGTAAAATATATATAAATACAATGAGGTGTGTATCGTTATGCTACCCAAACATTGTAAAGCTTGTTGAGCCATAGATGGAAACGTGTATTATTGATTGTGGTCACTGAAGCTTCAGTGCACTTTATGACGACCATTAATCAAGGGAAAGCTGGAAAAGTTTTGCTGTGAAATCTGTTCCTTCAGCGATAGTTGTTAATGTCAAAAAAACATTTGAAGTCCTTGTACCCGCCTTCTGGTGACCAAATAGGCAGCAGCTTTTAGCAGGTTGTTGTATATAGTTTATATTTTGTGAAGTGCAACTAGAAAAGTTAGGCTCACTAATTTCCACAAGGTAGGATTTCTATGCCAGTAACGTTGGTAATACACAGGATTGCCAGCCACCATGATCTCATTTAATGTAATGATTCAGTGGGATGGAAGAGGGAATTTTTTCTTTACCTCCGTTTCTTTTCTAGCCTATAATCACCAACAACAGTACAGTGTCAATAAATTGTAAACAACATTGCCAGTGTTGTTGACCCTGAACCAATTAAACTGGTTGGTTTACATTTTTTCTTAAACAAAGTCCATTTGAAGCCCATAAGAGTTCATGGTCTAGTTTGAAAAACAGCATATGTTTAGCCACAGACTTTTCTCAGATTCCTGATTTATATTTTGGCTTAATTGAATCATAATTTGTGCTTATTCTGTTGCTGAATTTTAAAAGAACTTTTGCAAAATCCGCTGTTGTAAACCATCCAGAAATGAGCACAAGAGAGTGCAAGAACATAACATAGATCCCAAAATAGATGCAGAGCACAGTGATCCGAAAAGCCTGAATCAAATATTGTTTCAAATCTTCCTTAGACTTTTTCAGATCTTTCCCTCCCTGGCATTCTAGGCACTTGGTTTTGCAAATTCACTAACATCTGTGTAAAGCAGTTAAATGTAAATGGTCTATGTAACTCTCCTCCCTTCCGCCCCCAAGCTACCATAAGTTTTCTGCTCTAACCAATTATAGGCCCTTAAACCATTTCTTGTAGTGAAAGGGATAATTTTTATGTTCTTGCCCCTGTCATTAAAATTTGTCTTAACCTGATGTAACACAGAGCGAAGAATGTGGAATCTATTGTATATATAGTTCTCTCTGTCCAATCTTCATGAAAGCATTGGTAGGAATTTTTTCCTTTATATTAAAGAGAATGTAAAGAAAATCTGCCCTGCAATGTCATATGCTAGGTTTCAATTTCGTTTCACTTCCTTGCTTCTAACTTCTGCATACTTTTGACATAGTATGGCAAACTGAATTGTACACAATTCCCTAGCATGACAATACCAGTGCCTTGTACACGCTCATCACTTCATGGGAATCTTAACTTTATCCATCTATACATCCGTACCAAGATCCAATTTTATTTTACAGCTGCACAGATTGAAATGTTCCAATGAATTATTCCCCAAAACCCACATCAGTCTACTGTGTTGTTTCCAAGCTATTTGGTTTTTGCTCCCATTGTTTATTTCCCTCTCTAATTTTATTATCTTGTAATTATCCACATTAAATGTAATTTGCCATTTATCAGCTCATCTTCCCAATTTAAGAAGGTAATGTTATAGTTACAATGAAACAAAATACTGCAGGTGCTAGACGTCTGAAATATCAATAAGTGCTACAAAACTCAGCAGGTCTGATAGTATTTGTGTGGAGAGAAGCAGTTAATATTTCAAGTCATATATGATATTTTTCCTTTACTTACAATGTAGGACACTTTTGCCTCTTAGCAAATGATCCCACTCTCTGGTATCCCACAAATGATTGTTTTTGGGTCCACACAGCTCCATTCACAAGCTCTTATTTGTTTTCTCTGGCTTAACAATTTTCAGTCCACCTTAGAAGTTAGTGCAATATATGAATTCCTCCCTTCCGATGACCGCATCAGCAGCCTAATTAGGTATGTTTTAAGCCTTAACAACTAATAATTATCTTGGTATAACACAGTAGCACATTTAAAAATAAAAGAAGAAGGATTACATTTGTGTTGAACCCAGGGAAGCACAGAGGATCAGAGCGACCCTGATGTACATGTCCCCAAGTCCATTAAGGTAACAGGATAGGTAAATAAAGATTAAGAAGGCCTATAGGATATTTGCCCTTATAGCGAGGCATGGAGTTTGAGAATAGGGAGGTTGTGCTGGAACTGTTTAAAACATTGGTTAGGTCACGGCTACAGTCTTATGTGCACCTCTGGAATCCACATTAAAGGAGGTATGTGATTGCACGGGAGGAGATGCAGATCTTTAAAAATGATCACTGAATGACCTACCTAATTCTGAGTGATCTCATTGGATCTCCCTCCTGATTAGACGGTGGTGAGCTTCCCCACTCCTTTTTACCCAGGAAGTCAGGCCTTTCTAAAGGATTGAATGTTTAACATCCTGCAGTCTTAATGTGAAAATATCCTTAGGAAGGGCTGGATGGGGAAAATTAAATCAGAATTATCAGGATGTTGCCTGGGCTGGAGAGTTTCAGTTATGAGGAGAGACTGGACAGACATGTGTTGTTAGACTAAAGGAGATTGATAGGGAATATGATTGAAATGTATGAAATCATGAACGGCATAGATAGGGTAGACAGGAAGAAACTTTTCCCCTTGGTAGAGGGATAATGACCAGGAAGCGTAGATTTAAGGGGTGAGGCAGAAGGTTTAGACGAGATGTGAGGAAATTTTTTTTACCCAGAAGGTCTGGGATTCTGGACTTCACTGCTTGTGAGTGTGGCAGAGGCAGAAATCCTCATAACATTTAAGAAGTATTTAGATGCGCACTTGCAATCTCAAGGCATACAAAGCTATGGGCCAAGGGCTGGAAAATGGAACTAGAATAGTTAGGTGATTGTTTTGACCAGCACAGACTCAATGGGTCAAAGGGCTTTTTTCAGTGCTGTGCACCTGTATGATTGTGTGCATTGATATAGGACCTTTGATGATCATCCAAAGCAGTTTTCAGACAATGAAGTGCTTTTGAGGTTTAGCCACTGTTGAATTGTAGGGAAACTCAGCAAATAATTTGTACACAGTAGGTTATCACAGCCAACAGTGAGACATATTGACCAGTAAAACGTTTTACTAATGTCACATGATGTTAACTAGGGTATCAGGTTTTAATATGGAATTTTTATGTCCACTAGAGATCTCAGTTTAAAATTTCATTTGGAAGACAGCACCTCTGACTGTGCAGCAGTCCTTTAACATGTAATATCTTGAGAAAAACTTGATTTCTCAACCTCGAAGATAATCAAGGAAATACAATAAATATAGTTGCTCCAAACCTTGCTACTATTTTGCCATAACTAGTTGTATTCACCTTTCTTGCACTCATTACAAAAGTGTCGCATGTGAGGATTTTGTATGTCATTCATAACTAGAGTTGACCACCATTTCCCCCCTCCCAACAAAAGTTTGGGTCTTCTTGTGCATTTGTTTCATTCTCTGCTGCCATGTAGAATGCGCTGCTGATTCTGTATCAGTATTGAAAACAGATTTTAATTTTGAATAAGCTTTGAGATCTCAAATTTTAAAAAAAGTCAGAAGTTGACTTCAGTCCAATGAATCAAATTAGAATTGAATAATAAAATCATAGAATATTACAGTGCACAAGAAGGCCATTCAACTTATCGTGTCTGTACCGGCTCCCGAAAGAGCCACCCAGCTAGTCCCACACTCCAGCCCAACTCCCATCTCTGATAATTTGAATTGAGAAGGTCAGGTATTCATTCCTTGAAACTACCATCAAACTTGTTATCTTCAACTCAATGCATTTTGTTAACTGTACCGCAGACAACTCCCTTGTTAAGGCTGCCTTTGATTCACAATTCAGTCGCTCAGACATGACTTGTAAAATAACCCTGCAGGATGCTGATTTGATTCATTCAAGGAAGAGGGAGTGTCAAACTTTTTATAGATTTGTAACATGACTGGCTTTGAAATTCAATCATAACTTGACTGAATCACTCAAGAAAAGATAATAAATTGCTTTATATTGCAAATCTTAAGTTTCATTTATTCTCTCTTAAGATGCAACTGCAGCATCCGTTCAAAATTCTGCATTATAATCACCTGGTCCAAACATTGTGCTTTCACTAAGCCCTTATTTGAATAAAAGGCTTTTCTTGAGTTGCAAAATACATCTTATAAAATACAACTAAGAGGAATTCAGAGTGCTGTGGCAAAATTGATCAGTTTTAATCAATAACCTTATCTTGACTGACTTTGAACATAATGGAGAATATTTTCAGTTGCTGAAAAGTATGAAAGAAAGCTGCTATGTAAATAAACCACATTACACAGGAAGACTTTTGCAGTTGGTCAGCACATCAAGATTTATGAAACACAAATCATTCTGTGAGAGGACAAATAAATGAAGGCATCCAGCCAAAGTTTAGGATTGATTTTAAGATTGATGAAACCTTGAAAACTAAATTTGTTCACCATTTGCAGACCCAATGTTATTTGTATGTTGCAAAAATCAAATGTATATATTCATCACATGTATACACAAAAAAAATGTAAAAATTAGAATTCTGGATATCACCAAAAAAAACCATCATGATGGCCAATACTCTGAATTTGGAAAACTGAGCCAATGTAAATTGGTTTTGTTTTGTTACCATGTAGAAATATTGCTGGTGTTTTCAAAGGATTCATTTTGGAAGGAATGCTTGATTTAGTCCTCTTCTACTATTTGTGATATGAAGTCAAGAGCTTCCATTTGTTCACCCCTCTCAGTAGCACTGAATTTGTAACCAACAGAGCCGCTAATGATTTCTTATCAAAAGATTATTTCACTCGCGCTTTACTTACTCGTGGGAACAACTGGATTGTAAGACCAAATGCCAGAATTTTGCTTAGAAATGCAACAATGTGAAAAATGTGGGTTTTTTTTATTAAAAAGATTTTGAATCCAACTGTTCTGTTTTAATACAACATTCATAGAAAATGAAAGATCACATTTGTAAGAATAAAATGCTGTTTTCCCAAAGCTATTGTTTAAAAATTTACTGACCCTAGCAGGTATATTACACAATTCATACAAATGGAAAACGTTTATTATTGAGCAACTGTTATATTAGGTTATTGCCATGATAAAAGAGAGCATGTTAGATCAGTCAGCGAGATATCTAGCCTGTGGTTCAGCATAACAGCAAGAGTGCATCTGTTCCAGCTGAAGTAAGCTCACTAAACACCTCCTCAACCTGTCCCTTAGAATAGAAAGCAATGGCAAGCCACAACTGACAAAAATGCCAAGAAAACAGCTCAGGATGAAGAATCAGAAGACAATGAGACAAGAAGTTGCATTTGCGTATGGCGTGTATGGATGAATGAAATGAATTGCCACGATCTGCTAGCCTAATACAACATAGTAGAATGCAAGGTGACTAACACAGCATTCTGATACTAGTTTTGGAGAAAATAGTCTGCCAGAATTAACCAATAATATCTGGGAAAATAAATGATGTCTGATTTCTTAAGATGGCAAGGAAGAGGCAATTGCTTTCTAACTCCACATGCAATCTAACAAGTTAGGTTGGAGCCCTTAATAGTTGCTTTGCCTTGCTAACTGGAGAATGCCTCCTCCCTAGGTGAACCTAATGAATTAATTTTATTAGTCACTTATCAGGTTTTAAGTGTCTTTTTTGTGATATTTTACTTATTCTGCATATATTTTGAATTTTCAAACAGTAAATGGTAGGGCCCTGGGGAGTGTTGCCGAACAAAGAGACCTAGGGATGCAGGAGCATAGTTTGTTGAAGGTGGAGTCACAGGTAGACAGGGTGGTGAAGAAGGCATTTGGCATGCCTTCATTGGTCATGACATTAGGTATAGGGGTTAGGATGTCATGTTGTTGATTTTACAGGACATTGGTGAGGCCACTTTTTAGAATACTGCGTACAATTCTGGTCACCCTTGTATAGGAAGAATGTTGTTAAACTGAACAGGGTGCAGAAAAGATTTGCAAGGATGTTGCCAGGAATGGAGGGTTTGAACTATAAGGAAAGGCTGAATAGGCTGAGTCTTGGAGGTTGAGGGGGTGTCCTTTTTGAGGTTTAAGAAATCATAAGGGGCATGGATAGGCGGATAGTCAAGTGGGGGAGTCTAAAACTGGAGGACATAGGTTTAAGATAAAAGGGGAGAGGTTTAAAAAGGACCTGGAGGTAACTTTTTCACACAGAGGGTGGTGCATAATCTGGTATGAGTGGCCAGAGGAAGTGGTGGAGGCAACTACAATTACAACATTTAACAGATATGCAGATGGGTATATGAACAGGAATGTTTAGAGGAATATGGGCCAAATGCTGGCAAATGGGACTAGGTCAGATTGGTTTCATGGTCAGCATGAATGAATTGGACCAAAGGGTCTAATTCAGTGCTGTATGACTCGATGACTCTATTAACATTGAACTGGGCTGTCCATCACTCTTTGCAGACTGTACAAATTCATACGTTTGCAGTTGACTAATTAGCAACCCCTGTATTTGACAAGGCACCTTTTCTAATTAGCTGAGTTATTGTTTGATTTCACAAACTGTAAATCTCTGTTTTTCACCTCTCCATTCATCTTTATATCATAAGACCTTCGTGCTTCTTTTTACTCCTATTTTATATCGTCAGAGTATAAATTCCTATAAGGGCAAAATGCGAGTAACACTTAACAGGTTTACTGCCTACTTTTTCAAGCCTGCAACTAGCAGAAATTATAACTGTCTATATGATACCTGTCCAGTGAAAACTCCCACCTGAGCAATTACTCACCATTGACAGAATGTCAGTGTAATTGCAGCCATTTCAATCTGAAAGGCAAAGGAAGGAGATTAAACCTGAGTCGTTCCTGTAAACTGGAAGGTTGTACACATGCATCCGGATTGACAGGTATTGACAGTAATTTTTATTTTCACTGGTACAGCAACAAATTAAAGTTAGGAATATTGCAGCCAGGTAAAGATTTGATCGAATGACTCCTACTTCACCATATCAGGTGTCCTTTAAAAAGACTTTTCTATCAATTCAGTAAGTGATTAACCACTTGTGAACTTGTGAAAAAACAACAGCAAGACAGGTTTTCTGGAAGAAGTTTGGAAGTAAGTCTTGTTCCAATAGGTTGTTCACCAAAGACCTCTGCAAAAGCCTGAGCCTCCTAAGATATTGTTGTCCTGTCATGTTGAGAAAGTTCAGCCACCATCTGTATACTCTGATGGGTTATTACCTCCTTCATTCCTGTGTCCTTTGGAACAACGTTTTGCTGAGGAGAAGACAGCACCTGCTGCTCATGTTGTTCCTTCTGCTCCTGATGTTACTGCTGCTCTTTCTTGTCATCAGGGGTCAGAGAAAGAATTACACAAGTTACTCCCACGCTGTAGTGTGCACCAGCAATGGAGAAGTAAAGCTCAAAGTCAAAAAAATCTGAAGGTATCAGAATTGACCTGTAAAGTTTTTCATGGGTTAGCATATATTGCTCATCCCTAAAAGCAAAGTGTTGGAATCTACCTCCACAATAGTGAAAACAACCACCTTTAATTCACCAAATTGATTCCTGCAATAGCAGGACTAACGTACGAGGAGAGATTGAGTTGGTTAGGATTGTGTTCACTGAAGGTTAGAAGAATGAGGGGATAACTATAATAGAAATCTATAAAATACTAACAGGATTCACCAGGTTAGATGCAGATAGGACGCTTCCTGCATCTTACCAATGGTGGAGGAGTCTGGAACCAGGGGTTTATGGATAATGGGTACCTTTTAGGACTGAGATGAGGAGAAATTTCTTCACAGGTGAGCCTGTGGAATTCATTACCATCGAAAGTGGTTGAGGACAAAACGTTATGTTTTCAAGAAGGAGGTAGATGTAGCTCTAGTGGCTAAAGGGGTCACGGGATAAGGGAAGAGGGGGGATTAGGGAAATGAGCTTGATGATTGGCCATGATATTATTAAATGGTGGAGCAGGCTCAAGGGGTCAAATGGCCTCCTGCTTCTATCTTGTATGTTTCTATGTAAATTTCACAGCTCTGTCTGAAACTGCTGTGCTTTTGTCTTGATGACTCTAGTAAGTATCAGATACCCTGGGAACCCTTGTACTGTCAGTTAAAGTCAGAATGGTATAAATCTGCCTTCAGTTCTCTTTTTCCTTTTCAAATTTTAGACCTAACACCTCCACAGTGGATTCCCATCCACCTGCAAATACAAACTGGCTAAATGTGAAATGAAAAGATCATGTCAGTTTCCCGATATGCTGGCAATTGTAGATGCATACCACCAAACCCCCAGTCTGGAAAACTAACCATCTCCCAATAGTTATTGCTTTCTTTCCCTAATTCAATTTGTTATCTAGGTTGTACACGTGATCTGAATTTTACCAAAAATTGGCAATGTCAATTTTGAGCCATTTTGTAGAGATTTTCTTTCCACAAACCCTAGCAGGTTATCTCACACAATTCTCTGCTGCTGAACTCATTACGAACACACCGCCTCTTCATGATGTCACCTCACGCAATCTTCCATTTGCCCATAGAGGAAGTACCACTGCCTGAACCTCTCAAGATTCCCAGCCTCGGTGCCATAGGGAAAGTGCAGGTCAAGGGTTACCAGCCAGGAACTGCACTTCACACTGCGCATAGTGGGAAGGAAAATGAAAAAAAATAGCTTCTGAGGGCATACAGCTGACACTTTATTATAAATACAAAATCTCATTTGTAAATGTGTTGTCATCACCTGACAGCTTGACTGTCATTGTAACTGCAGCTATAAAAATCAAACTACAAAGGCTACTAGTTCCTAACACCATACCATCTAAGAACCCTGTCTATGGGAGTGCTAAATTTTCCCGAACACGCAGCATAGCATAACATCTTCTCACTGTGCAATGTGGGAGCATCACATGCTGGAAAGTCTTTAAATGGTTGAAATGCAAAGCAAAAGTGAAGAAAGAAAACACAAAGAATGCCTTATTTGTTTTTTGAGCAACAAATTAACAGTCAATGAATGATGGCTATCTTGCACTCACATGTATTGGAAGCAAGTATCAATTAACTCCTATGCTGTTTCACTCAATGGTGCACCACTCAATCGTGTTAAAGGTAACATTCCTCCTGTTCAATGTGTTCATCTTCCTGTTCAGGAGGAAGCTGCCACTCTCCCAGCTCTCCGGCATCTATCACATCCACTTTTTGCCTGCTTCAGTTGTGGAGATTACAACGTGTTTGGATTATGCAGCACATTCTGTCAGGAATGTACTGAAAGACCGAGCCAGATTGATCTAAGCATCAAAACCTCATCTTTAGCAGGCTTATCATCTGATCCATGGGGCCCTGTTTGAAGAATGAACCCACTGAACTTACGATCAGCCGCAGTAAAGGAGTTGCATAACGGAGTCATCAGCCACGATTGAGATATCAAAATCAAGAAAATAGACAATATGATTTTTGTTGGTACATACTTCAATGCAAGATGTCTAGTGAATAAACCAGATGAGTTGAAGGCACAGAATGACACATGAAAGTATTAGAGTCTGAATTTTCCTCTTGGAAATGTGCTTCGTAGGTGGGGTTATTTCAGAACTCACAAGATGCACTCCTGACTGATGTGCGACTTTGCCTGGGACCGGTGGTTTTATTCCTGCAGGCCCCAGGTTTGCAGTGCAGTAAGAGTACACAGACAGACTGATGGGAAAGACCACCTCAATTGTTGATGACAGCAACATAGCTCCAAACATTATTCAAATGTCCCCCTAAAACTCCACACTCACCCATCCCCGCCAACATTCATGCCTCCTCCGTGCACATTGATGCAGCATCCATGGCTACTCACGCAGTATTCACTAATACAGCATTATCAGATTCTCCCCATGAAGCCAGGGTGTTCTAAACCATGGAACCCCACTGCCCCCATGACCTCCTTCCCAGCCATGCTTAACCATAACCAACCCCCTCTTACAAATACAAAAATACAATTGTTCCCCTTCACAACTGTCATTTCCCCCTTAGCCTGCAGCTCCAATTCCCAAGAATAAATTACTGAGACTCCTTCTCACAGCTGCCCCATAACCAGCCAGTCCTGGTCAAGAAGTGCCAAGACCCTTGACAGGTGCCTGTCCATCTCCCTAACCACATCAGTCTTACTCCCTCATTTTTTTTTCACAAAAGCTGCTCACATTACTCATTACTATGGAGCCACAGACTATGGCCCACTCCCCGAAGACTGCTGAAGCATGGACCCCTGATCCAGATCAGACATCTGTTCACGGCCAACTCCTTGCACTGGAATCAGAGGCTTCCTTGGACTTAGCTGGGACCCTGACTGATGGGTGTCTCTGTGGACTTTGGTGAGGTCCCCTTGAACACTGACATGTGCTGCCTACTTACTGCACATGCAGAGTGTTTACTGCATAAACTGTTGGCATGTGGTGCAGATGCAAGATTGACGTAGCGCACTGTCGTACAGCAAGATGTCCAAACCCCTAGATGGAGGACTGCTGTGCAGCAAGACAAGCGGCCTGCCTGCGTGACTGCACTCATTGGCACGGCAAGGCCAATTAAGGCCTCACATGCTGTGAGCATGGGGCTAGGTGCTAAGTGAGTATGCGCAAAGAGAACAAATGAGCAGCCCTGAAATACAGCCTGTCCCCGTGTGTAATGTGTCACTGCAGCCTTTTAGTGCCATTTGCTGCTATGCCCTGCAATGCGGGCCTCAACTTCCTAAGTGCCCTACAAGTGGATCAGAGAGGTGCAGTGGGCATCCAGAGGGGTCGGTCATTATCCGATGTCAGTGTTTGTGGCTGACAGGTGCTTTCATTTGATGCCCATGGCTGGGACCCTGAGATGCTGTTTTTGTGGTGACCAACCCCGGAGGCTCTTCGCAGACAGTAGTGAGCCGAACGTGCCAGGTCCCTGCACGGATTTCCATGTGGTGAATTCTCAGCATCTGGTTTACTCGCTGTGGTTGGTAGGATTGGAAGGTGCATTTTAATGAGGTGAGATGTGCAGTTAATAAGGTTGTTAACAAGCAATAATGCCCTTAACAGGCAACTCATCGATGCCTAGCAAGAATCACACTTTGAGACTAGGAACCCAGTTAACAGTTGCAGTGAGTTTTTTGCAACATCGGAATAAATCCCTCGCTTTCACACGTGAGTCTGCCACATTTCTCACCATAGCTCAGATAACTTATGCTTCCTGTAGGATTTGGCCCAATGTAAATAAGTAAAAGTAAACTAGGGAATAAAGTAGACTAAAAACAGAATACTTAGTGGTAGATGCAGAAAGAGGTTCACAATGTGATTCATAATGACTTGACTCTGAGACCTGCGAGAGAGGAGCCTAGAATGAACTCATGAAGATCAAGGCCTCAGATATTAGGCTAAAGAGCTGTATTTCAGAATCTAACAAGTACAAATGTGAATAAGGAATGTTACAGGACATTAGGAGTTAATTAGCCTTACTTAGTTATAAGGAGCATGCGACCTCATGGATAGAGCATGTGCAGACAGCCTGACATCCCTTGACATTCAATAACATTGAATACCCCACTATCACCTGTAGGTTACCACTAACCAGAAACTAAACTGGACCAGCCATATAAATGCAGTGGCTACAAGAGTAGGTCAGAGGCTAGAAATGCTGTGGCAAGGAACTCAATTCCTGGGTCTCCAAAGCCTGTCTGCCATTTACAAGGCATAAGTCAGGAGTCAAGAGAAAAGTCCTGGCATTTATTGCCTGTCCCTAGTTGCCCTTGAGAAGGTGAAGGTGAGCTGCCTTCTTGAATTGCTGCATGCCATCTGTTGCAGTAGACCCACAATGCCTTTAGAGGGAATTCCAGGATTTTGAGATTTTGACCCAGCGACACTGAAAGAATGGCAATATATTTCCAAGTCAGGGTGGCGAGTGATTTGGAGGGGAGCTTGCAGGTGGTGGTGTTCCCATATGTCTGTTGCCCTTGTCCTTCTGGATGGAAGTGGAGGTGGGTTTGGAAGGTGCTGTCTCAGGAGGCTTGGTGAATTTCTGCAGTGCATCTTGTAGATAGTACTCACTAACTACTGAGAGTCAGTGGTGGGGGGAGTGAATATTTGTGGATGTGCTGCCAATCAAGCGGGCTGCTTTGTCCAGAATAGTGTAAAGTTTCTTGAGTATTGTTTGAGGTGCACCCATTCGGGAAAGTGACGAGTATTCCATCACGCTCCTGACTTGTACCTTGTAGATATTGGACAGGCTTTGGGGAGTGAGGAAGTGAGTTTCTCAAAGCAGTATTCCCAGCCTCTGACATACTCTCGCAGCCCCTGTGTTTTTATGACTAATCCGGTTCAGTTTCTGGTTAATGGGAACATCAAGGATTTGATAATATGGGATTCAGCAATGTTAATGTCATTGAATGTTAAGGGATAATGGTTAGGTTCTGTCTTGTTTGAGATAGTCATTGCTTGGCATTTGTGTGGTGCGTCTGTTACTTGCCACTTGTCAGCCCAAGCCTGGATATAGTCCAAGTCTTGCTGAATTTGAACATGGACTGCTTCAATCTCTGAGGAGTCGTGAATGGTGCTGAACATTGTGCAATCTTCAACAAACATCCACTTCTGACCTTATGATGGAGGGAAGGCCGTTGATGAAACAGCTGAAGATGGTTGGGTCTAGGACACAACCCTCAGGAACTCCTGCAGAAATGTCCTGGCCCTGAGATGACTGACCTCCAACAACCACAACCATCTTCCTATGTGCTAGGTATGACTCCAACCAGTAGAGAGCTTTCCCCTGATTCCTATTGACTCCATTGTTGCTGGGGCTCCTTGATACCACGCCCTGTTAAGTACGGTTTTGATGTCAAAGGTAGTCACTCTCGCCTCGAGAGATCTAATTATTTTATTGGCCAGTAAGTGAATAGCAAATCTATTTTAGATGCTCTTTAAAAATTGAATTTTTTAACTGTTTGAAGAAGATGGATGACCTGACCAAAATTTAAATAACTGTTCATTAAACATAAAAACAATTACACAGATAATTGAACATATTTGTACAATCACATCACACATAACTTTAACAGTCCTCACGTGTGGACAGCTCTCTGGCAAGTAAGTTTTCAAAAGTAGACAGAATTCAATAAACAGTGAAGCTGACCTCCAGTCTTTTGTGCACCATAGTTGTATTGAATAAGCTAAAGATAAAGCTAGGCATTGATGGAGAAACTGTCTTTGTGAAACAATAAATTTAACATGGGTTCTTGGATTTTAATTTCCAAGATTCTTTTATTCTCTTTTCTCAAGCAGCTTTATAAAAATGATGGCATGCCAAAGGCAGTAGTCATGCTCAGGAATATGCTCAGAAGTGGAAGCTTATTCAAACAGCTTTGCATGAATTTCTCACAAAGAAGAAATGATCAGCAATAAGGACGGTAAGGTCCTTGCATGTGAGTGAACAAACATCTGGTCGGAAACACTCGAGAGATAAAACAAAGCAAAGATTAATGTCTGCTGAAATTGTGAGCCTTGCTTTGTGAAATACTTTAGTGCTTAAGGACGTTGTTGATATGGTGAGGCTTTACAGCTGTTGCTTGACAGTTGGTTTATTAAATAATATAATGTATTGTTGTAGCATTAGTGTACAACCTGTTCCGAGTGTTACAATTTTTAATCCATCTGATACAAGGTGCCAGGAGTTAAGGGGAGTTTTGTTTAGTACCAGGAGATGCCTATGCATTCATCGGCCTCAAATATTGACTAGTGGTGGGTGGAAGACACTACACGTGTAGTGTTTCGGGTTTAGTCAGTGCCCAAATATATTAGTTCACTTCCCGGCTTGCGCTCTCACACTCCCGACACTGAAAGCAAGAAGGCAGATCTGGGCAAAGAAGTGGCAGATGGAGTTCAACCTAGAAAAGTGTGAAGTGATTCATTTTGGAAGCTTGAATTTGAATACAGAATACAGGGTTAATGGCAGGATTCCCAGCAGTGTGGAGGAACAGAGGAATCTTGGGGTCCACATCCATAGATCCCTCAAAGTTGCGACCCAAGTTGATAGGATTGTAAAGAAGGCATATGGTGTATTGGCTTTCACTGGCAGGGGAATTGAGTTTAGGAGGCGTGAGGTTATGCTGCAGCTTTATAAAACCCTAGTTAGACCACACTTGGAATATTGTGTTCAGTTCTGGTCACCTCATTACAGGAAAGAGTTGAAAGCTTTAGAGAGGGTGCAGAGGAGATTTACCAGGATGCTGCCTGGACTGGAGGGCAGGTCTTACGAGGAAAGGTTGAGGGAGCTAGGGCTTTTCTCATTGGAACAAAGAAGGATGAGAGGTGACTTGATAGAGGTTTACAAGATGATGAGAGGCATAGATAGAGTGGATAGTCAGAGACCTTTTTCCCAGGGCAGAAATGACTATTATGAGGGGACATAATTTTAAGGTGATTGGAGGAATGTATAGGGGAGATGTCAGAGGTAGGTTCTTCACACAGAGAGTGGTGGGCGTGTGGAATGTGCTGCCGGCAGTGGTAGTGGAGTTGGATACTTTAGAGACTTTTAAGCAACTCTTGGATAGGCACATGGAGGATAGTAAAATGTAGGGTGTGCAGGGTAGATTGAACTTAGTAGGATAATAGGTCAGCACAACATTGTGGGCTGAAGGGCCTGTACTGTGCTGTCCTGTTCTATGTTCTATGTTCTAGTCCATGTTTGCAAGCACTCTGAGGTCGCCCAAGACTGTAATTTTGTTTTTCCCTCCCAGTTTAGCTTGGCCCTCCTCGCAGCTTTCCTCCCTTCCTGTCACCCAATTGTGCCATTTTACTCCTTAAAACCCTTCACCACTGCACTCCTTTCCTATTCACTGCATTACTGAGATTTGCAATGTTCTGTGCCTGAAACTATGTAAATAGCATCTCCCATGATGAAGCAGGAGAACACAAGGCTGAGAGATTTGGAGGAGAATGATCATGGTTTCCGCAGAGTAAATCACTGGCCTGTAGAGCTGTGTGAAGTTGCTGAGTATATAATGAATCAGTTGTTCATTGAACATAGCAATGACTCAGTTATCTATCTGACGCTAATCTAATCAATGTACAACATTCACCACCACCTTCTCAAAGACAACTAGGAATGAATAACAATTGCTGGCCTTGGCTGTGATTCTCATATCTCATGAGGAGAAATAACAGCATAACCTATTGATGTGGTAAGGTTCAATGTACCTTGTATAAACCCATAACCACCTTTGGGCCTTTCCTGTATTCTTCAGATAGCCTATCAAGGATCTCACCACTACCTCTTTACAAGCAGAAACTGTAACTGCTCCCTCCCCATCTCTCATTGGTCTACCCATTGCACTCACTGTGGATAACAAGGTGTCGAGCTGGATGAACACAGCAGGCCAAGCAGCATCAGAGGAGCAGGAAGGCTGACGTTTCGGGCCTAGACTCTTCTTCTCACTATGGAATCAGCTTGTCAACATTGTCACATTGTCCCAAGTAAATTAAAGGGAAGTGGCAAGGCAGTAGATTGTGGTAGCAAAGGAGATAATGATAATCAGAGTATGGAAGGAAGGGACAATGGTTTTAAACTTATAAGTGCAAATAGGGCCAGAGTTTACACAAATAGTAAAAAAAAAACTAAATTGAGTGCTCTGCATCTGAATGCCTGCAGCATTCATAATAAAACAGATTGATTGTCAGCTCAAGCCTTATAGAGACATGGCTACATGTAAATAAAAGCAAAAAGGATGGTGAGGTGCTTGCATGTGAGTGAGTGAACATTTGGAGAGAAACACAAGAGAGATAACACAAAACAAGTTAGTCTCTGCTGAAATTGTGAGCCTTGCTTTGTGGAATACTTTAGTGTTTAAGGAAATTGTTAATGCGATCAAAATCAAAGTAGAGGTAGTTCTGCTGTAACGTGTATCGTGAAAGCAAATTGCTGTAACACGAATGATGAATAACGGACACTGGATAACGCGAACTTTCTGCTATACAGGTATAGCGATTTTCTGCAGCAATTTCCCTACAATGTGATTTTTATATAGCGTGAGGTCACACAAGAAAGCAACTATCATGTTATAGGATAAACACCTGAATGTGACTTTCAGGAAGAATATGAAGGTGTGAAATGATGATAGGGTAGCTCTGTTAATTAAAGTTGGCATTAGTCCAGTAGTAAGAGACAATATAAAGTATGAGATGTAGAATTATTTTGGGTGGATTTAAAAAAGTCTAAGAAACAGCAGATGGCAAAAAAGAACTTTGTGGAGGTTGTTTAGAAGACACCAAGCAGCAATGATAATGTAAAACACAAGGTAAATCAGGAGATTCAAGGTTAAGTATAACAAGGGCAATATAGTAATCTTGGAAGATTTCAACCTACTTATGGACTGGGCAGCATGGTGGCTCAGTGGTTAGCAGTGCTGCTTCACAGGACCCAGATTTGATTCCATCTTCGGGCAACAGTCTGTATGGAGTTTGCAATTCTCTCTCTCTCTGTGGGTTTCCTCCGAGTGCTCTGGTTTCCTCTTACAGTCCAAAGATGTGCAGGTTAGGTAGATTGGCCATGCTAAATCACCCATAGTGTCCAGGGATGTGCAGGCTTGATGGGTTAGACAGGGTTACAGGGATGAGGTGTGTCCAGATGGGATGTGCTTCAGAGGGTTGGTGCAGACTTGATGGGCCAGATAGCCTTTATCTGCACTGTAGGGGTTCTAATATTCTAGATTGGATAAACCTAATTAGTAATCATGTTGAGGGGGACAATTTCTTGGAATATATGCCAGATGGTTTTCTAGAGTGGTACATTGAGAAACCAACTACAGAACAGACTAAGATAACAAAGGTGTAGAGTTGGATGAACACAGCAGGCCAAGCAGCATCAGAGGAGCAGGAAGGCTGACGTTTC
>JAHRHZ010000013.1:56880250-56959903 GCA_024137785.1 Ginglymostoma cirratum
TTTCGGGCCTAGACCCTTCTTCAGAAATGAAGGGTCTAGGCCTGAAACGTCAGCCTTCCTGCTCCTCTGATGCTGCTTGGCCTGCTGTGTTCATCCAACTCTACATCTTGTTATCTCAGATTCTCCAGCATCTGCAGTTCCCACCACCCCCGCTACAGAATGGACTATTTTAGATATAGGATTGTGCATTGAAAAAGGTTATCTAATAATCTTGTGGTAAGTGAACCTTAAGGAAAGGGTGACCTTGAATGACAGTATTTTATGTTAAGTTTGACAGTGAGGCATTTCAATCTGAAATTAAGGTCTTCAAACTAAACGAAAGAAATTATGAAGCAATGATGGTTTGGGAAAATATGTTAAAAGGTATGTTGAAGACATGCAATGACTAACATTTTAGTGTACAGTTCACAACAAAAACATATCCCTTTAATATATAAAAACACAAGAAAGAAAGGCTTTCAACCAGGACTAACTAAATAAACCAAGGATTGCTTCAGAGGAAAGGAAAATGCCGTAGAGTTGCCAAAAATAATGTATGGTAAGCCTGGGCATTGGGAGGATTTTAGATTTAAGCAAAGTTGAGCCAAGAAGTAAGTTAGGAAAGGGAAAATAGAATGGGAGATTAAACTAGCAAGAAACATCAAAAAAAACTGTAAATGCTAATTTAGGTTTGAAAAAACAGACACAAATGTGAACCTATTACAAGCGGAGTCAGAATTGATAATAGGTCTAAGGAAACGATAGAGAAACTAAACAACTAATTTGTTTCTCCTCAGTGGAGAAAAATATTAAAACCCTTTGCAGAAATTATGGTGAGTCTATGACTAGAATAAGGGGCAGTCCATTTAGGACTTAGAGGAAGAGGAATCTCCATTCAAAGGATGGGAATGTTTGGAATCAGTTGCTGACTTGCTCGCTGAGCTGGCTTGTTCTCTTTCAAACATTTCGTCACTATGCTAGGTAACAGCCTCCGTTGAAGTGATATTGTTCTACTCCACTTGGAATTTATATTTTCTGGTCTGTATGGTAGTAGTGTCATTTATGGTTTTGTTCTGTATCGGTTTGTATATAAGGTCCAATTCTATATGTTTGTTGATTGCATGACGGGTGGAGAACCATGCCACTATGAATTTCCGTGTGTGTCTATGTTTGGCTCGGGCTGCTATGGTTACCTTGTCCCAATTAAACTGATGGCCTTCATTGTCCGGGTGTACAGACATTGAGGAGAGTTTGTTGTGTCGCTTTGCTGCTAGCTGATGTTCATGTGTTCGGATGGCTAGTTTCCTTCCTGTCTGTCTGATGTAATGTTTGTGGTGGCTGTTGCATGGTATTTTGTAAACTATGTTGGTTCTGCATGTTGTGGGAATGGGGTCTTCAATCCTTGTGAATGTTTGTCGTAGAGTGGCTGCAAACTTGTGTTTTACCATGATTTCAGGTGGTCATAGGAGTCTCATCATCAGTTCTGATATGTTCTTGATGTAGGGCAGTGTGGCCAGTGTGTTAGGGCATACTGTGTCCTCGTGTTGTTGTCTTTTCAGTAGGCACCTGCGGATGAAGTTGTGGGGATATCCATTTATAGCGAAGATTTTGTATGGGTGCTTTTCCTCTTTCCTGCGTAGTTCTGGCTTGCTACAGTGAATGGTGACCTATTTAAATGGTATCCTAATACAGCTTTGTTTGTGGACATTGGGGTGGTTGCTGTGGATTTGGTCAGTGTGGGTTGCTTTCCTGTACATTGAAGTTTGGAACTCCCCACTGGTCATACGTTCAACCCTGACGTCCAGAAACGGAAGCTGTTTGTTGTTTTCTTCTTGTGAATTTAATCCCGGGGAATACGTTGTTGATGAGGTGGTGGGTCTCTTCTAGTTTGTTGGGTTTAATAATGATAAATGTGTCGTCTACACCGGATCTACAGTTTAGGTCGAATGTGAGGGAGGGTGGTATGTCCTAGTCTTTGCATGACTGCTTCTGCAATGAGTGCTGAGATGGGTGACTCCATTGGTGAGCCATTGATCTGTTTGTATACTTCACCATTAAAGATGAAGTGTGTAGTCGAACACGGCTCTAGTAGTTTGAGTAAGTTGTCATTGCTGATGGAGCTGCTGGTCTGTGTTCCAGCTTTCTCTAGTAATGTGGCCAGTGTTTCTTTGGCTAGTGGGATGTTGATTGATGTGAATAAAGCTGTGACATCAAAGGATACCATCATTTTGTCATCGCTGATTTTTATGTTCTTGAGGGATTGAAGAATTCTTGGGCTGAGTGGATAGAATGGGGTGATCCATCGACTAGGTGTTTCAGTCTCTGTTGTAGGTCCTTGGCCAGTTTGAGTGAAGGTGTGCCTGGTAGGGACACAACGGGTCTGAGGTGGAAGTCTGGTTTGTGTACTTTAGGAAGTCCATTGAAAAGGGGGGTGTTCGTGCCTTCTGGTTTCATTCTCTTGGATATGGGTCCTGCATCCTTTAATCTCTTCAGTGCCTGGGTGATTCTATTACCTAGCTGCGGTGTTGGGTCTATCGCCACCCGTTGGTAAGTGTTTGTATCTGTGAACAGTGCCTGTGCTTTCTCAACATAGTCCGGTTTGTTCACAATGACGTTCATGCGCCCTTTGTCTGCTGGTAGGATTGTAATGTTCTTGCCTTTCTTGAGTTTGTCTAGTGCTTTTCTCTCTGATGTGTTCAGGGTGTCCCATTCGTTCCTTCTGTGTAGTGTGGGCATTATAGTTTGTCGGCTGGCTTGTTGCGTTTTGTCCATGAGTCTGTTGTCTTTTAATGTAGTTTTTAATGTAGTTTCCAGGGCAGCCATGCGGTCTGTTCTGTTCACATCTTTGTGGTTATAGTTCAGTCTGTGTAATAGGGCAGCGTTCTTAGTTTCTGGACGTCAGACTTGAATGTAAGACCAACGGGGAATTCCAAACCTCAATGTACAGAAAAGCAACCCACGCTGACCAAATCCTTAACTTCCACAGCAACCACAAACAAAGCTGCATTAGGACACTATTTAAATGGGTCACCGCTCACTGCAGCAAGCCAGAACTGTGCAGGAAAGAGGAAGACCACCTCTAAAAAATCTTTGCTATGAACGGATATCCCTGCAACTTCAACCGCAGGTGCCTACTAAATAGACAACAACACGAGGACACAGTACGCCCTAACACACTGGCCACACTGCTCTACATCAAGAACATATCAGAACTGATGATGAGACTCCTTTGACCACTAGGAATCATAGTAACACACAAGCCCACAGCTACTCTATGACAAACACTCACAAGGATTAAAGACCCCATTCCCACAACATGCAGAACCAAGGTAGTTTACAAAATACCATGCAACGACTACCACAAACATTACATCAGACAGACAGGAAGAAAACTAGCCATCTGAACACATGAACATCAGCTAGCAGCAAAATGACACGATGAACTCTTCTTAATATCGGTACATTCAGACAATGAAGGCCATCAGTTTAACTGGGACAGCATAACTAATGTAGCCCGAGCCAAACATAGACATGCACGAGATTGCCTAGAGGCATGGTTCTCAACCCATAATGCAATCAACAAACATATAGAATTGGACCTTATATACAAACTCATAATGAACAAAACTGGAAATGACACTGCTCACCATAACAGGCCAGACAGTATAAATTCCAAGCGGAGTAGAGTAACATCACTCGATCAGAGGCCTCACTGATGATGTCACCCAGCATGGTGACAAAACGTTTGAATGAAAACAAGCCAGCTCGCTGAGCAAGTCAGCAACCTCACCCATAACCCAAGCTACAGATCTTTGCTAAAACCTTAAACGTTTGGAATCCTCTGTCCCAGAAGGTTTTAGATGCTCAGTTGTTGAATATGTTCAAGACTGAAACTGATAGACTTCTACAAATGAGAAACATTCAGGATACTGTGATAGTAGAGGAAAATAGGGTTGAAGTAGATCAGCTATGAGCTCATTGAATTGTTGAGTGGATTTGAGGGGTTGAATGGCTTACTCCTGCTCCTACTTCTGACGTGTTTATTAATCTGGGTAACTTTTGGAGCCACCACTGTCCCCCACTATTCAATTATTATCCAACTTGTATTTCCCTCCAGAACATCTGCCTACTCACATAAAAGGAACTTTCTATCGTTACAAGTGTCGATTTCTCTCTTGCGCCTCTGATATTTCTTTTGTGAAGACATATTATAAATTTTATTTACTGAATTCAAAATTTGCTGTGGAACTCAGCAGGTCTGGCAGCATCCATGGAGAGAGAAACAGCCCCTAAAGACAGTGAGTTGTAATTATTGTTTGATGACTTGTTTTTAGTGAGAGGCTGAATAGGCTGGGGCTATTTTACCTGGAGCGTTGGAGGCTGAGGGGTGACCTTATAGAAGTTTTTAAGATCATGAGGAGCATGGATAGGTTGAACAGACAAGGACTTTTCCCTGGGGTTGTAGTGTCCAAAATTAGAAGGCATAGGTTTAAGGTGACAGGATAAAGATTTAAAAGGGACTTGAGTGGCAACTTTTTCACGCAGAGGGTGGCATGTGTATGGAATGAGCTGCCAGAGGAAGTGGTGGAGGCTGGTACAATTACAACATTTAAAAGGCACCTGGATGGGTATATGAATAGGAAGGGTTTGGAGGGATATGGGTCAAATGCTGGCAAATGGGACTAGATTAATGTAGGATATCTGACTGGCATAGACAAGTTGGACTGAAGCGTCAGTTACCATGCTGTACAGCTCTATGACTCTATGACTTTCCCATTTAATTGTGTTAATCTCAATTGTGCTTTGCACTTTGGGACTTAACTTTCACCTTGGTTTCTGAATTTAAAAATGTGTAAAGGATAACCAATCAATTACTGTGGCCAATAGCTAACCACTGCCTATTTTTATTTCTCTAGCTCTACATTTATGCTTCAAGGTTTCCAGTCCAATTTTTGTTGCTGTGACAAATGCTGAATTACTGCTATGGCATATCATCTATCATTCGACTGGCAATTCGCATTTACAAAACTAGATGCGGGCACTATTTAAACATCCAGTTGCACTTTCCTAAATGGATGATGCTGTACAATCTAAAATTATTGATTCTTCAAGGGCAAAACAATGCTGCGATTTCCAAAATGGAGGAGCACAGAAATTTAAAAAAGTGACAATTCTGCTATAGCAAATTAATCCCCACAATGCTCACGTAACAATACATTGACAAAACATGCAAAATGTTGTTACAACACGGTGAGGGGGATGGGGCGTGTGGGAGGTGTATCAGCTCCATTTTGACCATGCAGCTATATCAGACTTCAATTCAAACAGAGTTCACTAGATTAAAATGATAGAGCTAATTACAGGATTTTCTTGAGTGAAAGAAAGAGAAATTTTGCTATTTAATAACCCCCCCAAAAAAGCCGGATAAAGCACAACATAAAACACGTACAAAAGAAAAGCGCAGATATAAAGTATTAAAAAGGGACAGTGTTTAGTACAAAAAGGAAGACCAAGAATATGCAGTTCAAATGACATATTAGCGTCCTCATATGACAGGCCAAAACCTGCCCACCCCCTGCAAGCAGGCAGCCTGAAGATGCAAGAGTTCTCACTGCAAGTGGGAAGACAACAGTCACTGCACAATGAACTGAATAAAAATAATGCATAAACACTATTTACTGAAGCACACTGGAGATGTATAGAATATTATTGTCCATTGCCAAGCCTGGTGCATCCTGGGGCTCTTCCAATGCGACAAATTACGGCCCAGCACTTGGAGCCAAGCCTGTGACCGGCTCTGATTGTGTAGCTTTGTGGCCTGACAAGACCTTGATGTCCACTTACTGTGAGCCTGAGCATATCCTTTGCAGTGATGCGGTGTGTCCTCTTTCGCCAGGTCTGCAGGAGTCGTTCGGGTTACTGGGTGCTGAGGGGAACCTGACCACTCTCAGGGCAATGTGAAGGAAACCCTCAGATGTTGCCACTGAACCATCTCCTTCATCTCAGCGTATACTGACATCTCTCTATCGAATAGAAATGGAGAGACACTGAGAGGGGAGTCCCAGACCTTTCACCTCCCCACCACAATCCCCCCACCAGCTGCTGCATAGCATGCTCACAGCAATGGTTTGTATCTGTATATTACCCATCAAGCACTGTGTGGGGAATCTGACTCTCCACGAGGACTGCCTCAATGGAGGAAGCCCACATGCATATGGGATGGACTTTTCTATTGTCTGCGCATGATTCTGCATAATCGTTGGAAGCTCAGCCAGATGTCTCCATTCATTGCTCCATCTCCAGTAGGTTCATTCTGGTTGACAGCTGCATCAGTCTCTCATTGGCCTGAGGCTCAGTATAGGCCTGTTCGGCAACTGACATCTGACTATCACTGCCTTGGGTTGTCACAGCCTCCGTCTCCTGTGCATCTGTGAGATGTTTACCAGCTTGCGGCTGTGAACTGAGTCTCAAAGCTGAGCCCACTGACATGAATGAATCTACACTGGTAGGGATTTGATTCTGGATTCTCTGAGAGTTCAATGGAATTGTCCTTAAAAGTGGACTGCAGGGTCTGTTGAGGCAACAGCATATCCTTCCTACTGTGGAAACCGGTCAGAGAACACAAACAATTCAGGCAGCCGGGAGGAAACATGCAAAGAAGCATCCCTAAACTAAGGCCACAATCTATCTTCCCCATAACATGCTTTTTCTTACAATCATCTGTCGCAATTCATTTGCTGCCCTGCTTGCACATGGAGTTTGACGATTCTTCAGTGTGAGCGCTGTACTGGAGTGGTCTTCAGTGTGAGCGCTGTACTGGGATGGTCTTCAGTATGAGTGCTGTACTGGAGTGGTCTTCAGTGTGAGCGCTGTACTGGGATGGTCTTCAGTGTGAGCGCTGTACTGGAGTGGTCTTCAGTGTGAGCGCTGTACTGGGGTGGTTGGCAGTGTCTACACTGTACTTGAAAGATGTTCGGCGTCAGGAGAGAGTTGAAACAGCCTTCAGGCTCAGGAGAAACATGATTAATGTTCTTCAAGATTCGTAAGGTCGGTTCCGTAACAGCTCCCCTGTAGCAACCTTGGAACATTATCCACTGAACTGAGGTCTCGTTGCCATTTTAAATTGGCACAAATACCTGTGCTCTAATTGGGGGTTAATATTTTCCTGCTCGGCTCTTGACATAATTCACTGGGTCTCACTTTTTAGTTGATGAGGTGTTGTGTAACTTCTCTCCCAAATGACAATATCATCCACTTCTGGTTATACCCGGGTCTGTGCCACTGACAGTAAATTTCATCCATTGAGTATGGAGATTGGCACTAGTTCTCTGGGTGAGGCTGGCAGTAAGATGGTCGTGACTTCAGGTGAAGGATCATCAGTAGATCCAGGTGTAACTGGCTGCCATGAAACAGTAGGTATGTGGAAAAATACGGCCAAAAATGATACTAGCCCAGAGCCTTGCAGTGTCTACAACTGAGCTGCAGATTGTTTATTTGGTTTTATTATGTATGTGTGAACCGGTGACAGAAAGAAACTTTCAATGTCAACTCTTTCATTTCAAGGAAAGCAGAATTATTTTACATCCCACATGGATGTTCAGGTATTTTAGGAATAATTCAGTATTTGAAGACTAGAGATTAATCATACATTCATTTGGTTAAATGCACCATGTATTCAGTAATGAACCACAAAGACAGGAAGGTTCCAACATTGACCCATGGTCCTTACTGATGAAGCTGATCTCTGTTCATTTTAATAAAGGCCTTTGTTCAAATGGCCTCAACATTCCTGGGTTAAGAAGGGAACATCAGACAGGATGCCTTTCCTGATCACCATCCAGCCAATGATGGATGTGGCTCAGTATAGATATCAAGCTAATTGGATTTGGCTTCTCAAAGTTATAAGCCTTGCTTTTATTCTCCAGCATCCCACCTCGAGAACGGGCACTTTGTGATGAACTATCATTCATGAGATCTCTCACTGACTATCATCAATAAAGTACTGAAGAAAGGGTGTAAGTTAAAGAAGAAATGTGGTTCCTAAAATCTAATTTGCAGTCACTAACTGTAGCATTAACTAACTACTCGAGCCAAGGAGTCATAGAGTTATATAGCACAAAACAAATCATTTGTTCCATCTTGTCCATGCCGTCCAAGTTTCCCAAACCAAACTAGTCCCATTTACCTGTATTTGGCACATATCCCTCTAAACCTTTCCTATTCAGGTACCTGTCCAAATGTCTTTCAAATGTTGTAACTGTACCTGCATCTACCATTTCCTCTGGCAGTTCATTCCACATATGAACAACCCTCTGTGTGAAAAAGTATCCCCTCAGGTCCCTTTCAAATCTTTCTCTTCTCACCTTAAAGATATGCCCGCTAGAGAAAAGACCTTTGCTAATCACCTTATCTATGCCCTCATGATTTTATAAACCTCTATAAGGTCACATCTCAACCTCCTAAGCTCCAGAGTCAAAAATTCCAGCCTATCCAGCCTCCCCTTGTAACTCAAACCCTCCAGTCCTGGTAACATCCTGGTAAATCTTTTCTGTGCCCTCTCCAATGTAATAATATTCTTCCTAATGCAGGGCAATCAGACTGTACACAGTACGCCAAAAGTGGCCTCACCAATGTCATGTACAACCTCAACATGACGTCCTAACTCCTATACTGACTAGGTGTTTGACCAGGATCAATATTTAACTGTCACTGATAATACAATGATTGCAACTTCAGCTGAAATGTCATTTGTTTATTTCCGTTGCTAAGTAGAACATGACATTAGTGCATTGGTTTAAAAATATTATTTCAGTTCATTATAATTACAAAAACTATATCAGAATGGGGAGGGTAAAGTACATTAGTCCATGTATAACCACTTCATTTGTGCAGTGACTGACTAAAACTGGTGAAAAAGTGATAATCAGTGAAAACATAAATGCAAGTAAACGGTGATGCTGTAATAAATACTTATGGACTCTTTGTCATTGGTGTTCAGTGTTGTTCTGAACACTTCTCTTTCTCTAAATAATGATCTAGACACAACAAGCAAAAGAAACTTGCTTTTTTCCAGTTAATACCTTTCAAGGTAATTTTAAACTTGTGATGCATTCCTCTGCTGTACGTTCATTTCAAAAACTGAGTTTTACTCAGGTCAAACCTGCACCACGGCAGCAAACAAAGTGAATAAAGAAAACAAAGTTTTCTGGCCACGAGAATGGGTGCGGCAGCCAAAGTGGGCATATTGTAATGAAACAGGAAAAGCAAGAGGGGCGTGTGCCTGAGAAGCATTGACAATAGAGCACTGGAGCAACCTGCAACAGGAAGCAAGCATCCTGCAATCAAATCCGCTTTCTGATATGTTGCAGGTTTGGCGTACGACCCAGAATTTCTGGCCGCTCATCACTCTAACATTTATCCTACTCTGACCCTGTCCTCCAGTCTGCGCAAATGAAACTCAATGCAGACACAGGAAACATCATATTTTGACAAGGTATTTTGTAGCCTTGTTCCTTTGCAGTTAATCTGGTAATTTTAAAGCTTAACTATTCCCATTTCCTGTCACCAGGCAGGTACTGTCAATGGAGATGGCTGTACCAGTTCTACTGGAAGTGAAGGAAGTTGAAATGGTACTTAGTGGGGATTCTCTCTCAGTTCATGGCAGGCACGGTGCTTTGATCTCCTGATATGCACCTGTCTTTCTGCACCAGATTCCTGTGAGGAGACCTTTCCTTCGCCACACTTCCCATGCTACCCTCCTCCTCCTCTACTCTTCTACTGGAAACAGTTCACCTTCTCCACATCTTTTGTGGCTGTCCTCGTTTCGTTACATGATTTTTCTTGTAGGTAAATCCAGAATTAGGGGACACTTTTAAAATGAGGGGTTTCCCTTATATTCAGTGGAAACAAATGAAGTTGGAGCCAGCAGTGGTTCCCCCTCCCATTCCTCAGACGACATGTCCATCCTGGGCCTCCTGCGATGCCACAATGATGCCACCCGAAGGCTGCAGGAACAGCAAATCATATTCAGCCTGGGAACCCTGCAGCCCAAAGGTATCAATGTGGATTTCACAAGCCTCAAAATCTCCCCTCCCCCAACCGCATCCCAAAACCAGCCCAGCTCATCTCCACCTCCCTAACCTGTTCTTCCTCTCACCTATCCCCTCCTCCTACCTCAAGCCCCACCCCCATCTCCTATCTACTAACCTCATCCCGCCCCCTTGACCTGTCCATCCTCCCTGGACTGACCTATCTCCTCCCTACCCCCCCACCTACACTCACCTTTACTGGCTCCATCCCCGCCTCTTTGACTTGTCTGCCTCCTCTCCACCTATCCTCTCCTCTATCCATCTTCTATCCGCCTCCCCCTCTCTTCCTATTTATTTCAGAACCCTCTTCCCCTCCCCCATTTCTGAAGAAGGGTCTAGGCCCGAAACGTCAAGCTTTCCTGCTCCTATGATGCTGCTTGGCCTGCTGTGTTCATCCAGCTCCACACCTTGTTATCTCGGATTCTCCAGCACCTGCGGTACCCATCATCTCTGATTCCATCTCATTTACCACTTTGGCACCCTACAGGCTTCAGGACTCAATTAAGAGTTTAATACTTTTAGAACCTGAACAGCTCAATGCAGGTCCTTTACCCACCTGCACACCTCAGGCCCTGTTATCACATGATCTGTGCTCAGCACACCAACCCATTTTCACCCACTTATTGTTTCATTTATCAGAGATAACACAGTGTGACGCTGGAGGAACACTGCAGGCCAGGCAGCATCAGAGGAGCAAGAAAGTTGACGTTTTGGGTCGGGATCCTTCTTTTCTTTTCTGAAGAAGGGTCCCGACCTGAAACATCAACTCTCCTGCTCCTCTGATGCTGCCTGGCCTGCTGTGTTCCTCCAGCTTCGCACTGTGTTATCTCTGACTCCAGCATCGGCAGTTCTTACTACCCATATTGTTCCATTGATCCGTGTTATCAGATTTTCTTTCTCCTGAGCATACTATCATCATTCCTTTGTCTCCTTAAGTGTCTTTCTCTTTCTCTCTGGGTTCTGTTTACCTCCTTGCCACCCCATCCTGACCTTAGCACATATTCCACCTTTTCCTATCTAGTATCAGTTCTATAGAAGGATCACTGGACTCAAAACGTTAACTTTGCTTTCTGTCCACAGATGCTGCCAGATCTTTTGAGTTTCTCCAGCAATTAATGTTTGTACTTCAGATCTTCGGCCTCTGCAGTTCTTTGCTTTATGATAGAAATCCATGCTAGCTCTCTTAATTTAACCCTTTGTCCACGTGACTATTAATTTTGTCCAGAATATTGTTTCCAAAAGCTTCCCAACCACCAAAGTTAAAGTAACTGGTCTGGAGTTATTTAGCTTATACCTCTTTTTGAACAGGGCGCGACATTTTCAATTCTCCGCCACTCCTGTCTAAGAAAGATCGAAAAGTTTATTCCCAGTGTCTCTGCAATTTCCAACCCCATTTCACTCAATCTCGTTGGATATATCTCATCCGCTCCTGGTGCCTTGTTGACTTCGAGTATGGACAGCTTATACAATAGTTCCTCCTTATCAATATCAAAGCCTTCTGGTGCCTGAGATTGTTCCTGTCATCATGGCCCAGATAGCATCTTGGTCCTTGGTGCAAATTATTTGTTTAACACCTCTGCCATGCCGTCTACCTCTGTATGTAAATCCCCTTCTTGGTCCCCAATCAGGTTCAATCCTCCTGTTACAACACTTTATAACTTGGATGTCTGCAGAAGATCTTGTGTTTCCTTTTCATGCTAAGTAACTATCTCTTTTTGAACATATGAACAAGGAGCAAGAGTAGAATTTTCAGCTCCTTGAGCCTGGTCCATTATTTAATAAGATAATTGCTGAACTGATTCTAACCTCAAATCCACGTTCCCACCTGCTCGAAAACTTTCCATCCCCTTACTTAACAAGAGACAGACTTTTGCCTTAAAAATATTCAAGGACTCCGCTTCCACTGCCTTTCCAGGAAGATCTGTGGCTCCCTGTGAAAATAAATTCTCTTCATCTCTCTTTCTCTCAAGTGGGTGACATTGTATTTTGACATGGACACCCAGTTCTAGATTCACCTGTAAGAGAAATCATCCTCTTCACATTTATCCTGTTAAGCTACCTTAGAGTTATTGTATCAAGATAATCAAGTCCCCTTACTCTTCTAAACTCTAGTGGATACAAGCCTAGCCTGTCCAACATTCCTTCATAAGACAACACACCCATTATTATTCCAATAAAATTCATTTTTTTTCATAGGATCCCTACATTGTGGAAACAGGCCCTTTGGCCCAACAAGTCCACACTGACCCTTGGAGTAGCCCACCCAGACCCATCCCCCGATAACCCACCTAATCTATACATCCCTGAACACTACGGGCAATTTAGCATGGCCAATCCACCTAGCCTGCACATCTTTGGACTGTGGGAGGACATTGGAGCACCCGGAGGAAACCCACGCAGACACAGGGAGAATGTGCAAACTCCACACAGTCAGTCGAGGGTGGAAGCAAACCTGGGTCCCTGGCACTGTGAGGCAGCAGTGCTAACCACTGAGCCACAAAGATTTCCAATACATTTACAGCCTTTCTAAAATATGATGACGAACACTGTAGGGTGGTATATAGATAAGGGAGTAAAAAAGGCTTATGGAATGCTTGCCTTCATTGGAAGGGGTATTGAGTATAAGGACAGACAAGTTATGCTGCAGCTTTATAGAACTTTAGTTAGGCCACACTTGGAATGTTGCGTACAGTTCTGGTCACCACATTACTAGAAGGATATGGGTGCTTTGGAGAGGGTACAGAAAAGGTTTACCAGGATATTGCCTGGCATGAGGGATTTTAGCTATGAAGAAAGGATGGGTTATTTTCACTGGAAGGCAGGAGGTTGAGGGATGGAACTGATAGAAGTTTATAAGATTGTGAATGGCATGGATAGAGTGGAAAATATGAGACTTTTTCCCAGGGTGGAGGGGTCACTTACTAGGTGACACAGATTGAAAGGGTGAGGGGCATTGTTTAAAAGAAATGTGTTTTTCACACAAAAGGTGGTGAGTGCCTGGAATGTATTGCCAGAGGACGTGGTGAAAGGAGACACAATAGCAGCATTCTAGAAGCACCTGGATGAATACATGAATAGGAAGGGACTAGAGGGATATGCATCATGCAAGTGAAGACAGTTTTAGTATGGAAGGGCAAAATGCGTTGACTTAGGCTTGGAGGGCCGAAGGGCCTGTTCCTCTGCTGTATTGTTCTTTGTACACAGTTCACCAGATGTGGTTTTTCTCTTATTCCCTTGTTGCTTCTCTTATCTTTACTTTTTCACCTCACCTCTGAACCTGTTATATTCAGTCTGGTCTCAATTATGTTTTTGATTCAATTTTATTCTAGACTCTGGCTCACATTTAAAACTAATGTATGGAATGTCTGTTCGTTCAAAGCCATTTTTGCTGCAGTATCACTGATTGATGTGTTTTGTAAAAGTAGCAAATCTTATCTGGAGAGGATAATGGCAAATGAAATTTCCTCTGCACTTTGTAAATAATGTGGAAATAACTAAAAATGAAGGTGAGAATGATTTGAGAATTTCAGCATTCAGCATCACCCACAAATCATTCGTAATGTGTATAATGCTCTTGCTCAGACAACTTCATAGTTGAATTTATAGACTCAGTTTTGATCATTAATAGGCAGCACAAACCCTTAAACCTTGCTGTAATGTAATAAAGAATGACAACCAATGTTTCCATTTTAATTTGAGGGAGAATGTGAAAATAAGGCTTCTTAGCCATGAAAGGATGCCTTTGAGATATGACCTTATAATGCATATGATGCAGTGAACAAAGCTTGTCATGATTACCCGCAGTAATCAGTCAAGGGGGTGGAACATGTTGCTGTATGACACCATGCTACATCAATGCTACACCAACAGAATGTGCCAGATTACACAGCAAAGACACTATATGCATTTTAGCGAAATGACTGTACCTCGAAGAATAAGGGCAGTAGTCCTCCGTCAAGTTAAGGGGGCTATCATCAACAACAGCTAGTCAGGGTTCTATATCACTGCAGTCCAGGCAATGGGCCATAATCTGCCCTGCAGGTCAAACAGTCCAGGGATTTGCAGGAACTTAGTTGGGGAGCTGCACAGAGTTCAGTCAGGAGTCTTGTCACTCATTAGTCGTGTCTGTTCTTTCAAGCAGGGTTCCCCCTAATTTGCTGTCTGGCTCTGCAGGCCTCCGGGGCCTAGCAGCAACTTCTGGAACCAGAAGTCAATAGCATAATTGGCGTGCTGATGCCAATCGTTGTGTGCAGAATTTCGCAGTGGCTGCCCACAGTCACAGGGTGGTTGGGAGTGGTTCGTTGTCAGTGCTGAGGGTCTGCTGACTGAAAGTCAAGGGGGATTATCAATGGACATCACCCTGGCTTCAACATGACAGCAGTGCAGCATGATGGTTGGCATGGCTAACTTGTGAGCCATGGGACTTGGGGGCAATGCAGGGAGATAAGAATGTAACTTAAAAGTTTGGGTGGAAATGTGTAAATAATTCAAAACTGATGGGTGGATAGTGAGTGCATGAAGGAAAGGAATGTGGAGGTTTGTGGTGGGTGTGGGGGCTAGATTACCAGGCTGACCCTTTGAGTCACTCATCCAATAGGTAAATATACAGTGAAAATAGGTTAAGCACCAGGCTTCTTCCTGACTCTTTTTGGGGTATGTGGAATATTCCTTGTTCCAGTCCTACTCCAGCCCGCACCAAAACTCTTTCTCTGGTATAATAATGTTTTCACTGGTGCTGTTTCCCTCTTTTATCTGGAATTGGAAAAGTTTGTCAATTTTGCTTCCAATTTCCAACGCCTCTCATCTTCACCTCGTGCATCTGTGACTCCTCTTTTGCCTTCCTCAACATCTCTGTTCCCATTTCTGGGAATAGGCTGGCCACCAATATTCATTACAAACCTACAGACTTCCATAGTTGCCTGAACTGTACATCCTTACTCCCTGCTTCCTGTAACGACAATTCCATTCTCCCAGTTTCCCTTACTCCGCCACATCTGTTCAGATGATGCCAGCTTCTACGAGATGTCCTCTGAAATGCTCACCTTCTTCATCAACTGAGGATTCCCCACCATGGTTGACAGGGCCCTAAGCTATGTCTGACCCATCTCCCTCACTCCAGCCTTCACCCCCTCTCTTCCCTCCCACAACAGTGAGAGGGTACCCCTCCTCCACATCTACCATCCCACCAGCATCCACATCCGAAGGATTATTAGTTGCCATGTCCGTCACCTCCAATAAGATGCTACCACCAGTCACATATTCCCCGCCTGCTCCCTTGTCAGCCTTCCGCAGGGACTGTTCCGTCTGGGACACCCTCGTCACTCCCAGCGCCCCACAGCACCTCCCCATGCGATCACAGAAGATGTAACACCTGCCCATTTACTTCCTCCCTCCTCACTTTATAAGGCCCCAGACATACCTTCCAGGTGAAGCAGTGATTTACCTGCACTCCACTCAATCTAGATATGGTATTCACTGCTCACAATGTGGTGAGCTCTACACTGTGGAGATGAAACACAGATTGGGCAACCACTTTGCAGAACAGATTCTGTCTGCAGAAATGACCGAAGCTTCCAGTTGCCTGCCACTTCAATCACCACCCTGCTCCCTGGCTAACATCCATGTCTCTGGCTTGCTGCAGTGTTCCAGTGAAGCTCAGTGTAAGCTGGAGGAACAGCACCTCATTTTCCACTTGGGGACCCTCCAGCCCTCCAGACTCAATAATTTTAGGGCCTGAGCACCTTCTCTCATGTTCCTATCCCAATCCCTTACACCACACCTTGTTGTCACATGGACTTTTAAACTATTAACAAACACCAGTAATCCCCTATGCAGCCAATTAGAAATTTACATGTAATACCCATTATGGGCAATGCGAACTATCAGAAGTGAAGAGGTGGGGTAGAGAGAAGGGGATAGGGCTAAATCAAAATGGAGATGGAGGGGGAAATAAAGCACCCTATGCTCCATGACGCCAACCTCTCTCTAAAGGCATCGAGAGCATTGGTGGATATTGCATGCCCCCTCTCCAGTGACACGCGGCACAAATGTAACTGCAGACCAGGGGCAGACAGTCAGCATAAGGTTACTGTGTTACCTCTCCAAGAACTGTCACAGTCAGTTGAACCTGATATATACTAATTTCTATTTGTGTAAGTTTGTCTGCAAACTGCATGACCTACACACTGCTTGCACTTCATTGTGAGGATATTATTAAGTTTTCAGCATGTCCTGAATCAGTAAAAATGTTTGTTTAGTTCAACAGAATGGTTTTGAAGCAACAGATGGATTTGCGAAGGCATCAGCCCATGTAGAACATAATCTTAACAGATTTTGCTGATGATGTTCACAATTGGAATAAGTCAAGCTTTGTCTGCATGGAACCTTGAGCTGTGGTAAGTTTGTTCCAGGAGAACAGATAAATTGGGTTGAATTTCATAATAGGGCATATTTAGCTTTTTTTTGTTTTATTATTTTTAGATTTTTACAGGTTGGGTTCCAACAGGACATGTTTTTAAGGGCAGCTTGCTGAAAAAAGTCGTTAGAGTTATGCTTCATTACCATTTTAGTTATTTATTGGTTTAGCAATAATGACAGATTATTAAACATGTTCTGCTTCAATAGGAGTCCTCAACATTAATCTGGATAAAATTATGTCTTACAATTTTAATGTATGTAGAAAAGAAAAAGGTATAAGGTCATGTGTGTGATTTCAGCTTCAGTACAATACAGAACAGCCAAGTGGTTGACTTGTCACTGTCCTTTGGACAATTAGGGATGGGCAATAAATGTGGACCTAGTCAAGGATGCCCTCATCCCATGAATGAATTATAGAGTCATAGAGTTATAGAGCTGTGCAGCATTTAAACAGACCCTTCTGTCCACGCCGACCAGATATCCTAAATTAAGCTAGTCCCATTTGCCAGCATTTAGCTGATACCATCTAAACCCTTCCTGTTCATATAGCCATCCAGATGTCTTTTCAAGGTTGTTATTGTACCAGACTCCACCTCTTCCTCTGGCAGCTCATTCCACACACACACCACCTTCTGCATGATAAACTTGCCCCCTTAAGTCCCTTTAAATCTTTCTCCTCCAACCTTAAACCTATGCCCTCTAGTTTTAGACTTCCCACTCCTGGGGAAAAAACCTTGTATATTCACCCTACCCATGCCCTGCATGATTTTATAAACCTCTATAAGGTTACCTTCAGCCTTCGATGCTCCAGGGAAAATATCCCCAGTCTATTCAACCTCTCCCTATAGCTGAAACCTTCCAACCCTGGCAGCATCCTTGTAAATCTTTTCTGAACCCTTTCAAGTTTCACAACATCTTTCTTACAGCAGGGAGACCAGAACTGCACACAGTACTCCACAAGTGGCCTAACCAATGTCCTATACAGTAGCAACATGACCTCCCAACTCCTACACTCAATGCACTGACCAATATAGGCAAGCATAACAAACGCCTTCCTTGTTATGCTGTCTACCTGCTACTGTACTTTCAAGGAACAATGAACCTGCACTCCAAGGTCCCTTTGTTCAGCAACACTCTCCAGGTCCTTAACATTAAGTGTGTAAGTCCTGCCCTGATTTGCCTTTCCAAAGCGCAGCACCTCACATTTATCTAAATTAAACTCCATCTACCACTCCTCGGCCCATTGGCCCATCTGGTCAAGATCCCGATGTACTCTTTGCTGTCCACTACATGGCCAATTTTGATGTTGTCTGCAAACTTACTAACCATACCTCCTATATTCACATCCAAATCATTTATATTAATTACAAAAAGCAGCGGACCCAACACCGATCCATATGGCACACCACTGGTCACAGACCTACAGTCTGAAAAGCAGCCCTTCACCACCGCCCTCTGTCTTCTACCTTTGAGCCAGTTCTGCATCCAAATGGCTAATTCTCCCTGTATTCCATGTGATCTAACCTTGCTAACAAGTCTACCATGAGGAATCTTATTGAACACCTTACTGAAATCCGTATCGGTCAAGTCCACTGCTCTGCCCTTGTTAATCCTTGTTACTTCTTCAAAAAGCTTAATCAAGATAGTGAGGCATGATTTCCCATGCACAAAGCCTTGTTGACTATCCCTAATCAGTCCTCGCCTTTCCAAGTACATGTATATCCTGTCCCTCAGTACTCCCCCCCCAACAACTTCCCCACCACCCATGTCAGGCTCACCCGTCTATAGTTCCCCAACTTTTCCTTACCACCTTTCTTAAATAGTGGCACCACGTTAGCCAACCTCCAGCCTTCCAGCACCTCACCTGTAATTATCAATGATACAAATATCTCAGCAACAGACCCAGCAATCACTTCCCGAGCTTCCCACAGAGTTCTGGGATACACCTAGATCTTGCAGCTGCTCCTGGGACTGCAGGCTTAATTAAAGATTTATTATAATTTTTTTACAGTTTTACTGCTATTATAATCATTATAGTTTACTAATATAAGATCTTTTTCCATTTTGTTTCATTAACATTCAAAAAGATCCCAAAATACCAAACAAAAAAAATCATGATTTTTTGAAATGGACTTTTTAAAAAACTTTTTTCAAGGATCAACAGTGAATGGTTGAGTTTTTTTATTCTTAATTTAGAAATCAAAAAAGTCTATACGTCTTTTAGAAGGTTTTTTTTAACATTGCAAAGCTTTTTTTTGAGAAAAGCCAAACAGTTTTTTTTTAAGTAAGGAGTTGTGTTTTCGTTCCGGAGAGTTCTACACGTGGTCAGCTCCGGAAAAGATTTTTTTCCTTCGAGGAATTTATTGAAGAGGAATCATTTTTATTCACTTAACAAGCTAAGTGGTTGATTTTATTTAATTTTTATACATTTGATATATATGTTTTAAATATTTATTCATTTTAACATTATCTTCTGCAGGTTACAAAAGGTAGTTTATTTGATATATAAGGTGTAATTGAAACATCCTTTTTTTTTGGGCTTAATGTTATTAAATCCAAGGTACAGAGTGAGATGGCTAGTACATTCAGAGAAGTTATTACCCAGCAGGATCAGTCAGATAGATAAGTGACTGTCAGGACAGGTGAGAAGATAGTTCAAAAGTCTCCGATGACTATTTCTCTATCAAATAGATATTCAATTTTTGGAACAGTTGAAGGGCATAGTCTGTCTGAGGAAAATGGAAGGGCCAGTCAGTTTTTGGACACTTGGAATGACTGCTATGTTGGGCAGCGTTTGACAATATTTAATAGAATTATTGTTATAGGGGATTCTCTTGTCAGGGTCATAGACAGGTGATTCTGTGGCAGTGAGTGTACATTTAGGATGGTTTGTTGCTTTCCTAATCCTAGGATTAAGGGCGTTTCAAGCATATTGTTAAATGTGAGATTGAGAAACCAGAAAGGTTTGTACACAGTGGTAGGAATGACATTTTTAGGGAAAAGATTAAAGCAGTACAGAGTGAATTTATGAGGTCAGGTTGAAGATTAAAAAATAAAACCTTAACAATAGTAATTTCTGGTTTACTCCCAATGCCAAACTTAAACAAGGGAAGGAATAAATAGTTAAAGGAGATAGATCAATGGCTGAAGAGCTGCTATATTGCTCAGGGATTCAGGTTTTTGGACAATTGGAATGTCTTTTGGGATAGAAAAGACCTTTTCAAAAAGGATGGGTCTAAGCTAAACTGGAAAGGGACCAATATCTCAGTAGGGGCATTTGCTCATTCTGTTAAGAGAGATAGAGAAGATGAGCAGAGGAATTCTCAGTAGCAGTGTAAATGGGAGGATTGATGGGGTAGGTTCTGGATGTGAGGAGAGCACATCAATTAAAATGGAAGAATGAAAGAGAGTCAGAATATGTGGTAAATCTGCAGAACCAAATTGCATTTATTTCAATGCAAGGGGTCTTACAGGGAATGCTGATGAACTCAGGGTATGTTTAAGAACATGGGACTGGGATGTCATAGCCATTACTGAAACTTGGCTGAGAGATGCACAAAACTAGCAGCTGAATGTTCCTAGATTTAGATGCTATAGGGAGGATAAAAAAGGAGGCAAGAAAGGAGGCGAGGTGGCATTTTTGATTCAGGAATACAGGACAGCTGTAACTAGGGAAGATATTTCTGAAAAATCATGCAGTGAAAATATATGGGTAGAAATTAAAAATAAGGAAAGATAACTTTGATGGGATTGTACTATAGGCCCTCCAATAGTAAGAGAAATTGAACAAACAAATATGCAGGGAGATCTTGAATGTATGTAAGCATAATTAGGTTGTAATAAATGGGGCATTTTAATTTTTCAAACATTGACTGGGATTACCATAGTGTTAAAGGTTTGGATCATGATCAATTTGTCAAATGTACTCAAGAAAAATTTCTTTTTCAATATGTGGATGGTGCTACTAGAAAAGGAGCAAAACTAAACCTTCTTCTCAGCAAAAAGGTAGGGCGGGTGACTGAAGTAAAAGCAGGGGAATACTATGGTCTAGTGATGATAACTCTATTAGTTTCAAAATGGTTATGTAAAAGGGTAAGTCTTTCATAAAAGTGAAAGTTTTTAATTGGATTAAGGCAAATTTTAATGGTATGAGACAAGAACTTTCAAAAGTTGATTGGAGTAGACAGTTTGCAGGTAAAAGGACGTCTGACAAGTGGGAGCATGATGATGAAAGTTCAGGGGCATTATGTTCCTGTTGGAGTGATGAGTAAGGCTGGTAAGATTAAGGAACAATGGATGAATAAAGATATTGAGGTTCTGGTCAAGAATAAAAGAGAATTTTTTTTTAAGATATAGACAATTTGGTTCAATTGAATCTCTTAATCAATATAAAGAGAAAAATCAGGAAGGCAAAGAGGGGATATGAGATGACATTGGCAGATAAGGTTAGGGATAGTCTAAAGATATTCCACAAATACATTGTGAGCAAGAGGGTAACTAGAGAGAGGGTTGGGCCTCTTCAAGATCATCCAGGTGTTTGGAGAGATACTAAATTAATATTTCACGTCAGTTTTTACTGTGGAGAAAGAAATGGAATCGAGAGAAGGCAGAGAAATAAGCTTTGATGTTTTACGAACAGTTCACATTACAGAAGAGGAATTTCAGGAGGTCTTAGAAAGTATAAAGATGGATAAATCTCCAGGACCTGATCTAATGTATCTCAGAATATTGTGGGAAGTAAGGGAGAAAATTACCAGACCCCTTGCAGAAATATTTGCATCATTTATAACCATGGTGAGGTGCCTGATGACTGGAGGGCAGCTAATGTTGGACCTTTGTTTATGAAATATTGTAGGGAGAAACCGGGGAACTATAGATCTGTGAGTCTGACTTCGGTTGTGGGTAAATTGTTGGAGGTGATTATAAAAGATAGGATTCATGGACATTTAGAGAGGCAAAATTGATTAGGGATAGTGAACATGGTTTAGTGTGAGGAAAATCATGTCTCACAAACTTGATTGACTTTTCGTGAGGAAGTTACCAAAAAGGTTGATGATGGCAGAGCAGTAGATGTTGTTGATTTGGAACCTTTGGAACCTTTGACAAGGTTCCGCATGGTAGACTAATTAGTAAAGTTAGGTCACATGAGATTCAGGGTAAGTTTGCCAATTGGATACACAATTGGCTTAACAGCAGGAGACAGAGAGTAATGGTGGAGGTTGTTTTTTGGACTGGAGGCCTGTGACCAGCGGTGTTCCACAGGGGTCAGTTCTGGGTCCACTTTTGTTGCTGATTTATATAAATGATTGGGATGAGTATATAGAAGGCATGGTTAGTAAGTTTTCAGATGACACCAAAATTTGTGGCGTAGTAGACAGTGAAGAAGGTTTTCTAAGATTGCAAACGGAACTTGATCAAATGGGTCAATGGGCTGAAAAATGGAAGATGGAGTTCAATCTGGATAAATGCAAGGTATTACATTTTGGTACAACAAACAAGGGTAGGGTTTATACAAGTAATGTATAGGTCCTTGGTTAGTGTCGTAGAACAGACGGACCTAGGAATGCGGGTACATATTCTTTTAAATTTTGCATGGTTAAAAAGGCATTGCTTGCCTTCCTTGCTCAGTCCTTTGAGTACAGGAGTTGGGACGTTTTATTGAAGTTGTAGAGGACATTGGTGAGGCCTCTTCTGGAATACTGTGTCCAGTTCTGGTCACCTAGTTAGTTATAGGAAGAATATTATCAAGCTGGAGAGGGTTCAGAAGAGATTTACCAGGATGTTGCTGGGTACGGAAGGTTTAAGTTACAAGGAAAGGTTGGACAGACTGGGGCTTTTTTTCCCTAGAGCATACAAGGTTGAGAGGTGACCTGAAAGAAGTTTATAACATAATGAAAGGTATAGATAGAACTGATGGTAGTCATCTTTTGCCTAGGATGGGGAATTTCAACACTAGAGGGCACATTTTTAAATTAAGAGGAGAGAGATATAAAAAATACATAAGAAGCAAATTTTTTTTTACACAGAGGGTGGTTTGTGTGTGGAATGAACTTCCTGATGAAATGGTGGATGTGAAAACAATTACAATGTTTAAAAGACATTTGGATAGAAAGATGAATAGGAAAGGTTTGGAGGGATATGGGCCAGGAATACGAATAGTTTAGCTTGGGATTATGTTCAGCATGGACTGGTTGGACTGAAGGGTCTGTTTCCGTGCTGTATGACTCTATAACCTGATCAGGTCTTGAGGATTTATCCACGTTTATCCGTTTTAGGCCACCTAGCACCTCCTCCTCTGCAATATGGACATTTTTCATGATGTTGCTATTTATTTCGCCTCGTTCTCTACCTTCCATATCCTTTTCCATAGTAAACACTGATGCAAAATACTTGTTTAGTATCTCCCCATATCCTGCAGTTCCACACATAGGCTGCCTTGCTGATCTTTAAGGGGCCCCATTCTAGGGAATAAATCCCTAGAAGAGTATAAAGGTGGTAGGAGTATTCTTAAAAGGGAAATCAGAAGGACAAAAACGGACCATAGGGTTAAGGAGAATCTAAATGGATTCTATCAATACATTAAGGACAAAAGTATAACAGGGGAAATAAACTGAGAGCTGGGAAGTTTGTGTAGCAAGTCAGGGTCACTGTGAAGCACTCAAATAAAATCAAAGTATTGCAGATGCTAAAGATTATGAAATAAAATGCAAAGCACTCGAGAAACACAGCAGGTCTAGCACCATCTGTGACACAGTTAACTTTTTGAGTCTGAAAAAACTTTTCTTTGGAATATTAACTTTGTAGTTAGAGAAACAGAGGCTGCCAGACCTGCTGAGTTTCTCCAGCACTTTGTTTTTAATTCACTGGGAAGCAGACCAGGAGCAATGTGCAGCAAGTCAGGTTTAGTGTGAAGTAGACACTGAGCAGCGTGCAGCACATCAAATGTGAGAAAGTAAATCAAAATCAACGTGACCTCACAGGAAAGCCACGAGCTCATTAGCTGGTGACTATTGTAGCTTTATTTCCCTTCCTCCAAAGTTAGGAAATCGGCCAAAAGAGCTGAGAAATTAGAGAGAAAAAAAATCATGTAACAACGGTTAAGTAAACATTCCAATGTGTAACTGACAACAGAAGGGAAGCACATCGCTGGAGGGCTTTGTTCTTTTCAGTAGTAGATTTTATTACATTATAGGTATAGGAATGGCAGGAGAGCTCTGACTTATGGAATGCACATCCAGCTCCATTTGGGAACTCCAAGATGTTTAATGTATCATAAATAACCACAGGTGCAGGAGTTGTCGTCAGCTGCATCAACTTTCCTTCCAGGTTTCAGAGCTTGAGTGGCAGCTTTTTTTATTCACTCGTGGACCGTGAGCATCATCAGGTGGGCCAGCATTTTTTTGCCTGTCCCTAGCTGCCCTTGAAAAGATGGTGGTGAGCCACCTGCTGTGGGTTGACCCCAATGCCCTTAGGGAGGGAATTCCAGGATCTTGACCCAGTGGCGGTGAAGGAATTGCAATTTAGGACAGTGAGTGGCTTGGAAGGGAGCTTCCACGTGGTGGTGTTCTCATGTATCTACTGCTGTGGTCCATGTAGACAGAAGTGGTTGTGGGTTTGGAGGATGTTGTCTAAGGATCTTTGGTGAATTTTTGCAGTGTATGTTGTATATAGTACACACTGCTGCAACTGATCATTGGTGGTGGGGGAATGCTTGTACATGTGGTGCCAATCAAGTGGACTACTTTGTCCTTCTTGAGCGCTGTTGGAGCTGCATCCGTTCAGGGAAACGGGGAGTATTCCATTACACTCCTGATTTGTGCCTTACAGATGGTGAACAGGCTTCGGGGAGGAAGAATGTGAGTTACTCTCCACAGTATTCCTAGCCTCTGACCTGCTATTGTTGCCATTGTGTTTATGTGACAAGTCCAGTTGAGTTTCTGGTCAATGGCAACTCAAGGATGCTGATATTGGGGATTCAAACAAGTGGCAGTGATTAGATTTTCTTTTATTGGAGATGGTCATTGCCTGGCATTTATGTGGTGTGAATGTTACTTGGCACTTTTCATTTCAAGCCTGGATATTAAAATCAGGAACAAAAGAAAACAGAAGTTGTTGGAACAGCTCAACAGGTCCAGCCTTTCCAGCAACTTTTGTTTTTTTTTCTCCAAGCCTGGATATTGTTGAATTTAACATGGACTACTTCAGTATCTGAGGAGTCAACAATGTTGCTGAACATTGTGCAATCATCGGCGAACATCCCCATTTCTGACCTTATGATGGAAGGAAGGTCATTGATGAAGCAGCTGAAGATAGTTGGGTCTAGGGCACTACCCTGAAGAACTCCTGCAGAAATGTCCTGGAGCTGAGATGACTGACGTCCAACAACCACAGCCATCTTCCTATGTAGTAGGTACAACTCCAACCAGTGGAGAGTTTTCCCCCAATAGCCACTGATTCCAATATTGCTGTGGCTCCTTGATGCTACGCTTGATTGAATGCAGCCTTGACGTCAAGGGTTGTCACTCTCACCTCACCTCTGGAATTCAGCTCTTTTGTCCATGTTTGAACCAAGGCTGTACTGAGGTCAGGAGCTGAGTGGTCCTGGCGGAACCCAAACTGGGCATCACTGAGCAGGTTATTGCTGAGCAAGTGCTGCTGGGTAGTGCTGCTGATGACACCTTCCATCATGATATCACTAGTATCACATGGTATTCTATCAGGTGCTTTCACTGCTGCATATCCAAGAGAATGAGTGTGTGGTAACACTTTTATCAATATTGTCACCCTAGCCCTTAACAGGCAGGGAGAGGAGGAATAGGTAAACACCAGGTGACCAAGGTGGACTGGACAGTCAGTGGAGTTCCGAGAGCACCTCACCCTCCAACCTGTAGTCAGTTCTGAAAACTGATACCAGTGATGGCTCAGCTTAAGAGTAAAGCCAGAGTCAAATCAATTTTGCCACACAACAGCTGTGTGAATAAGTAATAAAAGGGAGATTAGCAACATAGATATGAAATTAGCTTTGGACAGAAAATAGCAGTGAATGTTGTTCTGTACAATAGTGTTTTCCAGGGTTTCCATGCTTGTCCCGATTATTATATGATGTCTTGGACTTTCACATACAGGACAAAATTTTGAACTTAGCTGTATTGTCAACCAGGAGGATTGTGTAGATTTTTAAAAGGTCTTAAAAAGTTGGTGGAACAGGTAGACAAGTGGCAGGTGAAATTTAAGATACGAGAGAACAAAGTGATTAATTTTAAAGAGAACTATGTGGGGAGATAATATACCAAAGGATAAATTTTAAAGGATGGGCATGCATGAAGGGACATGGGTGTATATGTAGATAACTGATTGGAAGAGACAGGACAAGTTGAGTGCAGTTAACAATTCACACAGCACACTGGGCTTTACCAATACAGGAATATATAAAAGCAAAAGAGTTATGTTAAATCTGTATAAAACACTAGTTTGGCCTTAACTGGAGTATTACATCCATTTCTGGGCACCATATGTTAGGAAGAATATGAAGTGGTTTAGAGAGGGTGCAGCATAGATTCATGAGAATGGGTTTCAATTACACAGACAGATTGGGACCATTCTCTTGAAGCAAATGTTGAGAGGAGAATTAACTGAGGCATTCAAAAATCACAATAGTCTAGTCAAAGTACATTGGTAGAACCTGTTCCCATTGGTGGAAGTAGAGAACCAGATGGTATAAATGTGAGGCAATTAGTAAACAATGGTGACATGAAAGATTTTTTCCAAACAGTAAGAGGCTAGAATCTGGAAAGTACTGGCTGCTGGCAGTCTGGATTTTGCAAGGGACATGGATCCATATCTAAAAAAGAAGCATTTGCAGAACTATGAGGAAAAGGCAAGAAGTGACACTGAGTAAATGCTCTTTTAGAGGGTCAATATAAGGCATGGCCAAATGGCAACCTTTTGTGCTGTATCAATCTACAATTCAACGAGCTGTTATCTATGAATCTAAGTCGATACTGTAAAATAAAATGGAGTCTTTATACTGTCAATTTGAACAATATTACTTTCTATGTAACAGGCCAATATCTCAAAAAACACGATTTGGTTATGGCATTCAGTACACATTCTAAGAATTCTGTGGGTGGTTCACTTAACATTTGAGATCTTATGTTGAAAGTTCAAATCACTCCAACAAGTATTGGTATGATACCTTCCAGTGATTTTTCTCAGTTATACACCAGACATTGTACATATACGATATACAAAATTAAACATTCCAGCAAAGTAACTTGTATGTACACATTGTTAAATGAGTTGACATGTTACTGCAGTTATTTGGTAGCAGATTCTTATAGTAGAAACAGTATAAAATATTCAGGCAAATACATTTTTAACTAATTACTCAGCAATATTGACTTGCATTTCATGAAATTCTCAGTGCCTAGTTTTGCAAAATGCTCCTAGGAATGGGCACATACATGAGATAGAGCAGTTGAATAAAAAGACACCATTTCCATAATGTAAAATTGGAAGCACAACGTAAACACATTTCAGTGCAATATTGCTGATACAATCAAACAGCAATTAGCATAAAGGCAACAAAGCCACAAAAAAACACCAAATCAAATTGGAGATGAATAAAATAGCATTAGTTCAAGCTCACTGGTTAATCATTACCAGATACAAAGTGTTTATTGCAGTTCCATTACTATGGGATAATTAGAGTGAATAAAAGAATCCTGTACTCCAGTACTACATGTCAGTAACCACATCACTTCCACATCAATTAGGGATTAGAAATTTCAGAAACTGGAAACAGAGTAGAAGATACCAGTTTAATGAATACCTTCCTTACACCTAAATATCTTTATAATTCAAAATGCTGTCACCAATTGCAGCCTTTAAAATCATAAAGGGAGTTTACCTGTACCAACTGAAACGGACATGATGGGCTGGGGGAGTTGGAAGAAGCAGACAGGGTGTAACCTGCATAGGATTTTGAAATTTCTGAAGGGTCTAGGCCCAAAACGTCAGCCTTCCTGCTCCTCTGATGCTGCTTGGCCTGCTGTGTTCATCCAGCTCTACACTTTGTTATCTCAGATTCTCCAGCATCTGCAGTTCCTACTATCTCTCATGCACTGAGAACTACTTCTGTTAGAGGGCTGAAGTAGGATGATGATACGTCCCTGCTTTTGGAGACAATGCCCAGATGAGACACAGCCTCCTTGAGTAATCATTGACTCAGAAGAGCTCCCACTTCATGAAATTCATCTCCAACAAATGCCCTAACTATTAAAAGCTGTGACTGTCAAATAACAAGCCATACAATCTGAGCTGCCTTGTGGTGACAAATAAAATGGACACATCTGTGTTAGAGGGCAGGTGTCCATGGTTGGAAGGATGTCAATTTCCTTTTTTTGATTGGTAGTAGGGCAGAACTAAGAAACTTTATGCAAAGACCACACACTGTGGCTACAGTGCATACGCTTGACCCCATTCATTTTTGAATAGTTCCTGGACTTTACAGTTTTCCTGAGAAACTTGGTAGAAAGGAAAATATCCCCTCGTATTAGGGGTCACTGGTAGTGGGCCACTGACTGGCAGCTGGAACCAAATTTCCTTGGAACCATATCAGAGTGCACTCCATGATCTTGGATCATGTGGAACTGGTGTCGAGTTGTGTATTCCCAGAATCTGCTTAGAATATGTGGTCAGTTCAGACTTAAAGATTTAAATAGCTGGCATGGATGTGACATGGTCACTAAATGTAAATTCATTTTAATTAACCAAGGTCCATCATTTTAACTATAATCCAATATACATTATTAAATCACAAGGCCATTCATAAGCAGCCTCATTAAAGTTTATTTAATTTTCAGACTTAGAGGAGTGTCGCACTTGTCAAGCAATCCATACAGAATTTCATTAGCGAGCAGGTAATAGGTTTTCTAACAACATGGAGGCCAACGCTGGAAAGAAGGAAATTCAGATGTCCAATGGGCTGACGATGGTGAAATCAGAATCTTTGCTGTTGCTACTGTCATCATCTGGACTGGATCCTGAGTTGCTGGATGGTGACTCTAGAACTCCACCAGTCAGAGGGTCAGAAAAAACTGGGGACTGCTGTGCTTGTTTTCTAGTTACTTCAGTGGTGGTAGACTTCTGAGAAATTTGATGTTTCTTTGCTGTTCCTGTTGCTTCCAATTTTCCTGAGGGATGCTCATGCACTAAATCATCATCATCTTTAGAAACCAAAATGTAGTCATCTGAATTTCTACCTTCTGAATTCAAGGAAGTCAGCGATGTGGCCTGGAAATAAATGTGACAACAGTTTTAAAAAAAGTCAGTCACTAATTCCTAAAGCAATGTTTTTTCCTTAAAAATTCAGTTGTAAATGCAACTCCTAGCCATTAAAGGTGATAAAGAATTTGCACGGTAAGAAGCCATGCAACCCATTACACTTGTATTGGCACAGAAACAGAAATTTCTGGAAAATCTCAGCAGGTCTGTCAGCATCTGTGGAGAGAAATCAGAGTTAACATTTTGGATCCAGTGACTCCTCTTCAGAACTGATGGTAGCTAGGAAAGGAAATTTTTTTATACATAAGATGGGGTGTTGGAAGAGGGGACAGTAAACAATAGGTGGAGATAGAGCCCAAAGATGGAGAAAAACAGTTGGACAGACAAAGGAGTGGTTAAAGGTCAGTCTGGGGGCAATGAATAGCTACTAATGGGGACAGTCAGTGGGCAACTATGGATAGTGTCTGGTAGCAGCCCATATAACGACAAGGCTTGGTCTCTGGGGGCTCCAGGACATCCTCCCTGAGATAAGGAAACCAAAACTGTACATAATATTGCAGGTGTGGTCTCACCAAGTCTGTGTACAATTGCAGCAAGACATCCCTGCTCCTGTACTCAAATCCTCTGCTATGATGGCCAACATATCATTAGTCTTACATACCATTAGTTCTCCATCTAAATAGTTTCTATATGATGAGTAGCTAGGGTCCAAGCTGATCCCTGTGATATTCCACTGGTCACTGCCTGCCACTTGGAAAAAGGCCCATTTATTCCTATTTCCTGTTTCCTGTCTGTCAACTGCTTTTCCATCCAAGTCAGTACACTGACCCCAAACCCATGCACTTCAATTTTGCATGCTAATCTCTTACCTTATTGAAAACCTTTTGAAAGTCCAAGTAAAACACATCTACTGGCACACTCTTATCAACTCTTCAAAGTTACATCCTCAAGAATTCCAGTAGATTTGACAAGGGTGATTTCATTTTGTAAATCAATATTGACTCTGTCCAATCCTGTTTCCAGTACTCTGCTATTAATGGACATTTATAGTCGACGGTAGTATTTCCCCTACCAACAATGTCAGGTTTAATTGGTGTGTAATTTCCTGTTTTCTCTCTACATCCTTTTAAAATTGGAGGAGTTATGTTACCCTCCAATCAATAGGAACTATTCTAGAGTCTATGGTATCCTGAAAGGTGACCACCAATACATCAACTATTTCTTGGGCCACTTCCTTAGATGCTCGGGCCTTGGGGGATTTATTGACTCTAATCCCATCAATCTCACTTCTAATAATGATTTGTTTCTGGTCCCTCTCACTAGACCCCATGTTCTCCAACATTTGTTGTGTGCCCTCCTTTGTGAAGACATAGCTAAAGTATTATTGAATTGGTTTGCCATTTCTTTGTTCCCCTTTATAACCTCTCCTGTTTCTCAATGTCAGGGACATACATTTGTCTTTACTAATCTTTTACTCTTCACATAACTATAGATAAGTGTTTACAATTAGTTTGTATGTTCCATGTAAGCTTACTCCCATATTCTATTTTCCGCCTATTAATCAATCCCTTCATCCTCCTCTGCTGAAATCTAAACAGCCCCCAATATTCAGGTCTATTGCTGTTATTGGCCAATTTGTATGCCCTTTCTTGGACCTAACGCTGTTCCTAATTTCTCTTGTTAGCCATGGTCAGGTCACCTTTTCCATTTTATTTTTTTGTACCAGACATAAATGGACAATTGTTGCAGATCCTCCAAACACTCCTTATATATTGCCATTGCCTATCTGCCATCATCATTGAAGTAACTTTTCCCAAATTATCACTGTCAGCTCACACCTCATACCATTGTAATTTCCTTTACTTAGATTAAGGATCTTAGCCTCAGAATCAAATACATCCCTCTTGATCTTAATGAAGAATATTTTGGTCACTCTTCCCCAAGAGGTCTCGCACAACTAGATTACCAACGATTCCTTTCTCATTACATAATACCCAGTCTAAGATGGCCTTTTCTCTTCTTGATTCCTCAACATATTGATCTGGAAAACCATCCCATACGTACTCTAGGATTTCTTCCTCTACAGTATTGCTACTGATTTGATTTGCCCAATCTTTATGCAGATTGAAGTAGCCCATAATTACAGCTGTACCTTTATTGCTTGCATCTCTAATTTCCTTTTTCATGCTATCCCAGCATTGCCACTACAATTTGAGTCTTTATACAGCCCTATCATTTTCTGCCCATTGGTGTTTATAAACTCTACCACACAGATTCCACTTCACCAGAGCTAATATACTCCTTCACTATTACAATAATTTCTTCTTTATGAAAGGTTTTTGACCTATCCCTGGATGAATGCTTTTTATTGATGTGCATGTTGTAGGAATGATATAAATTGGTTCAACCATGCTTTCTGATTGGATTCTTCTTCCGTTTTTCCAAATAGCTCCCTTTGAAATGGAACTCATGGTTTTGACAAGAGTTTTAGTAGCAACTTTTATGATGTTGCCATTTCTCTCAAATACTGATATTCACTGATTTTATACCAAGAGTGCTGGTACTTGTAGAACTTGCAAGTGGGATATTAGCTCAGATTTCAATTTCATTTCCTCCTTGAATGGGACCATCATTGGTTGCTCATCCAAATTTATTCCTGGATTTTATCTATGAAACTCAGTGAAATTCTCTCTCTCTCTCTCACTCAAAAGAGCAGTGAAAGAATCTCACCTCTGTTGTCTTTTCTATTTAATCTGTTCAATGATGCAGTGACGGGAATTATAAGGAACAGCAATAACCTTCCTTTAACGTAAAAGAATGGCAGAGCAATTCACAAATGAAAGTAATTAGTAAAAGAGACACTGGCTATGATGGGTGACCAAACAATGTTTTGAGAAGTCTTTTCTTTCTAAAATAGGGGAACCAGGTGAAAATAACAGATTTTCTTTCTCGAAGGATATTTTTGTGAGCCAGCAGGGTTTTCATGACAGTATGCTACTTTCATCATAACTATTATTGATACTAGCTGTTTAAAAACTTCATATATATTTCTTCAATTCCCTAAATGCCATGGTGGGCTTTGAACTTAAAGTTTGGAACATTAGTCTGAAGTGTTTGATTACTAGCCCAGTAACATAACCAATATGACACCATATTAAGAGTGAAGTCAAAGCATTCTCAGCTGGTGGTGGACTGCCAAAATTTGAATGCCTGGTACTTGCAGCCACTTCACAGGATAGTTAAAAGTGAACCAGATAGCCTTGAGTTTGCAGGCAAAGGTTTGTCAGATGGAGAAACTAACACAGTTACATCATCATGATGCTATTGTGCAATAAGAGATGAATAGCTGTACATTGGACAAAATGGAGTTAATGGAACAAGCGAGGTTGCTAGGTTTGTAAAGGTGTATTGGAATAATTCAATCTAAAGGTGAAATGCCAGTGCAATAAATATTGCAGAGAGGATGAGAGGGATGACGCACAGTGCTCACAGTCAAAGATAACGTGTTTAAGAGTTTTCCCTGGGCTCCTTGGTGTTGAGTGATGTATTAAGATAGATATTGCAGGGATTTAAACAGTTTATTGACAGAATTGAGTGTGAAGCAAAGAGGCACTGATGTGTTGAGAATCAATGCCCGACAAAAGGAAGCCATTATTATTGTCAGCCAGCATTGGGTCAGGAGAGCAAGTTGATTTGCGAAAGTGAACAGGAGATGAGAGAATGTTAGATAGTGGGGGAATGGGAAAGAAATGAAAGATTTATAAGTGATCAAGGGACAGGAAGGGCAGGCAGCAGCATTGCAAGTGTGTGCAGACTCTCAAACCACTAATGCTTTGGGTTCAACAAATCTCACCATGACAGCTGGTGCAATTTGAATTCAACAAATCTGTAACTGAAAGCTGTTTTTGCTAATGGTGACCATGAAACTACAACCAATTATCACAAAAACACATCTGTTTACTAAAGGACAGTAGGGGGAAGAAATAAATTGTTATCCTTTCACGGTTTGGCCCCACATGAGACTCCAGATCCACAGCAACATGGTTAACTCTTAACTGCTGTGAAACGGTCTAACAAACCACTCTGTTCAAAGGCAATTAAGGATGAGGAGGCAACAAATGCTGACTCTGTAAGAGACACCCACTTTCCATCATTGAATAAAGGAAAACATATCTTTGAGATTAAAAATGCTCATGAGCTCTATGCAGTTGGTTTTGGGGTTTTAAAAATGGGTAAAGGTGAAGGGTCACAGCTTGGACTAAGGATATCTCTATTGATATCTGACAACTTTTGAAACCCAATGCCACAAAAGGGACCTTTAGCTGAACAAGCAGCTCAAGCTAAGTTGTCTGGTCCAGGTTGTTTAATTAATGGTCCTGCACAAACAACTGCTTGAGCTCTGCAAATTTGGGTAAGTTGCAAGGTTCCGTGTGGGGAGTAACAAGTCGAGAGCTGACAGATGATGATAACATTTCTCAATGGTTTGATTGTAAAGTGATGATTGGCTTTCCATCTTACCAGATGTATGTTCTAAATATATTATCTTCAGTAATATACATAGAGACAAGGATCAATACTTTACCTGTCAGCTAGTTGAGAAAAAATTACTTCTCACTTCAGCAAGGTGAAAAAATCCTGACAGGTTTCAGTGTGTTAGTTCTACCATTTCTTAATTCTGGATGATTGCTCTTCATGTTTTCATCTTAAGTTTGATTCTTTCTGGACATTCGGAGATGATCCTGACCCATTTCATTGTTTCAAAATTGCACTTTGATCTTATTTTACAATTCTTTCTATCACCGTATCTTCTATTAAACAGAAATTTGAGGATGTTCTTTTTTCTAAAAAGTGTTGTTTTAGTAAAATATCAAGCATTTGAGAATCTTTCTAGGAGTGGAAGGTGCAAGGTGTTTCTTACTGCAGTGCAATTCAAGGGAATGCATTGCTGATATTACTGCTCACACGCATTTAACTAAAGTGGCCATTGTGTGTTTGGTCAGAATGAATTTTAACTGAATAATAATGATGATGACAAAGCTTTCAAGCACAGTAAGGTCTGGCAGCATGTGTGGAGAGAAAACAGAGTTGATGTTCTAGGTCAGTTACTCTTCTTCAGAACAGTTCTGAAGAAGGGTCACTGGACTGAAAGCATTAATGCTGCTTTCTCTCCGAAGAAAGTATATCCACATGTCAACGTCGAAGCTGGAAACAAGTATATAAACGCAGGAATAAGTACAAAGTGGCAGACTGAAACTTGCTATGTAAGTACCAGATCAGGATAAGATTGGAGAATTAGTGCAGTCGTAATAGTTGGGTCTACCTTTTATTCAAAATCAGCCTGCTCAGAGAAGTTACTACACACCTCTACAGCAAGTGGGACTTGAACCCAAGTCTCTCAGTCCAGGTGTAGGGACACTACCACTGAGCCACAAGAGGGCCCTAGGTCAGCTTTATTCATTTCCTCCACCACCGGAAAACACCCATTTTTAAAAAATTCACTGGCTAGGTAGCATTTATTGCCTAACTCCAATTGTCCTGAGGCTGTGGGTCTGGAGTCACATGTAGGTCAGACCAGGTAAGGATGGCAGTTTTTTTTCCTTAAAGGATATTAGTGAGCCAGATGGATTTTTCTAACAATTGATAATGGATTCAGAGTCATCATGAGACTCTTAATTCCAAATATTCATTGAACTCAAATTCCACCATCTGCCATGGTGGGATTCGAGCCTGGGTCTCTGGATTAACTATCCACAGATAATACCACTGGGACATCACCTCCCCTAATGTGGCCAATTGAACATTAACAAGCAAAGCCTGTTGAGGGCAATGCTGTTATTAAAATGTGAAGGGGGTAGGTTTAGGAAAGAAGGAGGGAACTAAATCAAAATGGAATTGGAGAGAGAAATAAAGTACTCTTTCCCCTGCATTGCCCGCTTCTCCCTAAAGGCATTGAGAACATCGATGGACACCGCACAACCCTTCTCCAGTGTCACCCAGGCTCGAACGTAATCACAGAGAGGGGCAGTCAGTCAGCAGAGGTGATCCCCGCTATGGCCTGCTGCCTGGACCTGTTTGTCAGCCTGGCCATGCCCAGGAGTAACATTCTCTGGACTTCTGAGCCTAGGAAAGCTCAGACTTTGGCATTCAGCTCTTGCCAACTGCAGCCAGGATTCCTCAGCTGGGCTCAGACAGAACCCCAGATAAAGGAGACGGACGGTATTTTAGCTGAATCCCTGTAACTCCTCCGGCAAGGAAGCCACCCCCCGCAAGGACTGACCATGAGTGTGGAATATTTTGTCCAGTTGATCCTGGTGAAAGATGCGGCTGAGTATACTGCTTGGCACTCACACATCCTCCCAACGTCAGCCAGGTCGGCGAATGTGGGGAGCATAGCATTGGCATAGACTGAAAGAACCACTCCCATGCCCGGTCCATGCAGAGCCAACCCCAACAACTTCCTCCATAACAGGCACAGGAAAGGCTCCACACACAGGGACTACAGCTGGCTGGACATCGGGTAGCCCTGATGCACACCTCTTCTAAAGCAGCGACGCATTAACGCTAACCAGACACTCTATGGCAGTGTACCGAAGTCAGATCCGGGCGACAAACTGCGTCCTGAACGAGAATGCTCACAGAGTCTCAAGCAGATACTCATGATTGACCGTGTCGAACACCACTTCCTGATTAAGGACAGGAAGGCACTTGACAGACCAGGCCTCTGGAAAAATGGATCAGGTCCTGGACCAGTTGGATTTTGTCATCGATTCTCCAACTTGGGACCGTGTATGACTGGACAGGGTGGATCATGTGGACCAGCGTGGATCCCAGGTGAGATGACAGATGTTTATAATCTGTGCTGAGGAGGGAGACTGGACACTAGTTCTTGATTTGATGGAGGTCCCATTTCTTCAGCAGCAGGACGATGACCAACCTGTGCCAAGAAAGAGGCAACTCTCCAGCTACAAAACATTCTTCCAGGACCTGTGCTTAGTTGGTCCCGACGTACCAGAACATACTGAAGAACTCCACAATCAGCCCATCCAGCCCTGGGGACTTGCCTGTGGAGAGCTGGGTGTGGATGCTTGTCAGCTCCTCTGAAGTGACAGAAATGTTGAGCATCCTGGTGTCTCTTGGGTTGACCTGTGGCAGATCCTCCCACAAAACTGCAAGCAATCTTGCTGGACAAATCTGGAGAGAATAGCGCCGTGTGATCTGGGCTCTGATGCCATCTGGATCTGAGATAAGGGTCTCATCGTCAGCCAGCAGCACAAGGAGCTGCTGACAGACCTCATGCCATTTTTCCAAAGAGTAGAAGAAGGGGGAACCGTGATCCAGGGCCTTGAGGAGCCAGATCTGCGACCTCACGTATATGCCCCATGACCCAATGAGCTGCAGGTTTGGGAGCACGCCCGTCCTCTCTTTGTACATTCACCCGCATGACCGGGTCCACTTCAGGTTGGACTCAATTGTGATAACTGACATTCTTTGCCAGAAAGGCCTGGAAGTCCTCTGTGGGGATCGGGGGAACTCATTGAGGGGTCACCAGGGTTTCTAAAACCTTGCTTCCTTGCTGGTCTCCATCAGAGAAGATCCTGGGAGGGGGCAGCATTTAGGTATCCGGACTTATGCAGTGCCTTCTTTCTAACTGGATGCCCACCCCTTTTCCCACCAGAGACCATGGTAATGGCGAGCTCCAGCTCAGGCCCGGCTTGCTGAGCTCCAAGGGTAAATTTAGGGGGAGAGGTAGCATGTACAGCAGTACCACCAGCGACAGCTGGTGTAGCTTTGGTGGCCTTCAAGGTGAGGCATTTCCTCCTCACGTGTTTCATCTCCTTACAGAGGTGGCACCACATGCCATCTGCCGTTCATAAGGCATGGCAGGGTGCCCCCTCATGGAGCACAGTAAATGCCCCCTCAGTCACCTCCCCTTGGGCCAATCTAATGAAAACCTAGTGTGGGCAGGATGTGCTTCAGACTCTAGTCCTTTAGTCCGAACGGAATGCTGCAATCCCTGTATGCATGTCCCCCAGCAGCTGTAAATAGGAGAGGAGAAGCTCACTTTCAATGAGGGGTAAGAAATTGGAGATCATGTCCTTTTGTGCCTGACCTCCAGAGGATCCACTGAGAGATAGGTCCTGCCCACAGTGTGCCCCTTCTCCAGGGCCAGCTGCACCACCCACTCGACTGAAGGTAAAACAATGCCTACCTGTATTTTTTTTAAGAGGCCGTGACAACGGCTCGTGGGTTGACAGTACCAGCCATTACCTTCGAGCATGCCTCTCTTGGCATGTCCAGGTGGGGATCCAGTTTAACCCCCAGGCCCTCAATCAGGTGTCTGTACGATGATAGGACCGCAGAAGGGGCTGAAGCAGCTGCTACCCTGGCTGAGCACTGCAGCTGGCAACCATGATGTTGAGGTTGCCATTTTAAACGTATCAAAAAAAAGGTGCCACTCAGGGAGAGTAGAAGGTCCCAGACTGCGCTGGTGAGTTCTATAAGTGAATCCCCCGGCAGTAAAAGATAACAGTCTCAAGGCTGAGCAGCAGCATCAGCCACAGTTCAAAAGCAAGCACCAGGCAGCAGCAGCTCACAGTCCCAAGGCAGGGCCTAAACAGCAGGGGAAAACAGGATCTCGAGTCCACTCATCTCCCTTTAGGATACTGTCCACTCCTTTCCTCCAGGCTCCTCCTCTTTCTCCCAACAGTTGTCCACTTCCAGACAGGCATGGCTCCCACAATTCCTTGCTTGAGGTTCAGGGCTAGGGACCTTACCACTGTGCCACAAGAGGGCCCTAGTCTGCGCTTTACTCAGGGCTCAGACATTGAGATTAATTAGCGATTCCCTATGGGCCTTGTGGGTGTTATCGCACGTTAAACTGTTTGAAGAGACAGCCAAGAAATTAATCAAAGACGACTGCAAATTAAAAGAAGAAACAGAATCTGAAGTACTGAAAGATGAGCCTCACAAAGTTAGAAACAGCCCCAAAGCACAAAGCAGAAAGAACAAGATCAGATACCTATAAAAGCACTAAAATCTGGAGGTGAAAATATAGGAAGTACAACTAAAGAGATTATTGATGAGGTATGGACAACAGGTGAATGCCTTTGCAAGTGGACAATGTTAAAGGTGGTAATGGTGCCCAAAATAACATACAATGTTTTGGACAATCCTTTGTGCCTGCTAATACTCGTCAATAACTTATGTAAAGGACTATTGTCAGCACCAGGCAGACAATTGCTCCCTTTGTGATCAAAGAAATGGCAGAAGGTTGGCTTCATTCCTGGGTATGGTAGAAATGACTTCAGAATCAGAAATTTCACGCAGAAATGTCAAAGTAAGTAGGAAGTCCAGCTTTGGCCAATCTATGCCAAACCTTTGACACTATGCAGGGTGATGCTATATAGAAAACATTTACAGACTTTGGTGTACCCAAATATCTAGAGGTGCTGATACAGAAATGCTTCAGAACACATCATTGTTGGTGATGGGCATATCATCCAATTCCAGTCTGTGAACGAAGTAAGCAGGGTTTTTTTTTGTTATCCATGCTGTGTGTTGCTGTGAGAGAGAAGATAATGAGAATGGCTTAGGAAAAGTTCCAGAGAGATGTAGCTGCATCATAGCATAGGAAGCCATAGCATATGAACCTGAGGTACACAGGCTACATCACGCTCAAAACCATAACAAGGAAAGACTAGACATCATGGCAGTTTAAAAAAAAGTCTAGTTCAGTTACTATTGTGGAATGTGAGAGTTGATCGTAGAACAAAGACGGCACAAGGAAGGTAACAGCTTTTAAAATGGTGGTATGGCAGATCTTGCTCAGAATCAGGTAGATAATAAAAAGACAAATGAGAGAGTTAGATTAAAAGTAAAAGTTCAGGAGTCAAAAGTGTTGCTTGGTTAGACAGAAAAATGTAGTCACGCGGACATTAGAAATGAAGGCTTGAAAATCTTGTCCTGGCAACAGTTGTTGGAATCATTGAAGGCAAAAAACAGAAGTAGTGGTAAATGTATTGCGGATAATAATGTGGGAACATGATGGCTTGGTGGTTAGCACTGCTGCCTCACAGCAGCAGGGATCCGGGTTCGATTCCAACCTCGGGTAACTGTCTGTGTGGAGTTTGCACATTCTCCCAGTGTCTGCGTGTGTTTGCTCCGGGTGCTCAGTTTCCTCCCGCAGTCCAAAGATGTGCAAGTTAGGTGGATTGGCCATACTAAATTGTCCATAGTGTTCAGGAGTGTGTAGGTTAGATGCACTGGCCACGGGAAATACAGGATCTGGGTGGGATGCTCTTTGGAGGGTCAGTGTGGACTTGTTGGGCTGAATGGCCTGTACATGACTCTATAACCTTGAGATGTCAATTGAGGGAGGCTTAAAGAAAGCCAAAGCAGCAAAACGATGCCAACAGCTCCAATAAATCCACGGTAGAAACAAACAACCTACAATTTCAGTCTCAACAAAAGTTTCCATAAACATATCCTAATTGCCTATTGTAAATACCAGAATGATTTATGTCTTCCAACTAAAAGAAATGAACTGGATGACAAACAGCACTCAAAATAATTGGGGGTGTCGGGCAAGTCTACCTTTGAAATGCAGCACACTTACATCTACTCAAAACTCCAAATATTAATAGACAGGGCGCTGTTCTTGTCAACAGAATGAACATGCACACACGCTGCACCTGTTTCAGCTCAATAAAATATGTGTTTACTTCTCAGGGCAATGCCCTGACTATTCAATCTGCCTGGTTTAACATTTGTAAGGCATGATCTCTCACGCAGAAAGCCTGGCTGTTAACTGGCAATGAAAATTAGATGAATTCTCCATTGCAACGTCTCTACCAACCCGAGTCCATTTTCCAACCAATCAGCACTCTTCACTCACGTATTACGGATGTTGGTTTTTCGGAAAAGGCGTATTCTTGCAAAATGTCATGAGTGCAAGCCAGCAAACATCAATAAAATGTGTTTCTTTTCCAGCATATTTGAGTTGAGTACTACCAAACAGCAATTTGAAAATAATTTACTAGTTTGTGTGAAGCAGGCTACCGAGAACACACAGTCTCCCATCGCTTTAACATCCTTTACTGGAAGCTTAGAATAAGTTTACAAATTCCTGTTTCACGAACATTTGGTTTCTAACTTCAACCATTAGATAGAAGGACACTGAACACCAAAAGGTAGTGCCTGGCAACCAACACATAGCCCCAGAGGAAATGTCAGATACAGCCCTTGAAAAGAGAATGTATTTTGTCAATAGATGCCAAATCTTCTTGTGCTTCCTTCCATATCTACCAATGGCTTTCTCCGCAACCCTAAATCACAGTCAAGCTCAGGTCAATGTTTCTGGGGTAGTTGGATTATGCTTTACATTACAGAATGAAAGAGATTGTACGATTTCTGTATGGATGAATAGGGGTCAAAGTTTTAATATTTGTCTAAATTTTAAAGGAAAATATTTGGAGTGAATAGAGAAATTAATAAAAAATACAAATAATGGGAAATTGAAAGGTGACAGAGGTGATCTGTTCAAGAGGGACGGTTGCATGTGAACTGTTGCGGGGGGGACCCAATATGCTGGCAGGCAGATTTGCTAGTGCTACAAGGGATTGGCACGGGGGTGGGATCCTCAACAGCAAGGAGGCAAGTGCAAAGCTGGAAGGAGATACATAATCAGAAATAGCAAGCTGAAGCGACAGGTCAAGCTCGAACACAACAGGGAGCAAGAAATGCCTGTTGGATTAAATTGCAACTATTTCAGTGCAAGAGGGCTGACAGATAAGACCGATGAACTCAGGGTGTGGATAAGTATGTGGGACTGGGATATTATAGCCATTACAAAAACATGGCTAAAGGAGGGACAGGACGGGCAGCTTAACATGCCACGGTACAGGTACTTCAGATGGAACAGAGGTAGAGGTAAGAGGGGAGGGTGAGTTGCATTTTTGATTAAGGGCAGTATCACAGCAGTAATCAGAGACGAAATAACTGAGGGATCATCCAATGAGGCTTTGTGGGTGAAGCTAAGAAATAAGGAGGGGATGGTGACATTATTTGGGTTGTACTATAAGTCCCCAAATAGTCAATGGAATTTGACGAACAAATACGCAGGGAAATTGGGGAGACTTACAGAAGCAACAGGATTATCATAGTGAGGGATTTTAATTTTCCAAACATAGAAAGGGACTGCCACAGTGTTAAGGGCTTAGTTGGGGTGGAATTTGTTAAACGTGTTCAGGAAAGTTTCCTCAAGCAGTAGATAGAGCGTCCTACTCGGGAAGGGACAAAACTTGACCTACCGGGAAATAGGGCAGGACAGGTGACGGAGGTGACAGTGCGGGAGCACTTTGGGTCCAGTGAGTATTGTTCTATTAATTTTAAAATATTTGTGGAGAAGAACAAAACTGGTCCTCAGGTTCAAGTTCTAAACTGGGACAAGGTGAATTTTGATGGAATTAGACAGGAGCTTGCAGGGATTGATTGGAGTAGTTTGTTTGCAGGCAAAGGGACGTCTGTCAAGTGGAAGGCCTTCAAAAGTGTGATAGCTGGAGTTCAAGGTCTATATATGTTCCTGTGAGGGTGAAGGGCAAGGTTGGCAGGAGTAGGGAACTGTGAATGACAAGAGATGTTGATGCTATGACCAGAAAGAAGGAGGCATGGTTCAAATACAGGCAGCTGGGATCAAGGGAATCCCTGGAGGTATATAGGGGATACAGGAGTTTAATGAAGGAGGAAATCAGGAGGGTGAAGGCATGAGATAGTTTTGGCTGAGAAGATTAGGGTGAATCCAAAGAGGTTCTTTAAGTAGCTTAAAGGAAAAAGAATAACTAGAGAGAGAATAGGACTCCTCAAGGACCAAAGTGGACATGTATGTGTGGAACTGAAGGAAATGTTTGAGGTCCTCAATGATAATATGTCCTCTGTGTTTACAGTGGAGAAAGACATGAAGACTTGGGAACTTGGGGAAGTTAGTGTTGAAATCTTGGGGACAGACCATATCACAGTAGAGGTGGTGTTGGAAGTATCAGAATATATGAAAGTGGATAAATCTCCTGGTCCTGACCAGATATATCCAAGAACCCTGCAGGAGGCTAAAAAAGAAATTGCAGGAGCCCTGGCTGATACATCTGCATCTTGGTTAGCCGGATGAGATCCCTGAAGACCGAAGGGTAGTGAATGTTGTGCCTTTATTCAAGAAGGGCTACAAAGAAAAACCTGGGAATTGTGGACTAGTAAGCCTAACATCTGTGGTAGGTAAGTTACTTGAGAAGATTCTGAGGGATAAGATATACAAGCATTTGAAAAGGCAGGGTTTGATTAGCAGTAGCGAGCACAGCTTTGTGCATGGGAGATCATGCCTTATAAATTTGTTAAGAGTTTTTTGATGAAGTGACCAGGAAGGTTTGATGAGGACAGTGTGGCAGATGTAGTCTACACAGATTTCAGTAAGGCCTTTGATAAGGTTTCATGTGGTAGGCTGCTCTGGAAGGTTAGATCGCATGGAATCTAAGGAGACCTGGCAAATTGGATACACAACTGGCAAAGAAGCAGAGAGTAATAGTAGAATGTTGCTTGTCGGACTGGAGGCCTGTGATTAGTGGTGTGCCTTAGAGGTTGGTGCTGGGCCCATTGTTGTTTGTTATCTATATCAATGATTTGGATGAAAATGTACAAGGCATGATTATTAAGCTTGCAGATGACACCAAAATAGGAGGTATCACAGACAGTGAGGAAGGTTATCAGAAATTGCAGCAGGATCTTGATCAGCTGGGTAAGTGGGCCGTGAAATAGCAAATGAAGTTTAATATAGATAACAGTTAGGTGTTGCATTTTGGAAAGTGAAATAGAGGTAGGAGTTTCATGGTGAATGGTAGGGCCTTAAGGAATGTAGAAGAACAGAGGGACCTTGGAGTTCCAGTGCACAGTTCTCTGAAAGTGGAGTCACAGGTAGACAGGGCAGTGAAGAAGACTTTTAGCACACAGGCCTTCATCAGCATTGAGTATAGAAGTTGGGAAGTTATGTTGCAGTTGTACAGGATGTTGGTGAGGCTGCACTTGGAGTACTGTGTTCAGTTCTGGTCTCCTTGCTGTAGGAAGACTGTTATTAAACTGGAAAGAGTGCAGAGGAGATTTACAAGGATGTTGCTAGGACTCAAGGAACTGAGTTATAGGGAGATGTTGGACAAAGCTAGGACTTTTTTCTTTAGAGCATAGGAGACTGAAGGGGGATCTTATACTGAGAGTGGCTCATGTTTGGAATGAACTGCCAGAGGAAGTGGTGGATGTAGGTACAGTTACAACATTTAAAAGACGTTTGGATAAGTACACAAATAGGAAAGTTTTGGAGGGTTATGGGCCAAATGCAGGCAAGTGGGACTAGTTTATTTTGGGGAACTTGGTTGGCATGGTCTAGTTGGACCAAGGGGTGTGTTTCCATGCTATATGACTCTATGAATGTATGAAGAAGGGTCACTGGACCCAAAACTTTAACTGTGATTTCTGTCCACAGACACTGCCAGACCTGCTGAGATTTTCCAGCAATTTTTGTTTTTGTTGGGGTAATTACCGAGTTGGATTTGTCCCACCTTTTGTATACAGGACATACCTGGGCAATTTTCCACATTGTCAAGGAGTCCTGCTCTGGTATCAGCAATGATGATGCCAATGTCCCAGGAGACCCCAGCTCTAGTGCCGTCTGACACCCCCAAGTGTCCAGGCTCTGGGCCTACCACAGCCAGGGGTCCCTGCTCCAGGCACCGCCACCGCCACCGCCAAGAGTTCAAACTCTGGACACTGCCATCGCAGCCAGCAGACTCGATTCATGCTGCTGATGCTGTAGCCATTGCCCCACCGACATTTCTTTCTCCATCTTTGAGGCCGGAGCAGAGAGAAAGGAAAAGAAGTCGCAAAAGCACATAGAGAAAAGGATGCTGCTGCCATGGGGCAGCTGGGATCCTATGAGCTCATACACTACCTACAATGCCGGCGCTACCAGCTTGATGCGCTGGGCTCTTACATCATTGAGGATTGGGATATCTGTGGAGCCTCCTTCTCCAGTGAGTTGTTTAACTGTTCACCACCACTCACAACCGGATACGGCATGACTGCAGAGCTTGAAGCTGATCCATTGATTATGGGATCTTTTAGCTCTGTCTATCACTTGCTGCTTATGCTGACTCATGCAAGTAGTCCTGTTCAGTAGCTTCACCATATTGATAGCTCATTTTTAGGCATGCATCATGCTGATCCTGGCACGCCCTCCTGCACTCGCCATTGAACCAGGGTTGATCCTCTGCCTTAATGGATGGGCCATGAGGTTGCATATTGTGCTGGAGTACAATCCTGCTGCTGTTAATAGCCCACAGCGCCTCATGGATGCCCATTCTTGAGTTGCTTGAATTGTTTGAAGTCTGTCCCATTTAGCATGGTGACAGTGCCAGACAACATGATGGAGGGTATTCTTAATTCGAAGGTAGTACTTTGTCGCCTCAAGGACCGTGTGGTAGTCATCTCTTACTGAGACTGTCATGGACAGATGCATCTGCAGCTGGCGCACTGACAAGGATGAAGTTAAGTATGTTTTTCCCTTGTGTTGGTTCCCTCACTAACCGCTGCAGACCCGGTCTAGCAACTATGTGTTATAGGACCTGACCAGCTCAATCAGTGGTGCTGCTGCTGAGCCATTTCTGTTGGTGGATACTGATTTCCCCCACTTAAGAGTACATTTTGCAACCTTACTGCCCTCAGTTTTTCCTCCAAGTGTTGTTCAACATGGAGGAGTACTGATTCATCAACTGGTACATGGTAATTAGTGGGTTTCCTTGTCCATGTTTAAACTGATACCGTGAGACTTTGTGAGGTTTGAAGTCAGTAATGAGGGCTCCCAGGCCAACTTCATGGCTTAGAAAGGGTGGACGCTGGGAAGTTGTTTCCGTTAGGTGGTGATACTAGGACCCGTGGGCACAGCCTTAGAATTAGAGGGGGTCAATTTAGAACGGAAATGAGGAGACATTTCTTCAGCCAGAGAGTGGTGGGCCTGTGGACTTCACTGCCACGGCTGCAGTGGAGGCTGGGACGTTGAATGTCTTCAAGGCAGAGATTGATAAATTCTTGATCTCGCAAGGAATCAAGGGCTACGGGGAGAGTGCGGGTAAGTGGAGTTGAAATGCCCATCAGCCATGATTAAATGGCAGAGTGGACTCGATGGGCCGAATGGCCTTACTTCCACTCCTATGTCTTATGGTCTTAACTCCCTCCCAAATGTATAGCATTGTGCCACTACCTCTGCTGGGTTTGTCTGTCCTGATGGGACAGAACATATACAAGGATGATGATGGCATCTAGGACATTGTAAGGTATGATGCAATGAGTATGTCTATTGCTTGACTAGTCAATGAGAAAACTCTCCCAATTTTGACACAAGCCCCTTGATATTAGTCAGGACTTTGCAGGGTCACCAGCGCTATTTTTGGCATGTTGTTTCTGGTGCCCAGTTCATTACTAAGTGCTCAGTCTGGTTTCATTTCTTTATTGAGACTTTGTACTGATTAATACAACTGAGTGGCTTGCTAGGCCATTTCACAGGCAATTGAGAGTCAGCCACATTGTTGTGGTTTCAGAGTCAGATGTAGGCCAGACCAGGTGACGATGGCAGATTTCCTTCCGTGAAGGAAGGACATTAGTGAACCACATGGCTTTTTCAGACAATCGACAATGGTTTCATGGTCATCAATTGATTATTAATTCCAGATATTTTTAATGAATACAAATTCCATCATCTGCCATGCAAGATTTGAACCTGGGTCCCCAGGACATTAGCCGAGTTTCTGATTAATAGCCTAGCGATAATACCACTAGGCCATTGCCTTCCCTTTAAAACACATATTGCTTGTTATTCCAAAATAAAAATAACAGAAATTGAAATATTTACAATTTAAAGTAGTGTGTATTATTTACATTTTAAGCACAGAACTGAAGCTGAATTTATCTTCTGACATTCATATATAGCACATTCCAATATTTAGCCATTTATGCTAGGTTTAAACTTTTTGACAGTGCTACCATCACCAAACATTAGAAATTTTGATTTACCTCTTCTGTTTTCATGGTAACTAGCATCTCCCTGTCGGTATTCAGCAGCTTTTTGCTCTCTCCTTCTGCACCTTCTCCTCGATTATTGGAACAGTAATGGTTATCTGCTATTGTAATCTCTTCGTTTTCCTCCGTTTCTAGCTGGCTCTGGTTAAATCGCAGTGATCCTTTCAGAATATCTTTAATCTGTTTGTATTTAAGACAATGAATGGTCAAGTTTCTAAGATAGCAAAGCTAAACAAAAATCTCCAAAGCAAAGAAGGGTGTTTGAAAATATGTGGAAACATGGCTATGAAACAGGCATTTAACAGTTATTAGCTTTCTAAAAAAAGAGCAACTGTGATGTTAATTATACTTTCCTTCCCATCAATGCTCTACAAAGCAGTAGATATACAATATTGTTTGTCTTCAGTTTCTCATGAAATGTATACATCATGACATTATTCCACACATCTGATTTTGGATTCTACAGCAGCTCCGGGTAATTGCAGAGTTTAAAATAAACTGCTGCCAGATCAATCCGTCATCTGCTTTTAAACTGGGAAAGGTCAGTGAGGAGCTGTTATCCTCAGTACAGGTCGCCACTGACAACAAGGACAGCAGAGGAGGAAAATCAAAGTGGAAGCTAACTGAAAGAAAGGACAAAAGGTGCCAAGTTCAGCAGAGCAGAATAACTGCCATTCTGGTACATATCTTTGAAGAGACAAGCTAATCTCAAATTTCAACACAGGAAGAGGAGCATATCTGGAGAATAGAGAAAACAAGATGGCTTAATTGTTATTCATGTATTATTTGTAACATGTAGGAAAGAAAAATGTTTGTAATGGAAAGAAAGACTGAAGGTTAGACATGACACAAAAGTGGCGTTCAGAGAAAATTTCCATCCTATCCAGGGATCTAAGGCAGATATTAATGCAAGAATCTCCCTAGCTTTGGGAACAATATTGAGATTGTTTGTACATAGATTTTTGATTTACAGAAAACTGTGTTGCTGAAAGAAGCTTTAGCAATAGAGTTGGAGACAGTATGTTCCACTGAAATCAGAAGACAGGAGGCCAAGAACTGCGATAAACGGTTTTAATTATGAAAATAAGAGCAAGTTAGTTGGCTGGAAATTTTATGGTAACTCACTTCCTGACTCCAAAAACTCTGTTCACCATTTACAAGGCACAAGTTAGGAACATGGTAGAGTATTTCCACTTGCCTAGAAGAGTGCATCCCTGCTCTCAAGAAGCTCAAATTCATCCAGAACAAAGCAGCTGCTTTGACATCTCCATATATCAACTTAAACATTCACTACATGCACCACCAATGCACAGTAGCAGCATGTACAAAGTACACTACAGTAACTCACCAAAAATGCTTCAACTGCACCTTTCAAATCCTACTAGACAGAAATACAAGGGCAGCAGACACAAAGGAACACCACCATCTGCAAGTTCCCTTGCAAACTACTTGCCATCCTTATTTGGAGTTATATAATTACACACTCAATATTGTTGGACCAAAATCCTGGAACTCATTTCCTAACAGTATGAGTTTATATGACCAGATGGATCGCGGAAGATTGTCATCCATCACCTTTTAGGGTCCTTGCCAGCAAGACATCATCACAAAAGAATATACAAGGATACTAATATTGTACGACTGATCTGGTAGCCTCACGCAATGCCCAATGCACTATAGTCATGCACTCATCTACCACTCTCTTGGATCCACAACTCACTTACATTTACCTCATTTCCCTCCTTCACACTACCACAGCTTAAATATTATGCCAAATACTCATTGAGTCATAAAGCATAGAAACAGATCCTTCAGTCCAACTCATCCATACTGAACAAGTTTCCCAACTAGTCCCATTTACCTATATTTGGCACATATCCCTCTAAACCTTTCCTATTCATGTACATGTCCGAATGGCTTTTAAATGTGGTAACTGTACCTGCATACCACTTCCTCTGGCAGTACATTCCACATATGAACCAAAGTGTGTGAGAAAATGTTGCCCTTCAGGTCCCTTTTAAATCTTTATCCTCTCACCTTAAAAATATGCCCTCTAGTTTTGAACTCCCCTACCCTGGAAAAAGACCTTTGCTATTCACCTTTTCTATGCCCCTTATGATTTTTTAAACACCCATAAGATCACCCCTCGTCCTCCAAACCACCAGTTAAAAAAGTCCAAGCCTATCCAGCCTATTTTTATGACTCAAACCCTCCATTCCTGGCAACAACCTGGTGCATTTGTCCTGAACCCTCTCCAATTTAATAATATCCTTCCGATAGTAGGGCGACCAGTACTCTACACAGTACTCCAAAAGATGCCTCACTAATATCCTATACAACTGCAACATGACATCCCAACTCTTATATTCAATGGTCTGAACAATGAAAATAAGTATGCCAAATGCTTTCTTTACCACCCTGTCTACCTGTGATGCAACTTTCAAAGAACTATGTACTGAGCCCCTAGGTCTTGGTTTTGACATTCCCCTGGGCCCTATCATTAACTGTTTAAGCCCTGCCCTGGTCCGTCTTATCAAAATGGAACACCTCGCATTTATCTAAATTAAACTCCATTTGTCACTCCTCTTCTCATTGGCTGAATTAATCAAGATCCCTTTGTCATCTTAGATAACCTTCTTCATTATCTATTACACCAGCAATTATAGCGTCAGCCACAAACTTACTACGCATGCTTCCGAAATTCTTATCCAAATTATTTTTATAAATGACAAGTAACAGTGGACCCAGCACCAATCCTTGTGGAACACCGCTGGTCACAGATCTTCAGTCCGAAAAACAACCTTCTACCATCATCTGCTGTCTTCTCCCAACCACCCAATTTTGTATCCAATTGGCAAACTCTTACTGAATCCCATGTGATATAACTTTACTAACCAGTCTAACATGCGGAACCTTGTCAAAGTCCATGCAGACAACAGCTACCGCTCTGCCCTCATCCATCTTCTTGGTCACATCCTCAAAAAACTCAATCAGGTTTGTGAGACATAACTTCCCATGCACAAAGCCATGCTGACTAACAGGTACATCACCCAATCGGACTGCACAACACTCACAGAAACACATTTCTTTTTCTCTTCCAAGACTAGATGGCGTACAATCAGGAGACTTAGCACCTAATTTGGAGTAGGATAGGCACATATTCTTACCCTTATGGAAAAGACAGTGCTTCCTATTGTTGGATGGTGGTGACTAAGGCCACTAAAAATGACTGTCCACAAAATAGTTTTCTAGAGCAGTATGTTGAGGGACAAACTACTGAACAGACTATTTTAGATATATTATTGTGCAATTCAAAATGGCTACTTAATAACCTTGTTGTAAAGGAGTCTTTATGAAAGAGTGACCATAATATTATAATAATCTAAATTAATTTAGAGATGAATTCAAAGGCTGAATGTCTGACGGCTGGTCCTATTTCATATGTACTTATATATGCATATACCCCTCCTTCTCTTATCCTACTATCTTCTCACCCTATACCTTCTTCTAATAAAGGAGCTGCAGGCAGTCTAAAACATGCACCTCTTGTGTTTTTCCCCCTCTTTCATCACCTCAAGCCTACCCTGTACATTCCTCTTTTTAGATACCTATAAAACTATGACCAGATAATGGAGGAGCAAGAGGTGGGAAAGGAAGAGAAGACTGGTGACGAAGAAGAAACATCATTCGATCTCTCACATGTAGCCATCAGCTCTCATGCTGATCCTATGTGTACTTCAGAGCAGAGTTTAGAAGAGGGACTTGCACACTGAGACAAGTCACCTGTAGCTTGGGCAGAGGTTGTATAAATGCCAGCTCACTGGAGGACCAGGTCGCACCTGAATTCTGTGCAGAGAACTCCAATGATGACCTCAGTACAGAAGAAGGTTGATTGGAAGATACGAACACACAAAACAGGAGCAGAAGTAGGACATTTGGTCCCTTGAGCCTGCTCCCAGATGGTCTGTTTGTCTTTTTAGCTCCACATTCCTATCTACCTCCTGCAAATCAAGAATCTATTCATTGCTTTCTTAAAAAAATTTAACAACCCCACTTACATTTCCTTCTGAGGCAGAGTTTCGAAGTCTGCTGCCACCATCAGGAAGCATGGTAAAGTACAACATTAACTTTGCACAAGTCTCTGCAAGAACAGGAGTATAGAAATGGTCAAACAAGTCACTCAGTTGCTTTAAAGTGTTAGGGAGATTGAATGGAATGAAACTGGATTAACCAACTGGCAAGAAACTCAACACCAGAAGCAAAAGGAAATTCAGCCCTGATGACCCTTAATAACATCTGGCAGTTTGCAGCAGCACTATTCCACAGACTGACGTAGTCATTCTCATGGAACTTCCCGGGTCATTGATACCACGATCATCATTCTAGAATATGTCGTGACCCATCAGCAGATAGGAAAACAGTGGCATGGAGTCAGGGTATAATTGCCTTAGGAGTTCTCAACATTGACTTCAGATTCCATGCAATGCATTAAGTAACCATTGTTAGGCATAAACAAGGAAATCTGCTGATTACCACCAACCTCCAATGCCCCATAGCTGATGAATCAGTATTTCTCCATGTTGAAAATAAACAGTGGCAACGGTATAGAATGTAATGTAGGTGGGGGATTTCAATGTCCACCTCCAACAGTGGCTGGGTAGAAACAAAGACTGAGCTGGCCAAAGGGCAGAATCACCAGACTGGATCTAAGGCAGCTGGCAAGGGAATCAAAAAGAGGGAAAAGCCTACGTGACCTTATCCTTAACAATTTGTCATAAATGCATCTGGCCAGGACAGTCAGTGGCCACCATACAATCCTTGTGAAGACAAAGTCCTGTCTTTACAGTCATTCTTTCATGATGTGTAGATTCTGTTGACTAAAATGACATTTGTTCATGATCCCGAATTGCTTTTGAACTGAGTGGCGTGCCGAGCCATTTCAAGGGGAACTTAAGAGACAATTACATTGTTGTGGGCTGCATTCGCTCTAATTTTCTTTCTGGCTACGTGGCCTGTGCATGGCAGAAACTCCTGGAACCAGAAGACGATGCCACGATTGGTGAGATCACCTTGGATGGAGGCTTGCAGCAGCTGTGCAGTACACAGCTATGAAGCTTAGCGGCAACACTGATTGAGAGTCTGGAGTCACATGTAGGCCAGATAACGGTGGCAGATTTCCATCCCTAACAAACATTACTGAAACAGATGTTTTTTATTGCAATCGATGGTAGTTTCACAGTCACCACTGAGGTTAGCTTTCAACTTCTAATTTATTGATTGAATTTAAATTCTTCTAGCTGCCATATGGAGTGGTATTTCCACCATGCTAAATGGGATAGATTATAAACAGATCTAGTAGCTCAAAATCTGTCCATCCATAAAGCTACATGGATCATCATCAGCAGCATAAATGTATTCAAACACAATCTATAACCTCATGGCCTAGCATATCCCCATTCTACTATTCCATTAAAATGGGTGATCAACCCTCGTTCTATGGAGAGTCCAGGAGGAATGCTGAGATAAACACTAGGCATTCTTAAAGCTAAAGACTCAATCTGGTGAAGTACTGACACAAGACCCTTTTTCCATGCCAAATAAGATAAGCACTGTCTGACAGATTAAGAGATCACACAATCAACAGTACAGAGCTAAGTTCGACAGTCCTGCCTCATTCATATATGAATGTTGACACACAGTTAAGAATGCACAAACAGAGGGGCTTTAACAAGTATCCACATCCCTAATTAGGGTGGATATCCAGCACATCAGTGCATTTGCATCCATCATCAGCCATTGGTGGAGAATGAATTATTCAATTCTGCCTCCTCCTCAGGTCTCCAGCATCACAGATACCAATTTTCAGCCAATTCAATTCACCTAGAGCATTAGATACTGCAAAGGCTAAAGGCACTGACAACATAAGAAAGGCTTGTACTCCCAAAGCTAGCCACGACCCCAGGTGAGTTGATCATATTGAGCTACAACACAGGCAATTACCCGGCAATATAGCAAATTGTCTAGGTACGTCCAGTCGACAAAAAGCAGGACAAATCCAACCCAGCCAATTATCACCTCATTAGTCTACCCTTGATCATGAACCTAGTGCTTGAAGAGGCATCAGCAGGACTATCAAGGGGTATTTGCTCAGCAACAACCTGCTCATTGACATTCAGTCTGGGTTCCACAACGGACATTTGGTTTCTGACCTCACTGCAGCCTCGGTCCACACACAGATAAAACAGCTGAATTCCAGATGTGAGGTGAGAGTGACTGCCCTTGACATAAAGGTTGGGTTTTACCAAGTACATCATCAAGGAACACTAACAAAGTGGAAGTCAGTGGGATTCAGGGGAAATGTTTCCACTGGTTGCACGCTTACCTTGTACAATTACCTTGCACAAGATGGTTATTTGAGGTCAATCACCCAAGTCCCCTTCTGATAAAGAAACTGCAGTTGATCCAAACATGGACCTGTTGCTTTTTCTCTGTTCCATCAGAAATGTACCCTACACTGCTGCAGGAATTCCTCAGAATCATCAGTCAAGTACCTTCCTTCAGGCATAAAGTCAGAAATTAAATGTTTGTTGATGATTGCACAATGCTCAGCATCACTTGCAACTCCTCAGAAACCAAAGCAGTCCATGTCCATGCAAAATGACCTGGATAACGTTCAGGCTTGGGCTAATGTGGACAGTAACATACTTGCCACACAAGTGGCAAGCAATGACAATTCCAACAAGAGAACTAATCATCACTCTGTGACAATCAATGGCATTACCTTCGATGAATTCTTCACAATCAACATCCTGTGGGTTACTATTGAAAAGATCCAGCTGTTTAACTACTGTGGCTATTTGAGCAGGTCACAGGCTAGGGAATCTGCAGTGAGTAACACACATCCTGACTACCAGTCTACCAGATTGTACCAGTGCTGGAATCCGCTTGGGAAATACTGTCTGCAACACCCTCCAGTCAGTGTACCATAATAGTATTCAAACTACACTGCCACTGACGAATTTTGGTGTAATGATAAATAGTACAAATACAACTTTTGATCAAAGTCTAGTTTTTGAAGGCTTAAATTACACAAGGGAACTGGTTGGGTTTAGACTGGATATTTTGTTCAACAGTGGTTGGTCACACTTGACACTCCCTCAACAACTCAATTTATTTGGAGTCAGCAGAATTATTGGTGGTTAGGTTGGTGGATTCCACTTAAAAGAACATTCGGTTTGATAAAGGTGACACTGAAGTCAGATTTAGAGTTTAACAATAAAAAAGAAACCCAGAAAATGCAGGGAGGAGCTGGTCAGCCTTGAGGTATAGGAGAGACCAAATTACATTGAAATTTGCCCCAACATGTTAATGTTGTTGTTTATCAGTCGTATGAGTTAAAGTTAAATGTTTCTTGCAGAGGACTTTTTTCTGAATCAAAAACAACACTTGCTGGAGAAACTCAGCACATCTGACCGCATCTGTGGGGAGAAAGCAGACTTTACATTTTGAGTTCAGTGATTCTTCACCAGAATTTCATCAGGATTTATTCTGTTCCAGTTACAGTGCACCCATTTTTTAATATTATACGAAACCAAGCAGTTGCAGCGATGAAAATGAGTGACACTGACTGCAAATGTTGCTCTGCAATTTTACATAAATGTAGGAAAAAAACAACTTAATGATTACAATAAAGTTTTACCTCACATAGTTTAACCCATTGAATTATCAGAGGGTTTAACAAAGTATGTCTCTGAAAGACAAGGATTTCTGGTCTAGTTCAGAACGGGATGGTAATATTATGTCCCTGGGTTATGTACAATTTTGTACATACAGATATACAGCTACCTTTAAATTCCTATTAAGGGGATTAGACCACTTAAGGAAATAACCAGGGTCATGGAATGAGTGAAGGTGGCTATGCTAGATCCGATGCCTGAAAGTTGGTGTACACCAGAAATGATATTCCCTGTGCTCCTTTTCCCTTTTGTGATATAAATCTAACTTACAGTTTGCCCATCATAATGTTTCACTATGCCCGAAATCCTAAGCACTAAAGCAAATTAACCGTTAGGACACGCATTTCATCTTTCACCAATGTTCTCAAGATCTTTCCTGAGCTAAGTCAAAGTTACAATATGCATTGGGGAGCAACCATTATCACCCACATTGTTCAAAAATACTTGATCTACAGGCAAATCTGCTAAATCGCCTTTGTTTAAAAAAATATCTGAAATCATTTTAAAAATGCCTAGAATATACTGAGGCCAATCTTTGTTGTCCAATAGATTGAATACACCAGTAAGGTTCAGAGATAATACAGAATGTTGCCTTAGTCCTCTTTTCAGAGAGCCCCAGAGATTAGCCTTATGATGTCTGTGCTGGCTTCTTTGGATTGGTTGTCTCAGTTCCCTGGGTGGATGGTTTGTAATGATGCCAAAGTGCACATTCAATTCTTGCACAGGCTGAGGTTGCCATGAAGGTACCACCTTTTCAATCTCACCCTCACCTGATGTGTGGTGATGCTCAGGTTAAATTCACCACCAATCATCTCTCTTTAATGAGACAGAACCCTGATGATCTTCTGGGACTACGGCCACTTTTACAACAGTAATGAAAAGCTAAGCAACAGTCTCCTTCTTATGCCATGTGGGTGCATGTTTCTTTGCAATTTATCAAATTCTCACTTAAAGAAATAATCGCCTCTGCCTCAAACATAGCAAAACATTCAATGCTCCACTAAGCTCTCTTCTCACTCTCTTAATGATATTATTAAATCCATGACTCCTCATCACTAACTCTATCAATAATACTACCTTTTTTAAAAGACTTTTGCTAACTAGGTAGGCATGAAGATACTACAGAATATTTAGTTCAGTATCTTCTCCATAACTTCATTTGTGAAAAACAGAGTTCGATCTTCATTCTTGAGTTGTTACTACCCATCTTGATTGATCCAGTAATGTATACATCTTATAAAAACCCTTTTTGTTCCATTTAATATTAACCTACAGGCCTATTTAAACTTTCATTTAGCTCTTCCACTCTTCATTTTTACTTTCCCATTCTGTCTTTTCACAACACTAATTACATAAGGCTTTTTAAATGGAAAACCAGAGCTTTATTAAATAAATTGTAGTTTCCACATTTAGTTACTGTGAATAAATAATGTGCAATTTTTAGCTCTTGACACCTCTACTAGCAAAACTACCGATCTGTACTATGTTGTAGTACTGTTTGACTGTTCTTGGTTGTAACATTTGGTTCCCTGTATTCCACTGAAGATGGAGATAGTATCTAGTGTGAGCTGTAGGTCTATACTTTCCTTCCCAGCTCATTTGTACAAAGGTAAGGAACAATGGATATTATTACAGAAATCATGAACTTGACTGTGTCATTTTACTGGTTTAGTAATAGACGGCTACCACTTTTCTCTATTTCCCATGTGTCTGCCTTCTTCATTTCCCAACCAGTCACACAGCGTCTCACTGCACATTCTTTATTAGTATTTCCCACGTGGGTTCCATCACTGGTACAATCAAAAAATTTTCAGTTCAGCTACTGATGTTTAATCACTGTAGCACAAAGAATTAAAAGGATCAAAATAATGTTCTTGAAACAAAGCAAATGGTTTAAGTCAAATAATTATGCTTCTCCAGACTACAAATTTATAGAATGCAATGCTATCAGTTGGCCAGTATGCCTTTGGAAATAACAGTATATGGCTCTAAACTTTGATTTCGTGGGTCTTCATTTGCTTGTTTATCCACTTAAAAGAAAAGGATTACGCAATAATCTAGTACAAGATCAAGACACTAAAAATAGACTTTGATTTGTTGGAATCCCTTTAGTGAAATGGAATTGTCATTGCTATAACACAGTCACAGCCTGGTTTGGCAGCACTGTACAAGTGAAAAACAAGTATGACCTTGTGTGCGATTGTAATGTGCTACTTCTAAAGCAGACTGTGAGCCATTTCATCTGTTGTGATTAATATTTAGACACCACTAATAAGTGGAGACATGGACCTTTTGCTAACAGCTGTGAAATTAGTGCAATTACAGGCAAACTAATTATAACACATTGCATGATTAACAATAAATATACTTAAGCAGATCTCTCCAGAAATATTCATAGGTGGTGCATATTTTTATAATATTGAACTTATAGAACTGTTAAAATTGGAGAAAAATAGCCTGGTCACGTCATTTTATAACAATAAATATTTCTTTCATCTGAGAATGACTATAAATATTTAGTAAATGATTTTTAAAAAATCATATCAAACATTAAGTATATTACTTTAGTTTATATTCAACATTTGTGACACTAAAGCAGACACAATTTAGTGAATTAAAATGGGAAAAATAATCTTTCCTCTAATCCAGTACCAGGCAACCATGATTCATTAGAAAAACAATTTTCTGTCTGAATCTAGTGCGTAACTAACAACTAGAAATGTATAAATAATTTACAGCAGTGAAAGTTTATACTCTATGGCTCTTAAGAACCAAGAAAGAAGATTTACACATAGAAGCAGGAGATATGGAAATGTGTCTCTGCATCTCCTTCTACCTATGAGGCAGATGCCGACTGGCCATAGTGACAGAGGAGGAAACTTGGTTATTAGATGGGTTAAGAGTTGTTAAGGAGGTATTGGATAAAATGGCAATGTAATAACGTTGACAAAGGTAGCAGGGCTGGGGGAAGATTCATCTAATGGTATTGAGGGAAATGAGGTGGGAAATTGCAGTAGCACTGGCAATAATTGTTCAATCTTAGACAAAAAACTGAAAGAACTGCAGATGCTGGAAATCTGAAGGAGGGTCACTGGACCTGAAACATTAACTCTATTTTCTCTCCATAGATGCCGCAACACTGGTTGAGATTTCTCAACATCTTCATTCTGGAGTTGTTACTACCGGTCTTCATTGATCCAGTAATGTATACATGCTTATAAAAACCCTTTTTGTTCCATTTAATATTGACCTACTGGCCTATTTAAACTTTCATTTTCAACAATTTCTGTTTTTGTTTGAATCTTCCAATCTTCCCTGAACTCAGGGTGGTGCCAAGGACTGGAAAACTGCAAACATTATCTACCCTGGTTCAAAAAGGTTGTAAAGATAAACCCAGCAATTACAGACCAGTCAGTTTAACTTGGGTGGTAGAAAACCTTTTAGAAACAATTATTCAGGAGTCCAGAACCAGGGATAATAGTCTAAAGATACGGGGTAGGCCATTTAAGACTGAGATGAGGAGAAATTTCTTCAGCCAGAGAGTGGCGAGGCTTTAGAGTTCTCTGCCACAGAAAGCAGTTGAGGCCACAACACAATACTTTCAAGGAGTTGCATGTAGTTCTTAGGGCTGAAGATATCAAAGGGAGAAAGTGGGAGTAGGTCATTGAGCTGAATGATCAGCCATAATCATATTGAATGGTGGAGCAGTCTTGAAACACTGAATGGCCAACTCCTACTCCTATTTGCTATGTTTCTATATGTCTAGTACCACCTTCAAAAGTTTCAGTATACAAACTTTCCACCTCTGCTCTTGCTCTTGTCCTTATCTGTGGCCGTAAATATAGAAAGTGAGCTCTCAGAACACCATTTGATGTTGAATTCCATAAACCACAATGTCAGCAAAATGAAACAGCTGGTCATCGATTTCAGGAAGCAGAGTGGAGGACACGCACCTGTCTGTATAACTGATGCTGAGGTGGAGGTGATTGGGAGCTTCAAGTGCCAAGGAGGAAAAATCACCAATAATCTGTCCTGGTCCATCTACACCAATGCTTCAGTCAAGACAGCACTCCATTTGCTCAGAAGGCTAAGAAGTTTAGCATGTCCACAATGACTCTTAGCAATTTCTATAGATGAACCATAGAAAGTATCCTATCTGAATACCTCATAGCTTGGTATGGCAACTGTTATGCCCAATACTGCAAAAAATTACATGTAGTTATGAATGCAGCCAGGTCCATCACAAAAACCAGGCCTCCGTCCATTGACTCAGTCTATACTTTCCCCCTGCCTCAGGAAAGCAGCCAACATAATCAGAGATCCCTCCCACCCTGGTCCCTTTTCCGTTGGCCAGAAGATACAAAAGTTTGAAAACACATACCAACAGATTTAAGAACAGCTTCTTCCCCACTGTTATCAGACTTATGAACAAACCCCTCATATATTAGAGTTGATCTTTCTCTGCATTTTCTCTGTAGCTGTAACAGTGTATGCTGCATTCTGTTCTATTACCCTGATGTACTTATGTAAGGTATGATTTGTCTGTATAGCATGCAAAACAATATATTTCACTGCATCTCGGTACACATGACAATGTTAAATCAAATTAAATCAAAAGACCTTGAGTACTGCTGAAGAAAAAGATACATTTTGTTCAAAATTTACATCTTGTAATCATTAGAAACATTCAGAAGAAAGACATTCCCCTCTGCTTCAGATCACATGTAAATGATAAATTCCGGAAAGCAATCCAGTGGCAAGAAGGTGTCAATCCTTTGTCATCCACACGAATGTCAAATACATAGTTCAGGTTACCTACGATTATGTGCAATGTCTGCTCAGAACTACTGAACACAGGAGCTTCAGACCATAAACCAGTCAATTGGCATTGTTGAAGAGGAATATGAGTTATTCAAATGAGCTAATTTATTCTAGATAGACTTTGGTAAGTTAATAGAGAGCAAAGAATAAAAATTGTAAATAGTAGAAACTAAGGAATAATTAAACAAGAATTGAAAAACATTTCTAGAATTACAAACAAGAATAAAAATTTTTCAGTATTTGAAAAACACTGAAAATTACAGCTGAAGATAGGAGGAAACAAAGTAAGAGTTCTAATCAGAATTAAGTCTTTTGAGCAGAGTGGCTATGCAAAAGCACTAGGTTTTTAAAGAGATCATACCTTTGTGTGATTGTTCAGTCCTGAGACTTGATAAGTGATGGATTATTATAACACTTATCCTTTCCCAAGTCAGACAATCAACGCCAACATAGGATTTTAGCCATATTCAAGATAAATAGTTTCAGGATTTAGAGATAGGGCAGAAAAAAAACAAAGTAGCATTATATCTACCTGCTTGAGTCCAGCCAATGATACCAGGACTTCATCTTCCTTTTGAACGTTTTCCTTTAGAATTACTTCTTGTATTTTACCTGCAGAAAAAAGCAATTATACATAACTTCAAAGTAGATTTGATCAATAATAGAAGGGTGTAAACACTCTGCAATCTGCTTTTTAAATGTATTGAAATAAAAAAAGCAGTTTCAATTTAATAAACAGAATATAGCATTGTTCCTAGACTTTGCTCTAGGAGTTCAAAATCCTAGAACTCTCTTCCTTACGGTAAGGAAGGGTAATAGGGTCCACCTACAGCACATTGTGGACTGCAGTCGATCAAGGATTATAGAATCCCTACAGTGCGGAAAGAGGTAATTTGCCCCACTGAGTCTGCAAAAATCCTCCAAATAGAATCCCACCCAGACACAGATAGGTAGTCTAACCTGGTACTGGGCAGATATGCGTACTGTATCTAATTCATAGCTCATCTCATTACATGGTATAATGGCTGACATTAGCTGAGTGAAATTTCTATTATGAAACCTATATAGTTAAATTGAGCTGAATAAAGACAGCAGGAGGGTTTTGTGATGCAGTAATAGTGTCCCCACATCTGGATTTGAAGTCCCACCAGAAGTATGTTACAACACATCTAAACAGGTTGATCAAATACCTCAGGTAACAGGACAGAGATGGACTGCAGCTATAGCTGGTGTCCAGCAGAGTGATCCACAACAACTACAACATGTCTTGGCTGGTGTCAAGCTACTTTACTGTTATTAAAGCTGAACTCAGGCATACAAATGGAGAGTATTCTATCACACTATTGTCTTGCGCCTTATTAAGGTGAATCGGCTTTGAGGAGTCAAAGGGTAAGTTGCTTACTGTAGTATTTCTACTATCTGACAGGCTCTTGTATTTTCAGTATTTATATGGCTGATCCAGTTGGTTTGTGGTCAATGGTAACCCCACACGATATTGTTAATGGGGATTCAGCAATAGTAATGCCATTGAATGTCAAGAGAAGATGGTGGTTAGATTCTCATTTGTTGGAGTTGATTATTGCCAGGTACAGGTATTTCTGCTATAATGTGTGTTTTGTTAACGCAAATTGGCTGTAATGTGATTGATGAATCGTAGATGCTGTTTGGATAACGTAAACTTTCTGCTGTAGAGGTATAGCGATTTTCTACAGTGATTTCTTATGGGGATTTTGTATTGTGCGAGGTCACACGAGAATGCAACTATCGTGTTATAGGAGAAATAACTGTACTTGTTTGGTACAAATGTTACTGGCCACTTACAGAGGAAGGAAATTCATGAATGAAGCAACTGAAGCTGGCTTGTCTGGGTTAATACCCTAAGGAATTCCTGTACTTGTGTTATGCAAATGGTACTTTTCAGGTATCAACGTCAATGTGCCATGTATTGAGGGGTGAAGGTCATTGTTTAATACAGCTCAGCTGAACTTGGCTATGCCATCTTCCTGCGGCGGTGAGCATAACCACAACTATCTTCCTTTGTGCTAGGTACGACTCCAAGTAGTGGAAGGGACCCCATATCAGCTCCATCATTCCCAATTCTCCAGCTTTGTTAGGGCTCCTTGATCACACACTTGGTCAAGTTTGGCCTAAATGCCAAGGACAGTAATCACCCTCACCTCAGCTATAGAGTTCTACTCTCTGTCCATGTTCGGACCAAGATTACAACGAGGTCATGAGTGGCATTTACAGTTCTGAAATTAAGGATTAGGAAGCCCATTATTGATGACTAAGTGCTGTTTGACAGCACCATGATTGATAGCACCTTCAAGCATTTGTCCTGCTTTTATGGACAGGAAGTATCTGACTGGGCAATTTAGCACATTTCAAGAGAGATGGCAATACTATGGCTGTACTGCAACAGCTTGGCTAGCAACATGGCTGCTTCTGATACACAAGTCTTCAGTAATATTGCTGAAATGTAATCCAAACCTTAACCTTTGAGATATCTGGCGCCTTCAGCCATTCCTCAATATCATATTAAGTGTAGACTTGCCAGGAATGGAAGGTTTGAGTTATTAAGAAAGATTGGATAGGCTGAGACATTTTTCACCAGAGCTTAGGAGGTTGCAAAGTGACCTTCTTGAAGTTTTTAAAACAATGAGGGGTATAGATAGGGTCAACAGGAGGTGTGTTTTCCCGAGGATGGGGGGGTTTCAAGACTAAGGGGCACATTTTTAAGGTGAGAGGAGAGAGATTTAAAAAAGACATGAGGGGCAAATTTTTTACACAGAGGATTGTTCATGCGTGGAATAAACCACTTGAGGAAGTAGTAGATATGGGTACAATTACAACATTTACAAGACATTTGGATAAGTACATGAATAGGAAAGATTTGGAGGGATATGGTCCAGGAGCAGGACATGGGACTAGTTTAAGTTTGGGAGTATGTTCAGCGTGGACTGGTTGGACTGAAGGGTCTGTTTCTGTGCTGCATGACTGTATGACTCTATGATGTTGGGAACATTAGGGGAAAGCTGGGATCAATTATTCATTTGGCACTTCTTACTGAAGATGGCTGCAAATGCTTCAGACTTGCCTTTTACAGGGCTGGGCTTCTCTATCTTTGATGATAGGGATAGTTGTGCAGTTTCCCCTTCCAGATAGCTTTTAGTTGTCTATCCATCATCCCCATACATCAATCAGTGAATGAAAAACTGAACGTGTCAACATCAAGTAAGTGAAAGGAAGACAAAGAAAATTCTGTGGTCTGGATTGGTGCTAGCAAACTGGTTCTCCTTGATTTTGTTTCCCCCCCCACTTTTTCACTCTTAAAATCCATGCCTTGGCTGGCTTGTGTGCCTGTATGTGAACAGAAAAACTCAAGAAAGGGACATTGTTTATGTTTGGAGTTATGTTAATAATTCATATTTCCTTTCTGTCATTGGTAAAGACAATTTGTTCACGTTAAAGTTTTTTTTGTTATGGAAACCTGTGATGACTTTGGGACTGGTATTACTTAATTTCTAACACATTACTCCAACGCGTTACGAAACAACAAGCTCCAAGATGCTGATATAGTTGACTCTGCCATGGTTGATAGGATTGGGCTTGCCATCTATGCCGAGGTTATTACTAGGTGGTGCAACCAATTTCATTCCTTGTTTAGACTTTGCAGAAGTTTGTCATTTCAGAATACAAACGAAAACAACTGCAGATGCTATAAATCAGAAACATAAATAGAAATTGCTAGAAAAGCTCAGCAGGGCTGGCAGCATCTGTGGACAGAAATCAGAGTTAATCAGAACAGCTAATTCTGATTTGTCATTTCAGAGGCCTTTTAAGAGTCAACCACATTGCTATGGGTCTGGAGTCACATGTAGGCCAGGCCAAATAAGGGTAGCAGGTTCCCTTCCCTAAAAGGCACAAGTAGACCACATGCATTTAACACAACAATCAACAATGGTTTCATGGTCACCACTGGAGTCACTTTTAATTCCAGATTTAGGAACTGAATTTAGCTGGTGGGTTTTGAATCCATACCCCTGATCATTAGGCTGGACATCTGGATTACTAGTTGAGTGACATTACCATTATGCCTCTGCCTCTCCCCTGAGCCCTAAACTTTCAGAACAACCTCTTGATTTTTCTTTATTTACCCTAGTTGTATTCTCAAAACTGTCAAATGAAATGTTCTTTTCATAAAATTGCATGTTTTCTTGAACAGCAGGGTTATTTTTGAATAGCTTTTGGATTCTGGAATGATGCAGCACAGAAGGAAGCCATGTGGCCCATCATATTGTGCAGGCTTTTTCATAATGCTAACTATTTCCGTCCCTTTTCCTATTGTTTTTCTATTTTTCTTCCCTTCTCATACAAATTCAATTTTCATAGGAATTGCCAAATTTATCTGCTTCCATCCTTCTTTCAACCTGAATCATAACAACTTGATCTGCAATCAATGTTTCTCAAGATTCATAAGCACAATACTGGTCAAAATTATTTTTCTCCAAATTCTAATGGTATTCACACTGAACAAAGCAGTGTATTTAGTCTGATCACAAGAGGCATAAAATAACAGTGCATATACTATCTGTAGTGATTCCTCCAGTAAAATAATGAATGTGCTGCTTGAAAACTTGATTTGCCCTTTTCTCGTTCTCTATTCTTCTGCACAGCCAGCATTTACAGACAATGAAATGAAAACCTGGAAAATCTTAATATCATCAAGCTGTTCAGGCAAGTGCACTGTGAGATGACAACTGAGCCTCTTGGCATAACCTCATTAATATTCTTTCAGAAAATAATGAAGTGATAGCTCACAGATGCAACTAGTGCTGTCTGAAAACTTGATTTGCACTTTTCCCATTCTCAATTCTTCACACAGCCAGCATATGTAGACAATTAAATGGAAACCTGGAAAATCTTATTACCATCAAGCTGTTTGGGCAAATGCACTGTAAGGTGACACCTCAGCCTTTTGGCATAACCTTGGCAATATTTCAGTGGGAGGCAAAGAAATAGCAGGAACAGTCTGCTACCAAGCTAAAGCACCAGCAGCATACCACACTCCAAATTTGTCAATTACAGTACATACTCTTTTATCCTCACTTCTAGTCTCCTATGTCCTAATTAACTTTCTACCTATGTCAACAGTTTACTTTTAATTTCATGAACTTTTATGTTTGCTAACAGTTGGTATTATTGAACCTTGTCAAATTTCTCCGGAAGTTGAGATAAATAATGTCCCCTAGCACTCCCATATAGTGGTCTCAACAAATTCAACTCAATTAGACATTATTTACCTTTACATATCCATGCTAGTTCTTTAACCTGCTCATGTTTGCCCATGTGCTCAGTCACTCTGATGCTAACAACAGTGACACAATAGTAGTTGTCTCTCTATGTTTTTCTTAAAACTATATTTTGCAATCCTCAGCCAATCTAACAGTCAGAAAATCTCAGGAATCACAGCAAATAGGTCAATAAACTAGTACCAGTGATATTCAAAGTATTTTGGTTTACCACCGTCCAGTCTGACGACGATCTCAAATGGACTTACATGCAGCTGTCTCCACAAAAATAAAATAAATATGATATTTTGGGGCAGTAATAAAAACATCCCTTAATCAACAGTGACCTGCATGAGATGGTTTGGCATTCATACTACATTGCTCATCAATTGATCTACTAGCAAATGAACTTACTTACCAAAGACAATGAGGGATATGGGAAAAAACACTAATGTGTTATGATCTCTTGTAGCTAGTCGAATTCTGGGTTTCAAGAACATACTTATATAACACCTTTAACACAATAAAACACTCCAAGGGACTTCAAAGAGCGTTCTGAAACAGAATTTAATTCTCAGTCACTTACAGGGATACGAGACAAGTGATAACAAGTCTTGGCTGCAGAGGTAGGTTTTACCTTAAAGGAGGAAAGAAGTAGCAAGTTGGAAAGATTTAGGGAAGAATTTCCAGCGACTGGGGCTCCAGGCAACTTAAGGCTCAGGGTCACCAATGGTTAAGCAATTAAAAATAGGAAGTTTAACAGGTCAGAATTGTATGAGTACTGATATCCCAGAGATTTGTGGAACTAATGAAGATTAGAGATTGGTAAGGTCTGGAGTCCTGGTAGGATTGGGAAACAATGATAAGAATTTTAAAATAGAGGCATCACTTAACAGGAAGAAAGATTTCAAGTTCAACTTTAGACAAGTAGTCTATATTACCTTCACTTTACAAATCAGAAGGCAAGTTGAGAGTGGAAGTAATTATGGGTAGTTTAATGCATATCTTAATGGTAATACTAAATCAAATCATATCGTTCCAACTTCTAAAACTGTTTGATAATCAAAATATCACTGCTTGGAAATACGGTCATCAGCACTGGATCTCTCCTGTGCTAAACAGTTTGGAGGTATACCAGCAGCAGAAACATGAACGAAGATGAACATAATTCCAGCGTCAAGTCATAGTAAAACAATAATCTGCTGGAATGCACAGCAACTATAAAAGGCCGACTTTATAAGGGTGTTGCTGAATGAATACACAAGGTAACAAGACGTGAGAGAAGTAGGCCATTCAGTCCATTGAGTCTGTTCTGCCATTCAACGAGTTCAAGTCCAATCTGAAAATCCTCAACTCCACTTCTCTGCCTTTTCCCCTTAATGATTAATTATTTTACTGATTAAAAATCTGTATATATTAGCCTTGAATATATTTAATAACCCAGCCTTAACAGCCATCTGTGGTAAATAATTCCACAGATTCACTGCTCAGAGAAGAAATCTGTCTGTCTTTAATGCTTGGCTCCTTATACGCACTTTGGTCCTAGACTCTCCCACTAGGGGAAACAGCTTTTCTGCATCTAACCTGTCAAGTCCCCTAAGAATCTGGCATGCTTCAATAACATCTCCTCCCTTTCTTCTATATTTCAATGATTACAGGCCCAATATACTCAATCTGTCCTCATATAACAGTCCCTCCATACCTATTAGCCAAGTTAATCTTCTCTGGACTGAATCCAATCCCAATATATCTGTCCTTGGATAAGAGGACCAAAACTGTTCAAAATTCCAGTGTGGTCTGACTTGTGCTTTGTACACTGTTAGCAAACAGTTTTCTATTTTTGTACTCCATTCCTTTTATGATGAAGATCAACATTCTATTTACCTTCTCAATACACACTGAACTTGAATATGATTTTTATGATTCATGGAGGACTCCCAAATGCCTCTGATACATCAGTTTCTGTAGTCTTTCTCCAGTTAAATAATATTCAGCACCTCTGCTCTTCCTGCCAAAGTGCATAACCTTACATTCCCCCACATTGTATTCCATCCACCAAGATTTTGCCCACTTACTTAACCTATGGGCTGCAAACTCTTTTCATCATCCTCATCACTTGCCTTTCCACTATTTTTGCCATTTGCAACCTTCACTATAACATCCACTATAGTACATTCACTTTCCTCATCCAAGTCATTAATACATATTGTAAATAACTGTTACCCTGGACTGATCCCCATGACTCTCCATTAGTTACAGGTTGCTTTCCTGAAATACCTCTCTTATCCCAATTCTGTCTTCTAATTAGCCAAGAGTCAAATTAAGATCTACAGTCAAACACCTCTAGGCAACCTTGTATATGAGAGAAGAAACATTAAAACATATTCTTTGTGTATATTTTCATGTCCCTTTGGGTGTTTTAGGTTAACTTTGTGCTTGTATTTTGTATTTGTTTGATGTCTGGGTTCATAACCCAAACATTTACATTGGTTTATATGGGAATGTACGTTTTGAGTAATGCAGTTTTGCTTAATGCAATAAGTCAATTCACAGTGAAATAGAATAAATGTGCAATACTTATGATTGGATTCACTTATTTCAACAAGTATCAATTGTTTTCCCATAATGATACAAAATAATAGAAAATGTAAAAAAAAGTTCTATTCAAACTGTTCAGAGATGTGATTTTACACCTTTGAAGCAGATGGGATATGAACCCTGGTCTCTTTCCAAATATCAGTGGATCATTTTGCTTGACTAAAACAAAGTTATAACTATTCTTTCAAAGGCCTTCTTGTGGCCTTTTCTGGGTCTGAATAACTGTGTTGGTCTCTCTATTCACAACCAGGAAAGTGGAAAAATCTCAACATTATGTCAGTGAGGAGCATGATGATTTGTCGAAATCAGCTAACAAACTGATTCTTACTAGCTGATAAGAAAAAAACATGAAAGCTCAACTCAGTCACATTCAGAAAATCTAACCAAATCTATGTCTTTTAATCAAGAAATCTACATGTGTACATTGTGCTTTAGTTTTTCTTTTCAATGGAATAATGGTCCAAAGATTCATAAACATGACTGGAATACTAGTTAAAGTGAGATGGTCTTATAGATGAATCTGGTAATTTATTAACAGCATTCATGCTTAGGTACTTAACAATTTCTGTTTTAAACTCAGTAATAACTAGGATATCAGGACCTTCCTCAGCAGCTGTGTTGCAGATATTTCTAAGAGAAAAAGTCGTATTAGGAACACGGAGACAGGAGAGAGACTGGGTTGAATTTTACACAGTCAGTTGGGGAGGCCCGACATCAGATTTTTGGCAGCAGGAAATCCTGTCTAGAGTAAGTTGGAGGTTGGAAGTGACAACTTGGGACTCCAGCTACCAACAACATGGATGTCAATTAAGCTAATTAATAAACAAATTTACACCCATTAATACTGAAGCCACCATAATTTAGTCATGGCTCAGGGATTACATGAAGGCCACATGGATCTACTGTACTCTTGGCAGGTTGCCCAGCAAAACCTGTCAGGTTTCATAGAATCAATCATCATAGAATCCCTACAGAGTGGAAACAGGCCCTTCGGCCCAACAAGTCCACACCGAACCTCAGAGCATCCTACCCAGACCCATCCCCCTATAACCCACCTAATCTACACACCCCTGAACACTACGGGCAATTTAGCATGAACAATCCACCTAACCTGCACATCTTTGGACTGTGGGAGGAAACCGGAGCACCCGGAGGAAGCCCAAACAGACACAGGGAGAATGTACAAACTCCACACAGTCACCTGAGGCTGGAATCGAACCTGGGTCCCTGGCGCTGTGAGGCAGCAGTGCTAACCACTGTGCCACCGTGCCACCCTAAGGTTTGCAAGTGACCTGTTAGGGTTGAGTTCGCCCCTCATGAATGAAGCACTCATTGCTGGATTGAGGGACCCCTTCTTGCCCCGATCCTTCTCAAGCTCCCTCTCTCACTTTCAAAGCGACCTGGGGTCTCCCTCTGATCCTGGACTTTGGATGGTGCACTGCAGCCAGTAGATATTACTGGCAGCAATGGCAAACGCTGTCCTCTGATTGGCTGGCAGCTCAGTGCAAGGGAAGTGTGCTGCTTAGGACCTCAATTGCAGGGAAGGCCACATGAAAGCCAATTAGATAGCTGAAAGGCACATCATTTGGTTGGGCTTTCCCATCACGAAACTGACAGGGCTTCCCTGTTGGTTCTTTGAGCAGTGAGTAAGAAACTATCATTTTGACAAATCCCAGGCACTGAACCAAACAATATATTTCTGCAGGAATCTTGGACAGATAAATCATAAGTTAGGTTGTTGAATAATGCACTCAGATGCCATTACAACATAACATATTGCAGTTAAACTCAAACTACAACTCATGCTGAATTCCTCACCCTCCTAAAAAATTCTGCAGCTGCTTTTGTTGATGACTGCTATATTAGCTCAGTTGTCTGGATAGCTGGTTTGTGATACAGAGTGGCAATTCCTGCACTGGCTGAGGTTACCATGAAGAACTCTCCTTCTCAACCTTTCCCTTCACCTGAAGCATGGTGACCCTCAGGTTAAAGCACCACCAGTCATCTCTCTATAGAGACAGCAGCCCTATGGTCTAGCAGTGCTATGGTGACTTTACCCTCATCATAGTGGAAATGTAATGTATTCACAGCTCTAGATTGCTCATGCTTTTTTGACAAGATCCTGCAGTGGAGCTTAATTGCTAAGGTAGGGAGTCATAAAATAGTGGCAGAGCTTTGTCCTGTATAGTAAAGTGACCTTGATCAGAAAATGGTCATTAGTAGTGATTTTTTAAGGTATGAGCCACAGTCAACTTTGAGACAGACACATAAATCAATTTATGAATTATGTACTCCAAGTCCTTAATTGAGCACACTCCAGTGGGAGAACATGTTCGCAATGTGAAATGTGGTGAAATTGTTGAAAACAGCACTGATTACCCCATGCTGTTAAATTATTTTGATAATATGAAAAATAGCACTACAAATCTATAAATATTTCAACTGGTCGTGATCACAAAAGGATTTGGTAGAAACAGCAACTTGTACTGAATTGTAATTCAACAATGAAACTGTTATATATCACAGGACACCATCAGCTGCTTGATGCAATGCATGGATATGCCAATGAAATACCATCAATTGAAAATTTAATATTTAAAATTTGATTAAAGGAAATATCTGGATTTAATCCTCTCATGGGGCACTAATAATTCTGCATTACAGCAAGTTCAAAAATATTTTCAGCAAAAAAATCCTTTTTTAATGTAACTAAATAATTTCAGCATTTAAGGTATTATATCAGCAAAACAATCTTAATTCCATGAAATCCATCAAACACTATGCTGTTGAACAGTTATTTAGGTTATAAAGTTTAACTTACTGTTATCTTAAATTCATGCACATTTCAAATTGTCATTAATAACATAATTTGGTATTTTAATTGAGATACACACACCAATAAGGCAATACCAATTAAACTGTCTAACACAGAAAATATAGACAAGATAAACCAGACAGGCAAGTAATGCTATTGGAAATAAAATATAGCTGCCTCAATTTCGTGAGCAGAATAATTATCTGGATGTTCCTATCTTACCAGTTAGTATATTAGGTCGAAGACAAATAAAGCAACTGAGGAGTGAAATGGAAAGCAAAAATAGGTGATGGTTATAGAGAAATAGCATAAGTAAATGTGGGCATCAATCACAAACATCAATGGATTGTACCCTATAAAAAGGTTTATTTTTCCCAGGAGTAATACAACCAATACTTACATATATGCACATTCATCATCTTAGCACAAAACTTGCACATTGCCTCAAGATCATTTAGTTGTCCTTGAAGAAATGAGACTTGTGCCTCCAATTCATCCTCCTGGAATTTAAAAGTAAAAGAACTCTTAAACATCTTAACATGTTTTTATGCTGATACACCATTGTTGCAGAAATTTGCCTTCTCATTTACTGTCTGTTAAGTAAAATTTGGAAATATTCTGTTATGATCTTTAATTGACAAACTACATATTTAAAGGTTCCACAAAGAAGTTAAGATGCCAATTGGCCGTGAAATCAATTTTAGGATGTAGTTAGCCTATTTGTTGCTTATCAATAATAATCTATTTGGTTTCAAAAGCGATCCGCTGATGAATGCCAAGCCTCCAATTCCCTGGCTGTCCTCTGTTTGGCTTGTCATTCTTGGAGGCTTGGCATTCATTTGTGGACTTCATCAACAAAACACATTGAATTAGACCCGATATCCTGACCATTACCATGCACAGCTGGAACTGACACCTACCGGAAGCAGCAAAAACCAGACCATGTAAATTCGATCTGGCACAGGACAACAGTGCTTCACAGGAGGCTCCACAGCACCTAGTAAGGGGACAAAACGTGTGCTACCAAACCTTCCAGCTCGGCGAACGCACCAACATCTACAACCAGCATCCGAGCTACAAATCTTCACTCAAACCCTGAAGCATTAAAGCTGTTTTAGTAGTCACTGGAAAGAGTTGGTTGAGTAAGATACCTTAAGAAAGGAATGATACTTTACTAGGATTGAGTGACTGTAAAGGATAATGCTAAGAAATAAAGGTTGAATATTTGTTTTTGCTGCATATGTTAAGGTCTTTTCACTTTTTCACGCATATATCTTTGCTTGCTTTTTCTTTTGTGTAATAAGCTTATGTGCTTTTGTTATGAGATTGGCAGCCTTAAGTGAAATTATTCTGTGACTAATCATCATGCAGACTAAATACAATAATAAAACTTATGATCTATCAAACCAGGTTCCACTCTGGAATCTCACTTGTCCAGCATTACCATCAACTGGGGTCATAATAAAGCTGTGACTCCTGGCAGGGTTAGAATTCACTAAATCTAAGGAGATATGAATATTTAAAGAAACTGGTTAATGGAATGCTCAACATAAAACAGGAATGTTGTTGTGAAATATTTTATATAAACTGATCTTTCAAAATTACTTTGACTGTTACTAAGACTTTTCTGGGAGTAGAAGACATGACAGATCATTTGAAGTCTTTGACTAAAGTTAAGCTGAGAGAAAGAGCAGATGAATTGAAGATAGAAATAAAAACAGGATCTTGCAAGGATGACATGCTACAAAGTGACTTTCTAGCCTTTAGAATTAAAAGGATGGAAAGCTGAAATTAATGTGTCACAACTAGAATCAATTCAGATTGTTAGAAATGAAAAAGAGAGTTAGAGGAAGAAGAGAGAAGAGGAGAAATGGAAAGAGAACTTAAAAAGCAACGGAAAAGAAACTACAATTTAAAAATATTTAATCCAAGTAGGAGAGAACTTAAGTAGTATGGTTTGGAGAGAGAAAAACTTTGAGTAAATGAGGAAAGACTGGTTATTAGTTATAGGCATAAAACAAAAGAATATCAAAATAAAGAAGAAAAGTTATAATATAAAGAAAATAATATGCTTCCATTGTAATAAGACTGGTCATAGTAAAGCCAATTGTTGGAAGCCAAATGGGAGACCAACTGCAGTTATAGAAGTGACTAACGAATCCTCAGAAAAGGATGAATTAGGAAAGGAAATGGATTTTAAGACTAGCAGCAAAACAAGAGACACATTCCTTTAGAATTTATTAAGAAATTTGTAATGTAAACAACTTTGCTCATCTCATCCAACTCCTTGACTACAGATAGCACCAGAGTCATTGATCCATGACATCAATGGCTCCAGCCAAGTCATTGCATTTTAATGCTGACAACAGTGAGGCTACAAGCAAGTATTGTGACAGGCACTGTCATACATGGCTCATCTACATTTAGATCTACACCACGAGTGAAAGGACAGAATAAGTGATGATTCCACACACCTTTGCAGGCAATGTTGTATTCAACTATTAGGAACGGAGATTTCTGCCATTCCAGACTAGGAGGTATACAACTGGGGAGTTCAATGGCTTGTTGAGAGGAGCTGTACAAAGTGCTGCCTCACTCAGGTTAAATACCGTCCTACAGGATGCTTGAGCATTTCAGGGCAATTTAGCAATTTGTACAAACTCTGAAGTATTGAAGGACAACTGATGACGGAAGGTGTAAAGGAGGTACCTCATGATTGATCCCAGTATGCTGTCTAACATGAGACACTGCAATGCATTCAAATTGAATTGAATCATTTATTGTCATGTGTATTCAATATAAATGTCGCCATTCTCATTAACTTAAAATAAAAAATAAAGAAAGATCACTTAAAGAGAGTCTAACTTCTCCTCTCTGCTGCTATAGTTCCGCTTTGGACTTCACCACCCCAAGCCTTAAAAGCCACCTAATTTCAGCATAATGCCATGTCACACTGCCCTATCTCACTAATTGCTGCTGCCTCTGAAATGACGATCTGTAAAATGCAGATATTTTGCAATGGGATCAGCTGAATTATGTTTACCGCGAAGCAACTGGTAGAAGCATGCAAGGCATAAGTATCGGGAAATCCAAAGTGAAGTCCTGAAGGATTTAAGTGACATGCGAGTTGGTCCAAATATAGCAACAACGATGTTGTCAGATTGATGGTTTGTTGATGTGGTTGAAGGGTAAAAGGATGGCATTCATGCTGCACCAGAATTATGAAATTATGGTGCCAGTGCAACTGGAGAAGGACCAGAGAAACAGGTGGGAGGGGTGGGGGGCTGTGCTATCACATAACTGTTTGGACATTCATTTTGGGAATTGGTGCTGTCTAGTTTCTTGGGGAAGGGTTCGGGGGTATAGGGTGGTTGGAGTCATGAGCTTCATAGAAACGAGGTGAGAATAACCATTAATGAGATGCAAAAGCATGGAAACAAGGTAATTGCTGCTCATTGACAAGGTTCAGAACTGTTTAAACTTGAGGTGAACATTGAAATTTTTTGATGAGGTTGTGAATTTGAATTTTTCATTCTCGCTATATTTTCCCAATTTTACTTGCCATTTCCCACTTTTCTCAAGGCCAAGAAAATCCTGCTGCTGATCCTGGGAGGACCACCCGCACCACTAACCAGAAGCTAAATGGAAACAGCCTCTTTAACACTGTGACCGCAAGAGCGGGACAAAGACTGGATACTGTGCTCAGCTCTGACCCAAGCACAACAGTCATAAGGTGCGGTCAGAAACTTGCTCACAGGGCTTTAACATTCTAACTGAAATGCAAGTTAGTTATGAAATGAGATTTGCAAATGAATCAGTTTAAGTTCGTGATAATATCTGCTATTTTTTCAAGTTATATAAAGAAAATCTACTGTGACTACAGTAAAATGACTTGCCACTGAAAGGTTATCAGTCTTGTTATAAGTTGGTTCAGTTTTTCAAAAGCCACATGTGGTAAATTTACTATGATTTTTAATTTTGTTCCACTGCTTACTTCTTAGGACAGGCCAAATGAATGAGGTGTGAGTCCATTTGTAATGTTCTAACTCAATAGCAAATCTTGTTCCTTTACAAGTTCTGCTTTAAAAAACTGCCCTCTGCTGCACAAATCCAGGATTCCTGTGACATACAGACAAATCTATTCTGGAGCATTTGGACTGGGTAAATGAGTTAAATAACCTACACTCAAATTGGACAAAGGCAGAAAATTTGATAAAGCATTTGCTTTTAATGTAATACAAAATATTTCATACATGTTATTTTCTTCTTTACGATACCCTTATTTTGGAGGATTGCTGATGGACAATCTCACTTCGCATAATGTGTGTTGCAATTGTCAAAACAAGTAGCACCATTAACAAAGAATAAGTAAAAATATTTCAATGTTCTGATTCCATATTGATTTGTCAGTTTGAAGCAATCGTGCACTGTAATGATCATACAAATCAATATAAATAGTCCATATATTACTATCTGATCTCCCCTGGCATGCTTGCAGTAGGCCTGATGCTTATTATTTTGCTTTTTTGTTGTAGTTCTTTTCCCTTTGTGTGTCTGTTTTTTTCTCTGAGTTCTCTGCTATCCCACTCTCTTTGTTAAAGAGTCATACAGCATGGAAACAGACCCTTTGGTCCAACCAGTCCGTACCAACCATAAACTAGTCCCACCTGCCTGTGCTTGGCCCATATCCCTCCAAACATTTCTTATTCATGTACTCATCTAAATGCCTTTTAAATATTGTAACTGTACCTGTATCCACCACTTCCTCTGGAAGTTCATTCCACATGAATCACTCTGTGTAAAAAATTTCCCCTCATGTCTTTTTTAAAAACTTTCTCCTCTTTTCTTAAAAGTATAGCCCCTCGTCTTGAAATGCCCTATCCTACGGAAAAGACACCTGCATTCACTTTATCAATACCCTTCATGATTTTATAAACTTCTACAAGGTCAGCCCTCAACCTACTATCCTCTGGAGAAAAAAAGACCCAACGTATTCTCATAACTCTTCCCATAACTCAAACCCTCCTTTCCTGGCAACATCCTGGTAAATCTCTTCTGAACCCTCTCCAGCTTAATAATATCTTTCCGATACCAGAGCGACTAGAACTGGACACAATACTCCAGAAGAAGCCTCACCAACACCTTGGACCTCAATATAACGTCCCAACCACAATACTCAAAACATCTGAGCAATGAAGGCAAGCATGCTAAATGCCTTCTTAACCACCCTATCTATACGTGATGCAAACTTCAAAGAAATTATGTTCCTGAACCCCTAAGTCTCTGTTCTATAACAGCATCCAAGGTCCTAGTTATTTTTGTTTCTTTCCCTGCTCAACTTCCCTCTGGGTCTTGTGTTTTGGTGAGAATACCTGCATGTTATGGACATCAATGACTGCAGGTTGTACTTTGGATGGCATATACTGAAAAATGTGGCACTCAGTGGCTTCCTTTTCGTTCCTACTAATTTCTGCTCTTCCTCTCCTCCTCCCGCCCTCCCTCCCAACCCCTCCTTGTTGTGCTTCTTTTGAATTATTGCTTCCCCTCCCTAACAATCTCCCACACCTGACAAATAAATGTAATTCTTCTCTATTGAATTTTGTACATAGTTTGGTGGGGGGGGGGGTGCAGCGTGAGGATTTGTTGACCTAGATTCAGGAGGATCAATGGCACATTACCACGGAGCTCCCTCCTTAACAGCAAGCCTACATACGAACAAAAGGAATGCAGCAGTCCACCATTATCATCTCGAAGCAACTATGGATAGGCAATAAATTCTGCCCAGTCAGGAATTCCCACATCCTCTGAATGAATTTTAAGAAGAGCAGTGGCACTCAATAGAGAGGGGATGATCAGCCTGCTGCGGGTAAATTATGCCCTCTTCAAACATATTCAGTCAGAATGGGTTAGGCTATTGGAAACATTCATCTTGGGCAGAGAAGAAAGATGGGCTTGGGGGTGGGTGATTGATAAGCACCCTCAGTGGCATGGTGTGTTAGATGTTTTGCAGGGCAGTCAGCAAAATAGGTTACCAAGTTGTTTGGTAAGGATGTTCTCTAGTTTCTGAGGCCCCTTTTTTTCTTCTTTATTCGTTAACGGGATGAGGGTGTTGCTGGCTCGGCAGCATTTATTGCCCATCCCTAATTACCCAGAGTGCAGTTCAGAGTCAACGACATTACTGTGGATCTGGAGTCACGTGTAGGCCAGATCAGGTAAGGATGGCAGTTTCCTTCCCTAAAAGACATTAGTGAACTAGATAGGATTTTCCCAACAATTGGCAATGGATTCACGGTCATCATTAGATTCTTAATTCCAGATATTTTTCTTGAATTCAAATTCTCCCATCTGCCATGGTGGGATTCGATCCTGGGTCCGCAGAATGTTATCTAGGCCTCTGGATTAACAGTACAGCAACTATACCACGAGGCTATTGCCTCCCCCGAGTACACAAACATCAGTGGTGGGCAAGTTGTTGAAGGGAATCCCGATGGAGAGGGTTTATTTGCATTCGGAAGAGCAAGGGCTGATCAGGGATAGTCAACAAGGCTCTGTGTGGGGGAAATCATGTCTCACTAACTTGATTGATTTTTTTGAAGAAGTGACAAAGAGGATTAACGCGGGCAGAACAGCAGGCGTGATCTATATAGACTTCAAAAAGGCATTCAACAAGGTTCCTGAAGATAGACTGGTTAGCAAGGTTAGATCACATGGAATACAGGGAGAACCAGCCATTTGGATACCGAACTAGCTCAAAGGTAGAAGACAGAGGGTGGTAGCACAGGCTTGCTTTTTAGACCCAAGGTGACCAGTGGTGTGCCACAAGGATTGGTGCTGGCTCCACTGCTTTTTTTCATGTATATAAATGATGTGGATGTGAACAAAGGAGGTATGGTTAATAAGTTTGCAGATGACACCAGAATTGTAGGTGTAGTGGACAGTGAATGTTATCTCAGGGTACAATGGGATCTTGAACAGATGGGCCAAGGAGTGGCAGATGGAGTTTAATTTAGATAAATATGAGGTGCTGCATTTTGGGAAGGAGATTTATATACTTAATGTAAGGTCCTGGGGAGTGTTGCTGAACAAAGAGACCTCGGAGTGTAGGTTCATAGTTCCTTGAAAGCAGGTAGATAGGATAGTGAAGGCGGCTTTTGGTATGCTTGTTTTTATTGGTCAGTGCATTTAGTATAGGAGTTGGGAGATCATGTTATTGGCTATACAGGACATTGGTTAGGCCACTACTGGAAAACTGCATGCAGTTCTGGTCTCCCTTCTATAGGAAGGATGTTGTGAAACTTGAAAGGGTTCAGAAAAGATTTACAAGGATGTTGCCAGGGTCGGAGGGCATGAGCTTATAGACAGAGGTTGAACAGACTGGGGCTATTTTCCCAGGAGTGTCAGAGGCTGAGGGGTGACCTTATAGAGATGTATAAAATCATGAGAGGCGACTTATAGAGATGTATAAAATCATGCAGGGCATGGTTAGAGTGAATAGACAAGGACTTTTCCTTGGGATGGCGGAATCCAAAACTACAGGGCATAGGTGAAAGGGGAATGATTTAAATGGGATCTAAGTGGCAACTTTTTCACGCAGAGGGTGGTATGTATATGGAATGAGTTGTGAGAGGAAGTGGAGGAGGCTGGTACAATTACAACATTTAAAAGTCATCTGATGGGTATATGGATAGGTAGGGTTTACAGGGATATGGGCCAAATGCTCGCAAACGAGACTAGATTAATTTAGGATATCTGGTCAGCATGGACGCCTTGGACCGAAGGGTCTGTTTGTGCCGTATATCTCTATGGCTCTATGCTTAATGGAAAGGGGTAAGCTGGCAGAAATAGGGGACCTTGGGAGAGAAGAATCATACTGTGGGTGCTGGGATGGGAGTTGGAAGAGTGTGCCAGGAACTGACAACAACATTCGTCTTGGTAGTGATAAGTTTGCAACTCCTTCTCCAAGAACGTTTCATCTGTCTCCATTTTTGACATGCTAGCACAACCAACAAGTAGTGTTAGTGCGGGACAAATTTATTGATTGTGCTAATTTTTTTCTTGTTATGGTGCTTGTTCAGAGAAAAGCAATTTGAAGGTTTTGGGGATTGTGTGGGTGAATGTAGTCAGTAAAGTGTTGCAATATGGAACAAATGAGCAGTCATTTTCTATAGTGGCAGAGGGTAGTATAGTATATTGTATACTGGAACATGTAGAGAAACACAGGAGGTCAAAGTGACGCAACAATTCAAGGGGAATTTACCTCTGAAGGCCAAGAAAGAGCCCAATGGTTTACATTTATGTTCTGCCTATAAACTTGCTTCAGGCTGTGGGGGGATGAAACACAATTGCTCAGTTACTGTATACATGCTGATCTGCAGGGATTCAGTGGCATTCAGAAACTGCTATTTTACTTCAGGGTTGTAATAATGTTAGGTGGTTTTCCACTGCAATTGTGGAATTGTTTATCATCATCATCTACACAATAGATACATAAAAATTAAATTTATACATAGAACATAACAGCGCAGTACAGGCCCTTCGGCCCTCGATGTTGCACTGACCTGTGAAACCAATCTGAAGCCCATCTAACCTACACTATTCCCTTATCATCCCTATGTTTATCCAATGACCATTTAAATGCCCTTAAAGTTGGCGAGTCTACCACTGCTGTAGGCAGGGCATTCCACGCCTTTACTACTCTCTGAGTAAAGAACCTACCTCTGACATCTGTCCTATATCTATCACCCCTCAATTTAAAGCTATGTCCACTCATGCTAGCCATCACTATCCGAGGAAAAAGGCTCTCACTGTCCACCCTATCTAATCCTTGGATCATCTTGTATGTCTCTATTAAGTCACCTTTTAACCTTCTTCTCTCCAACGAAAACAGCCTCAAGTCCCTCAGCCTTTCCTCATAAGACCTACCCTCCATACCATCCTGGTAAATCTCCTCTGTACCCTTTCCAATGCTTCCACATCCTTCCTATAATGCGGCGACCAGAACTGCACGCAATATTCCAAGCGCGGCTGCACCAGAGTTTTGTACAGCTGCAAAATGACCTCACGGCTCCGAAACTCAATCCCCCTATCAATAAAACCTAACACACCGTACGCCTTCCTAACAACCCTATCAACCTGGGTGGCAACTTTCAGGGATCTATGCACATGGACACCGAGATCTCTCTGCTCATCTACACTACCAAGAATCTTACCATTAGCCCTGTACTCTGTATTCCTGTTACTCCTTCCAATACAATACGGATACAAACAATGAACTCTGTGCCTTTGGTGACATTCAAAGACATTTTATCATGAAACTCAAAAGTTGTGTTTTTGAAAAGATACCAGAAACATAGACCAGCTTGAGACCCTTCAACAGGACCCAGGAACATGCTGGCAAGAAAAAAAATTTAGAATGGAGCATATATGCATTTTAACTTTCCTCGCCTGTCGTTCAAAAGACAATGTTAAAATTATACAAAATGGACTAGAAGAAAAATTTTCTTGTGCATTCATCGTGAATATTATAATAATGTAGTGGTACAAAGCCCATAACATTCTAGTACAACTGTGTCCAGAAATGAAACTTCGCTGATTGACAGAAACAAATGATTTGCAGAGAGGATTCTTAATCAGTCACTTCAAACCTTCACCTAGCTCAATGAACTGGGAGCAGAAAATCAATTACAAACAGGATTACGATAAAATTGCTGAGGAAAAGACATAATCAAATTTCAATCATATACAGATTTATTAGAACAAGCCTCAAAAGTTGCAAGTCCCCCAGAAGTATTGTGGAATTGGTGCAGAATACCAAACAGCCACAGCAACACAAAACATAGAACAGGCCCTTTGGCCCATCATGTCTATGCCGATCAACAAACCCCAAACTACACCAATCTAATTTATCTGCACTTGGTCCATAGCCTATCATGCCTGGCATTTTAAGTATTCATCTAGATGTTTCTTAAATGTTGTGAGAGTAATTGCTTCCACCACCTTCTCAGGCAGCACGCTCCATATATCTACCACTGGCTAGGTGAACATTTTTTTCCTCAGATTTCCTCTACACCACTTGCTCCTCACCTTAAACATATGACCTCCGGTCTTAGACACATCTGCCAAGGGGAAGACATTCACATGGTCTACTCTGTCTATGCCCTCAATTTTGCATGGGTCAATCAGATCCCCCAAAGCCTCCTCTGCTCCAAGGAAAACAATTCCAACCTATTCAGTCTCTCCACATAACTGACACTTTTCATCCCAGGCCAACATCCTGGTGAATCTCCTTTGCACCCACTTTATGCAATCACATCCTTTTGATAATTTAATGCGCACAGTATTCCGCCTGTGACCTAACCAATAATTTATAAAGTTGCAACAAGACTTCCTTGGTATATTCCATGTTCTTGCTAATGAAGGCATGCATCCCATATACCTGTTTCAGAGATAGTAGGAACTGCAGGTGCTGGAGAATCTGAGATAACAAGGTGCAGAGCTGGATGAACACAGCAGGCCAA
>JAHRHZ010000013.1:56960303-56985062 GCA_024137785.1 Ginglymostoma cirratum
TTGGCCTGCTGTGTTCATCCAGCTCTGCACCTTGTTATCTCATTCCATATACCTTCTTTACCAATCACCCTATCTACCCGTGTTGACAACTTCAGGGATCTATGGACTTGTACACTGTCTTCCTTTTGTTCCTCAGTACTCCATAGGTACCTGCCATTCGTTGTGCATTACCTGTCCCTTGTTGCACCTCCCAAATGGCATGACCTCATACTTACCAGGATTAAATTCCATCTGCCACTGCTCTGCCCAACTCACCAGCTGATCAATATCAGACTATAGCCTGAGACCATTCTCCGAACCATCAATACCTCTAATTTTCAGGTCACCTTACAACTTTCTAATTAAACCTTTGACCTTCACATCCAAGTCGTTATTATGAATAACAAGCAGTAAGAATCCTAGCATCACTCCTTTTGGTACACCACTGGTCCCAGGCTTCCAGACACAAAACATCCCTCTACCATCACCCTTTGCTGCATTTTGCAAAGCAGTTTTAGATCCAGTTTGCCAGCTTGTCTTAGATCTTATATAGGCTCTTACCTTTCGGACCAGCCTTCCATGTGGGACCTGGTCAAAGGCCTTACTGAAGTCCATGTAAACTACATCAGCTGCACTACACTCATCTATATATTTAGTCACCTTTTCAAAAAACTCAATTAAATTAGTCAGACAAGACCTCCCTTTAAAAAAATCCATGCTGACTATCGCTGGTCAATCCCTAGCTTTCCAAGTGTTGATTAATCCAGTCCCTCAGAACTTTTTCCTATAATTTCCCTACCAATGACATCAGACTAACTGCTATGTAATTACCTGGCCTATCCCTGCTGCTCTTCTTGAAAAAAGGAACTATATTAGCCATGCTCTAGGCATCTGGCCCTTCACCTTTGGTCAGCAAAATATTAAATATCTTTGCCAGGGCCCGAGCAACTTCCTCTCTTGCCTTCCATAGCAGCCTGGGATACATCTCAACAGGTCCTGAGGATTTAATCAACTGTATGCTCCCTAAGACATCTAATACCTCCTCCGTGTTAATCTTAACATGTTCTAGAACCTCACCATCCTGATATCCCCGGCTATAATGTTTTTGCTCTCTGTGAAAACAGGTGAAAAGTATTCTTTTAAGACTTCATCCACATCCATTGGCTCTATGTACAGGTTGTGCCTTTGGTCTCTAATAGGTCCCACTCTTTCCCTGGTAATCCTCTTACTTTTAATATGCTTATAAAATGCCTTGGGATTTTCCTTGATTCCATCTGTCAAAGATATTTTGTGGCCCCTCTTTGTGTTCCTAAATTCCTTTTTAAGCAACCTCCAACTCCTTCCACACTTTTGAAAGGCCTCCCATGTTTTTAATGTGCTGTACCTGGCATATGCTTCCATCTTCTTCTTTATCAAACTCCTGACATCCCTTGATATGCAGGGTTTCCTGGGCTTGCCTTTCTCTTCACTGTTCGAGGAACATGTTAGCCCTGAATTCTCGCTATAACACATTTAAAAGACTCTCGCTTTCCAATTGTAGACTTACCTGCAGGTGGCTGCTCCTAGTCTATGTTTGCTAGATCTTACCTAATGATATTGAAATCTACCTTCTCCCAATTTAGAAATATAAGTTCTACACTATCCTTATTCCTTTCCATAATGACTTTGAATGACTGAGTTACAGTCATTATACCCAAAATATTTGCCCACTGAAAATTCAACTTGTTGACTGGCTTCATTCCCTAGGATTAGGGTCTAGCACTGCCCCATCTCTCGTACTGGCATAAAAAGCTCTCCTGGAATCATTTAAAAATTCCACCCCACCAAATCCTTTTGCACTAAAGCAATCACAGTTAATGCTTGCAAAGTTGAAATCCCCTACAACTATGATGCTGTTTCTCTTGTATTTATGTGATTTGCCTACATATCTGTTTCTCTGTCTCCCTCAGACTGTTGGGAGGCCTCAATATAATCCAAACAAAGTAAACTCTGTTTTATTTCTAAGTTCTACCCAGATGGCCTCATTTGAAGATCCTTCTAATGCATCCTCCCTAATTACTGCAGTGATAGTTTCCTTTATCAATAATGATAATCAAAATGAAAATAATTAAAAAGGGCCTCCACCTCTCTTACTTTTCTCCCTATTAGCCCTGAATCTTCTATACTGTGGAATATTGAGCTGCCAGTGCTGTCCTTCCTTCAACTATATCTCAGCGATTGCAACAAGATCATATACCCATGTGCTGATCAATGCTCTCAGTTCATCCACCTCACCAGCACTAAAATAGACAATTTAGCTTTCCAGGCCACCAATATTCCTTATCCTGTCCCTGTCTTCTCCGCCTATTGGACCATCCTAGCATGCCTCCTGTATATGACAGGACCTTGCTTTTGACTTTACGTCTAGTCTGTGCCCCATCCCCCTGCCAAATCAAAGAGATAATTACACTCAATAAGTACTGTCATCCAAAAAACAACTATAATCATAGACTTCTATACTGCGCAAAACATAATAGCTGAATGAAGAAAAAAAAATCTGCTACCAGGTCTAAAACATTAATCAACTGAATACATCTATCATAACAGTTGGCTACCCACAGCCCAATTAGCACACCTTATCAAGAGTCTGTTCCAAGCTTTCACAGTAACCCCTAATCATGTTGAAAGTAAAACCTAATATTATAATCAACAAATAGTACAAACAAAGAGCTGTGAGCAAGAGTTAGCTAAATATTGTCTAGATTCAGTGGATGCCTTTTAGTATTTTCAGACTAATAAGCACCATTTAGTGATATACTTTTTCAGCTATAAGTCAACAACTGATCTAAGACATGGTTTATAGGATGTCCAAGGGCAATGCTAATGGGTGGCACGGTGGATCAGTGGCTAGCACTGCTGCCTCAGTGCTAGGAATCTTGGGTTCAATTCCACCCTGTCTGTGTGGCGTTTGCACATTCTCCCCTTATTTGCGTGGTTTCCTCTGGGTGCTCTGTTTTCCTTCCACAATCCAAAGATGTGCAGGGAAGGTGAATTAGCCATGGAAAATGCAGGGTTACAGGGATAAGGTGGGGGTTAGGTCTGGGTGGCATGCTTTCCAGAGGGTCAGTGTGGACTTGATGGGCCGAATGGCCTGTTTCCACTCTGTAGGGATTCTCTGATTCTATGGTAGTACAGAAGGGAGAGAAAAAGGTATAGATATGTGTTATTTGTAGGTATGAATAACAGAAAATAGGTCATCACTGAAGAAATCAAAACTGCTAATCATGACATTTTGCTAACAGAGGAGCTGGGGGTAGAGAGGAAAGGCTGTGTGATCAAAATGGAGGACAGTGTATATGGACTGAAATATGTGAACTCTATGTTTAGCTCTGGAAAGTGCCCAAGTATAAAATATGGTTCTGTTCCTCCAACTTGCATTGGGCTTTGGTGGAACACTGCAACAGGCCTAGGACAGAAACCTTAGGATGACAGCAAGTTGGTGCCTTGAAATAGTGAGTAACTGGAAAGTCGGGTTCATTCTTATGCTTATAGACAGAGTGGCAATGTTTCGCAAAGAGGCCTCCCAATCTGCATTTTATCTCACCAACATTGAGGAGACTATATTGTGAACAATGAAAGCAGTAAAAGAGATTGAAAAAAAAGCACAATTAATTGGCTGCTTCGCCTGGAAGGTGTGTTTGAGGCCCTAAACAATGAGGAGGAAGGAGATAGAAGGACAAGGGTTACACTTTTTTATGACAGCTTGGGAAGGTGCAATAGGACAGGAGAGGGGCATTGGTGAAGAGGTATTAGGAGTGATGGAGGAGTGTAGCAGGGTGTCGCAGTTGGAATGGTCCCTGTGGAATGCAGATTTGGAAGGCAACAGAAGATGTGTATGATCATGGTATTCTGCTGGATGTGACAGAAATAGGGAATGATGGCAGAAATCCTTTGAATGTAGAGGCTGGTAGGGTGGAAATGGAGTACAAAGAGAATCCTTTGTTGTTGTGGGAGGGAGGGGAAGGGTTGAGGGCAAAAATGTGGGACATGGGTCAGACACTGATGAAGGCTCTGTCAACCATGGTAGTGGGGAAACCTTGGTTGAAGGAAAAGGAAGACATGTTGGAAGCACACCTGTGGAATGTTTTCTTTTTATTCATTTGTACATCAAAATGGTGCTGGATTGTGGCGACAGGACACTTTTCACTGTATCTCCTCAGATATTTGTCGCAATAAATCATTCATTTATTTAGCCTCCTCTGTTCCAAGGAGAACAAACACAGTCTGTCCAATTTCTCTTTAATAACTAAGACTCTCCAGCCCAGGCAACAACCTGGTAAATCTCCTTTGCACCCTCTCCACTGCATTCATATCCCTCCTATAATGTGGATTCCAGAACTACACGCAATACGCCAGCATTGGCCTAACCAACATTTTATACAGTTCCACCATAACCTCCCTGCTCTTAAACTTTATGCCTCAGCTAACAGAGGCAGGTATTCCATATATCTTCTTAACCAATTTATCTACATGTCCCATTACCTTCAGGGATCAGAGGACATGCACACTAAAGTCCCACTGTTCCTCGGTGCTCCTGGACAACTACTAATCATTATATACTCCCTTGCCTTGCTTTTCCTTCTCAAGTGCATCACCTTACACTTCTCTGGCTTTATTTCCATTTGCCACTGCTCAGCCTATCTGACCAGTCTGTAGTCTAATGCTATCCTCCTCACTATTAACGACCCTACCAATTTTTGTATCGTTTGCAAACTTACTGATCAACCTTTCTATGTTCAAGTCTAAACAATTTATATATACCACGAACAGCAAGGACCTAACACTGATCTAATTGGAACCCCACTGGCCACAGGTTTCCAGATACAAAAACAACACTCAACCATCACCTCTGCTTCCTGCCACTCGGCCAATTCTGGATCTAGTTTGCCAAATTTCCCTGGATCCCATGGGCTCTTAACTTTGCTGTCAGTAGCCACTGCAGGACCTTACCAAAAGCCTTGCTGAAATGCAAGTAGACTGTGTTGAATGCATCTACACAATTGGTTACCTCTTTGGAAAATTCGATCAAGTTGGTCAGACGTGACCTTCCCTTTACGAAACCATGCTGACTATTATTGATTAATCCTGACCTCTCCAGGTACAGATTAATTCTGTCCCACAGAACTACTTCCAATAGTTTCCCCACTACTGAGGTTAGGCTGATTGGATTGTCATTTCCTGGTTTATCCCTTGCTCCCTTCTTGGATAACAGCACTAAATTGGCTGTCCTCCGGTCCTCCAGCACCTCTCCTACGGCCAGGGAGGAAATGAAAATTAGTACCAATGCCCTAGCTATCTTCTCCTTTGCTTCACTCAATAGCCTGCGATATATTTCATCTAACCCAGAAGATCTATCTATGTTTAAGTCTGCCATACCACTAAGAACCTCCCCTCTTTTATGCTAATTTCTCACCCTATTTGTAAATCCACATCGTCCCTCCATTAGTAAGCGTTAACACAAGGTATTTATTTACCATAAGACCACAAGACATAGGAGCAGAAATTAGGTCATTCGGCCTATCGAGTCTGCTCCACCATTCAATCATGGCTGATAAGTTCCTCAACCCCATTCTCCTGCTTTCTCCCCATGACCCTTGATCCCCTTGATAATCAAGAACCTATCTATTTCAGTCTTAAATGTACTCAATGATCTGGCCTCCACAGCCTTCTGTGGCAGTGAATTCCATAGATTCACCACACTCTGGCTGAAGAAGTTTCTCCTTATCTCCGTTCTAAAAGGTCTTCCTTTTACTCTAAGGCTGTGCCCTCAGGTCCCAGTCTCTCCTACCAATGGAAGCATCTTCCCATCATCCATTTTGTCCAGGTCATTCAGTATTCTGAAAGTTTCAATTAGATCCCCCCTCATTCTTCTAAACTGAGTAGTGTCCCAGAGTTCTCAAACGATCTTCATATGTTAAGCTTTCCATTCCTGGGACCATTCTCGTGAACCCCTTCTGAATCTGCTCCAGGGCCAGTACATACTTCCTGAGATATGGGGCCCAAAACTGCACACAATACTCCAAATGTGGCCTGACCAGGGCTTTATAAGGCCTCAGGTGTACAGCCCTGCCTCCGTCCTCTTGCTCTCTGTGGCTCTTAATGGAGCTATTCGTCCTCTAGTTATCTTTTTATCCTTAATATACCTGTAAAATAACTTAGAACTTGCATTCATTTTACCTGCCATTATTCTTTTGTGCCCCTCTTTTTCTGCGTGTTTACATCAAGCATTGAATTCAATAGGAATGGGCTGAATAACTCTGGAAAAGCTGAAGATTTGTTTAAAACAAATACAGTGAATCAGATTGATAATATGGACTATTCATTAGCTGAATTCGAAGCTGTATGAAATTGTGCTATGTAAATATCATATGGTTGATCAGATGACATAAAAGTGGTAAACAGCAAGCACAAGCTAAAGTTTTATGTCAAAGTTCATTAAGGGCAAGAGATAAGCATCTTTGCAAAAAAAAAGACACTAACAGGTCTTAATGAGTTAACTGATAAGCCAACATGGGAAACACGACACATTTGTGATGTTTGTCAGTTGCCCAATTGATCATTTTCTGGCAACTGGCTAGCATTAAAAGATTTGATTACATAGCTTCATTATGTGGAAAATGTATAAAGCAGCCTGCCTCACAAAAGGAAATTTAGCTACTTTTGGGAGGTTGTCTGATCAATAGCTAGAGGTTGAGATGGAGTAGTCTGATCATCTGTTCTGGTCTGATCTTTGGAGAAGTCCACATGAAAGGGTTCACTTGTAATGTAGGCATTACATGAGTAAGATTATTGTAATACTTATTGTGGTTATCTTTGTTTTAATCAAGAGCATTGGGTATATTGCATTCTTGCAAACGTCTTGGGTTATTGATAACCAGAGTAAACCTGACAGATCGGGGAAATTGGCAATAAAGGCCCACAATGTTGAACTGGGAACCAACTGACACAAAATCATTAATGAGAAACTCAACCAAGTATGGATCAGTGATTTACTTCTACTTTTTTAAAATTGCTGTTCTGTACTCACTGCTCATGATGCAGTCTTCTCTGTACAGGAGGCCAAAAGCAGTTAAGGTGTTCATCACACTGAAACCCTCCATTTAAGCCTGACTCTGAGCTTCTGGTCACTTGTCATTTTAATTCTGTATTTCACTCTGTCCTCAATCTCCTATGCTGTTCTTATGAACCTCAGTCGAAACCTGTGCAATAGAACCTTATCCGTAGATTAAGCACTTTACAACATTTCAAACACAACATCAAGTGTGGCATTTCAGATCAAAAGCACTGCTCCCATTTTTTTCCAGACAGCAGCTGATGATAAGAAGCCGGTTGGTCATTCAATCGTTTCTATTTTCTACCCTAGCACAGACCCTCCTTTTCCTCCCTACTCTTTTTCTGCATTTGTACTTGCTTAAAATCTGGCACATCTACAACTTTTATTTACTTTTGGTGAAAGCCTTGAAATGATAACAATGATTATCTCTTCACAGAGGTTGCCTGGACTGCTGAGTGTTTCCATTATTTTCTGTTTGTATTTCCAATTTTCAGCATTTACAGTATTTTGCCTTTGCATTAAAGAATATAACTATAATCTGATAACAGAATTCTAATACCAGAATATAATCTAACAACAGAATAACACTAAGTTGCAACAGTAATGTTGACAAAAGCTGCTTGAACGAACTGAGAAAGTTTTAATAGGTATGAGCTACATGTTGAGGCAATAGTAATTTAAAGATAAACGGCAAAACAAATACTAATTTTATCAACATGCAAGAGATCAACAAATGTACTGATATTGATCAGAAAAAAAGTGCAAAAGGTCTTTGCACCACTCAGTTTCCTTCAAGTGGACTGCTTTTTCGGGTGTGGAGGATGACTGGCAAAAGAGATCGTACCTAAGTCATAGATACGCATGGTTTGGCAACTTTTGGATTTTCATTCTCTAGTAATCCAATAATTTAACCATAAATTTACAATACATATTTTAATTAAAAATTATCTAGACCTTGGACCAAGGTACCAAAATAAGCATCCAAATTATTAACAAAACAAATACATCATAATTTACGCGTACAGAAAGTAATTATTAAAGCTATTAGAGTACACGAGTTATTTGTATCAAAACAGACAAAGAAATAGTAGGAACTGCAGAAGCTGGAGAATCTGAGATAACAAGGTGTAGAGCTGGATGAACACAGCAGGCCAAGCAGCATCAGAGGAGCAGGAAGAACGTCAGCCTTCCTGCTCCTCTGATGCCACCTAGACAAAGAAATAGCTCAGTTTCATGATTGTTTTAGATTATTTTGGCGATATGATGGCACATTGTAGTCTCCATCAGTGCTGTAAACTTTTATAAACTTAGAAGAAATCACTAGAACTGTGGTGCATAGATTACAACAGGATTTAAAGTTAATCGAGCCTTATGGACTAATTATGTAATGCACACCTTTAAGTGTTTTTAACAGATGTGAATTTATAGGTTTGCTATCTTGTCAATTTACTTTAACATAATAAGATGATTATTCACTAGGTTAGTTTCAATGCTATTAACTCTCCAATTAGTTGTGAAAACATTAAGATAAATTAGCATCCTTCCATTTCAATGGTTACCAGAAACACCTGGAAAAAAACCAAATTTGCCTCACACCAGAGATGCTGCCTGAATTGCTGGATTGTTTTTTAGAATTTTTGTTTTTATACAGAACAATTAACATCAACATAATATCATTATGTTAAACAAAATTACTTGACAGATGTTCGTTGACATTAGGTCAGAAATAAATAATGTTCTTCATGGTGAAGTAAGGAATGCACATTGAGGGATAGGTTTATTAGATCATGCAAGAAGCAAATATTCACGCTAGGGTATAATAATAAATCAAGCCTCATCTAAAAAGACCTGCTTTTACTTCTCACTGTTTAGCAAAAACATCAATATGTGAAAAAGGCTAACAAATTTGTGAAAGAGAATGTCACTTTAAAGTCACAAGTACAAATTTTAAATGTTAATTTTTGTTCTTAAAAAGTTAGAAGTTTGCTTTTATACTGAAAAATATAATTACTCTAACAGTCGGAAGATATTTGTGTGATATCAGCAGCTGTGACAGTCGATGGAGGTGGCAGCAGCAGGGAGATCCTCAGTCATCGAGGTTCCGTTACCACTGGAACTGCATCAAACTTCTGTGCAACAGCATTCCCACGTTAAAAGATGTCCCGCAATAGGTGTCTACGTAAGCCTTAGACTATGTTTAGATGTCACCTCAAGGCCCTTGAGAATTAACTGCTATGTGAAACGGATTCTCTGCATCAGCTGGGAGGACTAACATCAGTGTCCTCGAAGCAGCTAACAGCACTAACATCGGTGTTCTCGAAGCAGCTAACAGCACCAGCATCAAGGCCTTGTCCGAAACCAACCCAGCTGGAATGGCCACATGCTTAGGATTCCCGAGTTCCAACTGCCAAAACAAATCTTTTCTCAGATCAAGGAAGGTACTCGAATGACAGCAGGGCCCAGGAAGCACTTCAAAGATTCCCTGAAGGCTTACCTCAAGAAATGCAAAATAGATGTCAATGCATGGGAGACCCTTTTTCAGAAGAAACCAAATTGGAGAAAGCTCCTGTATGAAGGGATACAATTCCTTGAGAACACCCAGCAGCAAGAGAAAACGGAACCCGAGAAAAGAATGCCAGCAATCTCAAGGCCAAGGGCTAATTCCAGCACCTGAGAAAACCTACCAAGCGTATGGTCAGAGATGCAGCTCTAGGATCAGACTCACCAGCCACACAAGAAACCATGACTAGTGACACAGGATTTCCTAGCTGGACCGTCATAGTGGTTAGGGAATGATTGCTGATGATGACGACAACACAGGAGGTGGCCATTTGGGCCACAGATCAAACCATGAAGAGAGGTTGAGCAGTTTGGGCCTGAACTCAGTGGAGTTTACACAAATGAGAGGAGATTTTTATGGCCCATGAAAGGATGGATGTGGAAAGGCTTTTTGATGGGTTTAAGACCAGAAGGCATAATCTGAGAACAAGGAGTCACTCATTTAAGACCGAGATGAGGAGGAATGTGGAATTCTTTACTGCAGGCTGTATAAGCTGGATTGTTACATATATTTAAGGCTGAGGTAGACAGGTTTCTAATTATTAAGGGAATCAAGGGTTATAGTGATAAAGAAGGGAAAGTGGAGTTGAGGATTATCACCTCATTGAATGGCAGAGATGGGCTGAATGGCCTACCTCTGCTCCTGTGTCTTATGGTCACTACTCTCTGCCTACTCCTTGCATCCTGCAAGTCGTTTTCTATTCATATATTTATAATTCCCTTTTAAGAGTCTTGCTTGAATCTTCCTCCACCAAAATGTCAGGTAGTGCATTCCATATTCATATCAGTTGCTGATAAAACATTTTCTTCATGTTGCCTCCTGTTCTTTTAACAATCCCGTCAAACCCGTGTCTTCTGGCTCTTAACACACTCATCATTTTTAATAGTTTCTCTCTGTCTACTCTATCCAGAGCCCTCGTGATTTCAAGCATCTCAATTTAATCTCCTCTAAATCTTCTCTTCACCAAGAAGTATAGTCCTGGCATCTGCAATCTCTCCTTGTAAGAAGGCCCCATTCTTTGAAAAATTCCCTATTGTTTTTGTAGCCTCACAAATGCCTTCACATTCTTCCTGCAGTGTGATGCAGGAGAAGGTCTTGTGGCTTAGTGTGTAGTGATCCTACCTGAGGCTCTGGGATTTGAGTCCCACTGCAGGATTTGATGGCCACTGAAAGTGCACTCATGTTTTGGCCAAACAGATTAATTATCAACTTAAAAATCTTTCCTACAGAGGTAGCAAGACTGGGAAGAATCTTATGATAAGAATCCTATTCATGGCAGCTGCAACTCAACAGCTCCCCATACAGGTTTCTTGCCATGAGCTGCACTCTGTGGCAAGCATACCATCACTTTGAGGGACTGCCACAAAAGAAGTGTAGTGCCCAGGATTAGACATAATGCTCCAGATGAGGCTGAACATGGTTTACAATGAACAACCCATGCCAGGTCTACATTATTTATATGAAAAATATTGCAGGCATCATACTTCAGCTGTTGCATTTTCTGTGTTGTATTCAGTTATCATGCTTGTATTATGCAAATTTATCTGTATTTTCACTTGATTTGACATTTATTTAAACAGCAACCAATCAGAAATATAAATTAAAAAGTTATTTGCTAATTAAATGAATAAAAAAAGTCATTAAAAATTCCACAGAAGGCTGTAAAAGAGACTCGAGTATGAATTTTACAAGTGTTTTGGCTTGATTCACTTGTTGAGAGAAAGAATGATTGAACAGCAAAAATTAAAAATAACTGTTATTCTCATCAGTTTAAAAAAAAACACAGAAACAGGCTCCTTGACCCAAGAAATACTTATGTATGCTCTCTACTCAGGCCTCTTTCCATCTTTCCCACTTAATTTCATCGACTTAACTTTCTATTCCTTTCCTTCGCATATCCATACCTAGCCTCCCTAGCATCTCGATTATTGGCTTACACTTTTACATACTCTGTGGGCAACACATACTATTTAGTATGTTCAATTTTCTCTTCATTTCTTCAATTGCAGAACTTAAATTAATTTCCTTTTTTTATTTATTCATGTGACGTGGGACATTGGTGATGGAGTTAGCATTTATTACCCATCACTAATTGCCCTGGTGAAGGTTGTAGCAATCTGCCTTCTTGAACCGCTGATGTTTGTTGAGTGCACACAGACTCAACAGGCTGTTCGGGAGGGAATTTAGGGATTTTGACCCAGTAACTGAAGGAGCAGTCATATAATTCCAAGTTAGGATGATGAGTGATTTGGAGAGGAACTTGCAAGACTAGTTTTCCGCATGTTTTCTGCCATTGCAATTCTAGCTGAAAGTGCTTGTGGATTTGCAATGTGCTGTCTAAGTAGCCTTAATGAATTTTTTTGCAGTGGACCTTGTAGATGGTGCACACCATTGCTACTTCTGGCCACAGGTCTGGACTGCTGTCGGAAGTACACTCATCCATGCTTGTTGATAGCGGACAAGCTTTGGGGAATCAGGAGGCAAATTACTTGCTACAGGATTCCTAGCTTCTGACTTGCTGTTGTTGCCACTGTATTTCTATGGCTAGTCCAGCTCAGTTTCTGGTCAATGATGACCACCAGGATGTTGTGTAATGAGGGATTCAGTGATTGTAATGCCACTGAATATCAAGGGGAATTGATTAGATTGTCTTAAGTTAGACATGAATGTGAGGTTGTTGACTTGCTCGCTGAGCTGGCTTGTTTTCATTCAGATGTTTCGTACCATGCGAGGTAGCATCATCAGTAAGGTCTCCGATGAAGCCGTGTTATTCTGCTCCGCTTAGAATTTATATTGTCCAGTCCGTTCTGGTGAGTAGTGTCATTTCTAGTTTTGTTCTGTATGGGTTGGGAAATGGCGTCCAATTCTATATGTTTGTTGATAGCATTGTGGGTTGAGAACCACGCCTCTAGGAAATCTTGTGCGTGTTTATATTTGGCTTGGGCTACTCTAATTATGTTGTTCCAGTTAAACTGACGGCCTTCATTATCTGAGTGTACTGACACTAAGGAAAGTTCGTTGTGTCGTTTTGCTGCTAGCTGATGTTTGTATATTCTGTTGGCTAATTTCCTTCCTGTCTGTCTGATGTAATGTTTATGGCAGTCATCGCATGGTATTTTGGAAACTACGTTGGTTCTGTATGTTGTGGGAATGGGGTCTTTAATCCTTGCGAATGTTTGTCGTAGAGCGGCTGTGGGTTTATGTGCTACCATGATTCCTGGTGGTCAAAGGAGTCTCAACAGTTCTGATATGTTCTTGATGTAGGGCAGTGTGGCCAGTATGTTAGGGCGTACTGCGTCCTCGTGTTGTTGTCTATTTAGTAGCTGCCTGTGGATGAAGTTGCAGGGATATCTGCTCATAGCGAAGATTTCATATAAGTGCTCTTCCTCTTCCCTGCGTAGTTCCGGAGTGTTGCAGTGTGTCCTAGCCTGTTTAAATAGTGTTCTAACACAGCTTTGTTTGTGGACACTGGGGTGGTTGCTGTGGAAGCTGTGGATTTGGTCAGTGTGGGTTGCTTTCCTGTACATTGAGGTTTGGAACTCCCCACTGGTCATATGTTCAACCCTGACGTCCAGAAACGGAGGCTGTTTGTTGTTTTCTTCTTCTCTCGAGAATTTAATCTCCATAAATACATTGTTGATGAGGTGGTGGGTCTCTTCTAGTTTGCTGCATTTAATAATGATAAATGTGTCATCTACACCGGATCTACAGTTTAGGTTGAATGTGGGGGAGGGTGGTGTGTCCTAGTCTTTGCATGACTGCTTCTGCAATGAGTGCTGAGATGGGTGACTCCATTGGTGAGCCATTGATCTGTTTGTATACTTCACCATTAAAGACAAAATGTGTGGTGGGACACGGGTCTAGTAGTTTGAGTATGTTGTCATTGCTGGTGGAGCTGCTGGTCTATGTTCCTGTTTCCTCTCGTAATGTGGCCAGCGTTTCTTTGGCTAGTGGGATGTCGACTGATGTGAATAAAGCAGTGGTGTCAAAGGATACCATAATCTTGTCATTGCTGATTTTAACATTCTTGAGGGTATTGACGAATTCTTGGGTTGAGTGGATGGAATGGGGTGATCCGTTGACTGGGTGTTTCAGTCTCTGTTGTAGGTTCTTGGCCAGTTTGTGTGAAGTTTTAATGGTCTCACCTACAACCCGAACTACAAACCTTTGCTAAAACTTGAAATGGCATGAATGTTATTTGCCACTTATCAGCCCAAGCCTGGATATTGTCTAAGTCTTTCTGTATCTGAACATATACTGCTTCAGTATCTGGGGAGTTACGAATCACACTGAATATTCTACAATCATCAGCAGCCATCCTCATTTCTGATCTTATGACAGAGTGAAGGGCATTGATGAAGCAGGGTGGGCCTAGGATACTATCCTGACGAATCACTGTTGCAATGTCCTGGAGCTCGGATGACTGACCTCCACCAACCATAACCATTTTCCTTTGGGCCAGATGTGCTTCTAACCAGCACTGCAGACAAGTTAGATTTTATTTTGGAATACCTCAATCATCAATTCTCAGCTACAATTCTAAGACTAGTAAGTGTCTCTCATTATTTTTACACTTTTAGAAGTGCAAGCTTAACAATAAATATACAGAGGAAATTTCCTTAGTGACAAAATAGGAACTAAAACCTTGATTCATGAGACCAATCCCAAATGATTTGAAAAGAAACTAAGGATTCCATCTGTTAAATTTTACAAATAGATCATCAAGTGCTGCTGAGGAGGAAGGTTTCCATTCACATGAAAGTACGATTGATACAGACCGTATCCAAAGGAATTGGATTGAAGGGGTTAATTTTTCATCTGTTTATATTCATCTCTTTCAAGTGCTCAATCAAGAATATTGACGAGCGTAGGTCAACAGTATTAAGATACAAATGGTATGTTATCCTAGGATAATGATATAATCTAGCAAAGAACTGAGAGAATCCCCTAAAATGAACAAACAACTAATTATATATTTAATTAACATGAAAATGAGCCTAAAAAGCTTATGGCTTCATGATCTTACCCCTTGTTTGGCATTTGCTTAAAATGTGAAAACACCACCTTTTGATGAGAGTGATTATTGAAAGGACTCACCATATCTTTTCTTCCACCCATTGATTTGCTGTGAGACCGTGAACGAGAGATTGTATTAAAGAATGAATCTTTTTTTGCAGTAGAAAAGGGAGGCGATGCTGTGTTATCTTTTGCAGTTGGCAAACTTTCAGTACTTGGCGAGGAACTAACATGAGTGGCACCATGACCTACAACAAATTGTTTAAAGGAACAAAAATTACCAGAGATTTCATGATGCGTGCTTCAAAGGTCTTTTTGTCCAGTTCTGCATTAGTACAATACTGTGAAACTTATTCACATTATTTCCCAGACTGTATACAATGATGATGGAAAACATATGCCATAAATATATTTTATACATATATCCGAATGATTCATAACAGTGAATATTCCAAGATATGGACTCACCATTTCATATTTCCAAATGAAATGTGCATTTTAATTTCATTTTAAGTTCAAATTATGGAACATTAAGGATTTCTTTTGTGGAAAGTATTCACATTCCTGATAGTATATCTCACACTGGAACGTAGTTCTTTTAACTACTAGCTATTGACTTCACCAGTTTTCTCATTATTAAAATATGGAAGTGACATTTGATATGATTACAGTAAGGTTCAATATACAAAGCAGGTAAGATTTCATTTCTACAATCTAGATTTCTGACATAAATTGTCCATATGCGTTGGTACGTGAAAATGACTGATTCGGAATTGCTGACACTGCATCATGTGCCATTCTATAATCAGTTATTAGTGTATAAAATAACACAAGGATTTAGTGCATGCTGTTATAAAACCAGGTATTACATTTAAAAAACAACTGCTTACTGACTGGCCTGAGGCATAGGATACATTTTAAACAAAGAGTGACAGTACTCTTTTTAAGTTACCTAAACAGCAGTTCCAAAAAGTGGCCAAACATTTACATCGTGTTGTCTGAGATGACCCTACAATTAGTTGAAACAACAGTTAAGGGTCCATCTCTCAAATTCCTCACAGATATTCAGACATAATGTTTCTTCATTTAGGTGCAGACTGACTTGTTAAACTTTATCCCTTTGGGCAATAGATCCCAGCTGAGGAGAGTGCTTCACCAACCATTTTATCTAAACAGCATAAATAATGGACCTGGAATTAGGATTCCCCAGCTTGCTATGACCATATTCTGGTCCTTTTGAGAGTGGAGGTCATGTAATCACAAGTTCTGTGAAAAAGAATTTGGTTTCCACAGCCAGACAGACCATGAATGGCTAACAGTATTTCTCTGAAGCTGTTTGACAAGCATTTGCTGTGGCTGAATCTGACCAGCCAAACACCACAGGGCAGCATCTTCAATTTAAACTGAAAGCTGCTGACATCATAGGAAAAAATGGAGTTCATGTATAAAGATCTTAAATCGTCTCTGCACAAGATCAAGATTAAAAATCAAGCACGGCCCATAAACTTCCAACTCCTTAACCAACGGGGACTGCTCATGGCTATGTTCTTATGGACACAAATTAACCTTTCTTTTTGCACACGTGACAGTCTCTTGGATGTGGGTGTGATGTGAAATAATAAAAATACTATTTTTATCAATTGGGTGTTGAGGACAAGAAACACTATTCCTTTTCTTCTAAAACACACAAGAAAACCTGTCTGTGTATTCTTTTAACAGTCACAGCACTTGGAAAGTTAAATATTTATTAAATAGCTTGTATATTAATATATGTATCTATTAATATGCACAACTGAACTACACTGAGATTTGGTCTGACAATCCTAAATTATTTATCACTGGGAGTATTTAGCAAGTGCTGTCCAATTACATTTAATGCCAGATACAGTGTTTTGAGTTTTGCAAGCATAGGCTGGTTAGGTGCTATCAGTACTTTGCCTGGTGCGAACAACATAGGCATCTGCTCTTGGCAGATAGCAAGGATATGCAAACATATTATGTTACAGCCATTCCCTGGTTCATTCCTCAAAGCAATACAGTGACCAAAGGCAACCTTTCTGGTTTAAATTTAAATAGTCTCAGCAATTAACTGTCGGTCATCATCTAACTAGTGCATGGTCTATGAAACACCTCTACCACAGTCCACTTCCTAACCAATAGATACTTTTCTCCGAATTCAAAACGTTGTTTCCCTTTACATTGGTATTTCTTGCTATTATTTTGATGAGTGTAAGACAAAAATGTTTCACAAAATATATTTTTCATCAGCTCAAAGACTGTACGATCAAATATTGATTTGTTCAAACATAATATGTTTGATCACAATATCTCTTACTGTGTTGTTCAAAATGAACATCAATATAGATATGCTGTATGATTATTCAGTCTAAAATTTATAATGCTACTGAAAAAAAACTTTACAGTCAAGGAAGGGTCACTGCACCGAAACGTTAACTCTGTTTTTTCCTTCACAGATGCTACCAGACTCCTGAGTTTTTCCAGCAATTTTTTTCCTTTCCTACTTTACAGTCAAACTTCATTCATGTTCTAAATTCCAGGATTCAGCAGCTGGTAAACTTGGTTTATTTAAATGTGAAGAGTGGGACACACTGAACTAAATGGACACAAGAGATTCCTTGTAATTTTTCTAGCACTTGTATTTTGTCAATGTGCATATTTCGTTCTGAATAAATAGCCAAGTAGAATTTAGTAAATGCGCATTTAGTGCTTCCTAATTTATACAACCAAGTAGAAAATAGTTCTTATAATGCTGAAATTCTTCAACATTCAAATTGTCGTGTTAATAAGTGGAATGCTGATTTATCCATAATGAAGTAATTATGTGATAAACTTATTAGGACACTGGAAGCAAACTTTTATTTAAAGTAAATAATAAAGGCACAGTGGGGTAAAAAAAATCTTAGCCACTTACTTTATTGAATCACAGAATTCCTACAGTGTGGAAGCAAGCCATTCGGACCATCAAGTCCAGACTAACCCTCCAAACAGCATCCCACACAGACCCACTTCCATAGCTCTGTAACCCTATATTTCCCATGGCTAATCCACCTAGCCTGCACATCCCTGGACACTATGGGGAATTAAGCATGGCCGATCCACCTAACCCGTACATCTTTGGACTGTGGGAAGAAACCAGAGCACCCGGAGGAAACCCACGCAGACACCGGGAAATGTGCAAAAACTCCACATAGTTACCCCATAGTTGGAATTGAACCTGGGTCCCTGGAGCTGTGAGGCAGCAGTGCTAAACAGTGACCCACCATGCTGTGCCCTTATTTCTAAATTGCAGTTTTTCCTTCATTTCTCATCAAAGCAACTAAGTCAAACTCCACTGCTTACATGCTGGTCTGAAGCTAGGGACACCCAGATCCCACAATCCATCACCTCTCCTGATTTACAGCATCCACAGTTCTTTTGGTTTTTATGTTCCACCACCTCTCACTGTTTGCCACAGGGCTTGTGGCTTCCTCCGAGAAGATGCCTTGTGGGGACTCGTTTTAATATGGGAATGCTGCTGCGCATCAACAGACACACGGTCCTTGACAGGAGGGAGATCCAGTTCCCATGGCAAGGCGACCTTGATGATTGGGGATCTCCCTACTACTGCTGCCTTTATCCACTAGCATAGCCATTGACATCACATGTGTATCTTCTGCTCGAGTTGCATTAGGATTTGTTTTGGATTGCACTTTTTCTGGTTCCTTCTCTCTGACCTTACTGTCATGGGTGACCCTGACAGTGATAGAGAACTCTTGACAGTATTGCTCTCAGGATCAACAGAACCCTCAAGCCCCTTGACTACATCTAGGCAGCAAACCATGACAAGGTGTCAGCAATGGTCCTCTCTGATGATAATATGACAGAATCCTATGACATCAAGATAGTTTCAAGCAGGGATGAGTCATCGCCCCCATCCTTTTCTCCAACTTCATCACCACCATTCTTCATCCTGTCAAGAACAAGTTTCCCAGTAGCGTGGACATTATTTACAACCTCAATCGGTTGAAATCCATAAAGAAAATGACACTGATCTCACTTGTGGAACTTCAGTATGTGGACGACAAAGTTATCTCTGCTCCCTCAGAAGGGAATCTTCAAGTCTCGCTTAATGCCTCTGTGGAAGAACTGGTCTCAACCTCAACATCCAGAAGACTTAAACCCTTTACCAACCTGTCCCAGGTCAAGCCCAGTCCATCGTTCCCACTAAGGTCAACAGAGAAATCCTCAAACGTGGCACATTTTTGTTATCTGGGAAGCTACCGCTCATCTAAGACTGAGAGCAATGTGGAGATTCAGCAGCACATCAAATCTGCGAGCGCCAGCTTTGGATCGCGAAGGATGAGAATCTTCGACGACTCTGATATGCTGTTTGAGATGGATTCTCCACATGAGCTGGGAGGGCTGGCAAACTAACATCCGCGTCCCTGAAGCAGTTAACAAGTACCAGCGTTGAGGCTATGATCATCCGAGACCAACTCCGCTGAGCTGGCCATGTGTTTAGAATGCTTGAGTTCTGGCTGCTAAAGCAAATCTTTTCTGTTCAGCTCAAGGAAGGCACTTGGACAAGTGGAGGATAAAGGATACATTTCAAAGACGTCTTGAAGGCTTCTCTCAGGAAATACAACATAGATATCGTTGCATGGGAGACCCTCATTCAGAAGAAATCAACTTGGATGAAACTCCCGTATGAAGGAACACAATTCTTTAAAGGCATTCAGTGGTAACAGGAAGTACAGAAAAGGAACTAGAGAAAAAATGCCAATGATCTCAAGACCAACGACCAATTTCACCTCCCAGAAAAGCCTGCCAAACGTATGGTCGGAGATGCAGCTCTAGGATCGGGCTCATCAGCCACTCAAGGACCCGCAGAACCCATGACCAGTGACATGGAATTTCCTGAATGGACAATTATACTCGGTAACGAGTAATTGCTAACGTCCATGAATTATTCCATGTATTTGATAAATACTTTTCACATTACAGTATTTACAAGCAGAGCACTTGTTGCAGGCAATAAGAAATGTTGAACTTAAGATGATGTTTTGTTTTAAATAGTCTCCTTTAATTCCAGATAAAATGGTTGTAGTTTGAAGAGGGGTATGTGATCTCCTGTGAAATTAACTCAGAAACAAGTATATGTAACATGGCTGCTGAGAGAACAGGGCGTCCAGGCTAAAATTTAACCAATAAGCAGAATGCTGCTGAAGATGCAGTTTTTATTTTGAAGAATCAAGGATTGTGAAGAGTTAAATACCAAGGAATCTTCAGAGGATCTCTCAATGTTGAAAGTTCGTTCAATTATGCTCAGGAAGTTGAGTGAAAAGACATTGTCTAAAAGGACAGTGGAAGATTCAGCCAAGTATGAAACATATGATTGAGGAGGAGGAGGAGGCGGCCATTCAGTCCCTCTGTTATTCAATAAAATCAAAGCTGATCTGACTGTAATACCAAATCTGCACTCACCTATCCTCGCTACCTTTTCTTAACAAGAATCTATCTTTGGCTTAAAGGTATTCTGCTTCCACCATTTTTCAGAAAGTAAATTCAAAACACTTGACGATCACCCAGCCTGGAGGGATTGTCTTATGAGCAACAGCTAACCAGGTCTGGACTCTACTCGCTGGAGTTTAGAAGAGTGAGAAGTGATCTTATTGAAACACATAGGATTCTTAAGGGTCTTGATCGGGTAAATATTGAGAGGATGTGAACCTGATGGGTCAGAGTGCACGGTGTCAGAGTATAGGGGTACCAGTTGAAGACTGGGATATGAAAGAATTTATTCTCTCAGAAGGATGAATGTCTTTGGGACTCCTTACCACAGAGAACAGTGGAGGCAGAGTTCTTGTGAATATTTATGGCTGAGATAAATAGATTCTTGATCATTAGGGGAAAAAATGGTTATTGGGAAAATGCATGAAAGTGGATGTGAGGAATGTTGTCGGATTGGTCATGATCCCGTTGAATGGCAGAACAGGCTCGAGGGGCCAAATGGCCTACTCCTGTTCCTAGTTCTTATGGTCTTAAATCTATAAGAAAAAAACACTTGTCATGTCTGTTTTAAATGGGCACCTTGTTATTTTTAAACAGTGACTCCTAATTCTAGAGTGTAAGACGAAACATCCTCTTCACATCTACTGTGTCAAGACTCTTCAGGATCTCCCCATGCCACTTTAACACACCACTTTGTTCCTTGGCCAACATTTCTATCTCAGCCTTGCTGCAGTGCTCCAGCGAAGCTCCAGTACAAGCTGGAAGAACAACACCTCATTTTCTGCTTGAGGACCCTGCAGCCTTCTGGATTCAATATTGAGTTCAATAATTTTAGGGCTTGAACTCTCCCATGCCCTCACCCCAAACCCCCACACCAGACCTTGTTATCACACAGTCTGCTATTACACACAACTCATTGTTAACCACTAACGGTCACCATTAATAGCTATTCACCCTCCTAGCCAGATCATTATCCACTCCTTTGTCTGCCCAACTGTTCTTCTCTCTTCTTGGGCTCTGTCCCCACCTACTCCTTATCCCCTCCCCATACCCTACTGTCTGCATATAAACTGACATTCTCCGAGCTACAATCAGTTCTGAGGAAGGGTCACTCCACCCAAAAGGTTAGTTCTAATTTCTCTCTACAGATGCTGCCTGACCAGCTGACCTTTTCCAGCGTTTTCTGTGTTTATTCCTCAGGACCTTATATATCTCATTCAACTTGTCTTTAACTCTTCTAAATTCCAAAAGTGCAAGCCTAGCCTCTCCAACTTTTCCTAGGAGAAAACCTAGTCATTCCAGGGATTAAACAGTCAATCTTCTAGCCATGTCAATATGCTACCTGTTAATCCATGAGATTTATTTTCTGTAATAACCTTGACATGAGCACTTTATCAAATGCCTTCTGGAAACCCAAGTTCAAATCCAGTTTCTCTTTATCCAATAGAATCATAGGAAATTAGTAAATGGAAGGACTAGGCCATTTGGTCCTTTGAGCCATTCAACATGGTCATCCATGATCATTCAACTCAATACCCTGTATCTGCTTTCTCCCTACCATTTGATTGTTTTTGCTGAAGCATGAGTGTCAATTGTTTGATCAAACATGATTTCTGTTTCACTAAACCACCTTTTATCAGAGCTATCCAATTTAGTCCCCATGTGCTTTGTAACCTTTAAAGGATATACAATTTTGTTTGCACACTATTTTGTACTCGGTGCAATCTTGCGCTGATTATCTTGTCATCATTTCATTTACAATTGATGTAACTTTGCGCAAATTGACTTCTGTGTTTAGTGACAAAAAAATTGATTAAATTTTGAAAGAAATTCACTTGTTACAAATTATTTTAGGATTCACTTAGAATGTTGACATGAAAATACTAATTCTTCCTGGCAATTATTATTCATGTACTTGAGTTATTAATACATACTTCACAATGTAAGTACTTAGATTGTGGCATATGTTTGCTTAGCATTTAAGATAACTCAATCTTTTCATTTGCTAGAAATCATATACTATGCTTACTATACCCTGTGTGAGTTGACCTCATCTTTTCTTCTAAGCTAAGCTATACTCATATTAGGAGTTGACTCAATGTTTAACCTCAAAAATACATTTTTAGTTGTGCTTTAAGTCAGCATACGGGATCAAATAGCTGATATGGGGACATGCTGCCTAGCAAATGTGTGGGAGACTAAGATACACTCACAAAGAGCAGTCAAAACATGGCAAATGAACAGCAATAGCTGCTCTGACAAAAAGAATGAAATACCAAGCCAACTTTGAGCTAAAAGTACCTGTCAAGTAACTATGTTGCAAAGGAATTTGATGTAAGTGAGAAACTGTTGTGAGAATGTAAGAATGAATCTTCCTTGAAGATTTCCAAGACCAAAGCACATTGTACCTATTGTTGGCCTGAGTCAGGAGATTACATTATAGGTTCATCAGCCATAGTTGCAGAGAATAAGACCATAAGATATACGAACAGAATAAGGCCATTCAGCCCATTGAGTCTGCACCACTATTCCATTATGGCTAATAAGTTCTCAAACCCATTCGCCTGCCTTCTCGCTGCAACCCTTGATCTCTCATCAAGAACCTATCTCTCTGTCTTAAATACACTCAATGACTTGGCCTCCACAGCCTTCTGTTGCAACGAGCTCCACAGATTCACCACCTTCTGGCTGAAGAAAGTTCTTCTTGTCTTAGTTCTAAAGGGTTGTCCCTTCACTCTGGGGCTGTGCTCTCGGGTCCTAGTCTCTCCTACTAGAGGAAACATCTTCTCCATGTGCACTCTATCCAGACTGTCAGTATATTCTGTAAGTTTCAATCAGATCTCCCCTTATTCTTCTAAACTCCATCGTGTACAGACAAAGATTCCTCAAGTGCTTCTCATATGACCAACCCTTCAACCCCACGATCATTCCTGTAAACCTCCTCTGGAACCCCTCCAATGCTAGCACATTTTTCCTTACATACTGGGCCCAAAGCTATTAACAATATTCCAAATGCGGTCTGACCAGAGCCTTATACAGACGCAGCAGCACATCCATGTTGTTGTATTCTAGCCCTCCTGAAATGAATGCTAACATTATATTTATCTTTCTTCCAGCCATCTGGACTGCATGTTAACCTTAAGAGAATCCTGAACCACGACTCCCAAGTCCTTTTGTGCTTCAGATTTCCAAAGCCTTTCCCATTTAGAAAATGGTATATGTCTTTATTCTTCCTACTAAAGTGCATAACATTACACTTTGCCAAATTATATTCCATCTGCCACTTCTTTGCCCACTCTCCTAGACTATCCAGATCCTTCTGACTCCCCATTTCCTCAACACAACCTGTCCCTCCACCAATCTTTCTGTTATCTGCAAACTTAGCAACTGTGCCCACAGTTCCTTCATCAAGATTGTTAATGTATAATGTGAACAGTTGCGTAATGTATAATGTGAACAGTTGCGGTCCCAACGCTGACCCCTGTGGAACTCCACTAGTCACTGGCTGCAGTCCTGAAAAAGGCTCCTTTATCCTCACTCTCCGCCTTCTGCCATCCTTTATCCATGCTAGTACCTTGCCTCTAACAGCACGAGCTCTTATTTTGTTTAGCAACCTCCTGTGCGGCTCTTTTTTAAAAGTCCTTCCAGAAATCCAAATAGGTCACGTCCACTGGCTCTCTTTTGTCCTGTCTAACTTGCGCATTGCCTCCTCAAAAAATTATAACAGATTTGTCAGGCATGTCCTCCTGAAACGTGCTGAATCAGCTCAAGTTTTACCAAAGTAGTTCCAGGTACTCTGTAAGCTCATCCTTAATAATGGACTCTAAAACCTTCCCAACGACTGAGGTCAGGCTAATTTCCTGTCTTCTGCCTCCCTCCCTTCTTAAACACAGGTATTATGTTAGTCTTTTCCAGTCCTACATGAGACCCCACCCTGATTCCAGTGATTTTTGAAAGATCACCACAAGGGTCTCCATAATCTCCTTAGCTGTCTCCTTCAGAACTCTGGGATATAGTCTATCAGTCCATTTTCAGACCTTTTAGCTTCCCCCAGCACCTTCTCCTTAGTGACGGCCACTGCACTCACCTCTGCTCCCTGACTCTCTTGAAATTCTGGTATGCTACTGGTCTCTTCCACTGTGAAAACTATGCAAAATACCTATTCCATTCCTTCACCATGTCTTTGTTCCCCATGACTACTTCTCTAGCCTCAGTTTCCAGCAGTCCAATGTGCACTCTTGCAATCTTCTTGTATAGCCAATTTACTCTCATATTTCATCATTTCCCTGCTTAATGCTATTTCAATTATACTCTGCTAGTTTTTAAAAGGCTTTCCAATTCTCAGGCTTCCCAGTAATCTTCACCACATTTTATGCTTTTTCTTTTGCTTTAATACTGTCCCTGACGTCCCTTGTCAGCCACTGTCATCTCATTCTCCCCTTAGTATGCTGTTTCTTTTTTGGGATGAATTTCTGCTGTGCCTCCAGAATTACCCCAGAAACGCCTGCCTTTGCTGCTCCAACAACTCCCCTTCCAATCAAAGATAAAAGGTACTGCAGATGCTGGAGAATCTGAGATAACAAGCATGGGGCTGGATGAA
>JAHRHZ010000013.1:56985462-57026129 GCA_024137785.1 Ginglymostoma cirratum
TTTCCTGCTCCTATGATGCTGCTTGACCTGCTGTGTTCATCCAGCCCAATGCTTGTTACCCCTTCCAATCAACACTGGTCAGCTCTTCCCTCATGTTTTAGTAGTTGTCTTTACTCAGTTGTAATATCACTAAATCTAATTAAGTTTCTCCCCCTTAAACTGCAAAGTGGATGCTCTCATATTACGTTTACTGCCCCTTCAGAGCTCCTCCACCTTCAAGTCTTTCTCACTTGCATTTTCTATCTCCTGATTCAATTTTCTTCCCACATCCTGACTAATGCTTGGAAGCCTGTACATAACTCCCATCAGGATCTTTTGCCCTTTGCCACCCCTCAACTCTACCCAAACAGATTCTATGGTCTGCTCATGGGGTCTCATGTAGGACTGGAAAAGACCACACCCCCTCTGTCCATCTGCATGCCCTTCTGATAAGACAAAAATCTTTGGATATTTAGCTCCCAAATAACCTTCATCACCCTCAAAACCATCCGCCTAATGCATGTGGCCCTTGAAATGAAACAGGAACTTGAGAATGTAAAGGTTTACAGGTATGGCAGCTTCCAGGGGACCTGGTGCTCTCAGTAAAACCTACCCTACATCTGGAAGATGACAGCTATGTGGGCAAAGCCTGGGCTGCAGCAGTGACCTTGCCATAGGGAAACGAGAGGAAGCAGTGTGGCCTTGCAGAAATTGCAGAAATAACAGCTTTGATATAATTATGTGTCGAGGATCGAGAGATCCCACACAATTGCCAGTGGAATCTTGGAAGCAGCCAGCTGCATAACAATCTAGTTTAGCTGTCACTTGATGGCCACTGGGATATGATGACTGAAGATTTTGCACGAAGTTATGGTGAGGCTGGTGCATGCCTGATGCCAATCTGTGGAGGGTGCAGGCGGTTGCTACGCTCAGTGTGCACCCAGGTCTTGGGGACTGGTGGCAAAGATGGAGCCCCAGACAATTAACTGGCAAGCTACAGCCGCTAGTTACCTGCTCTGACCTTCATTTTGGGCGTTGCCATTATCTAATTTCTCTCTGTCACATAGAAGATTTGCAAACTGCAAGTAAGGAAGGTGAGATTAGGTAATAATATAATGTTAATGAATGCAAATGGGCCACTTGCCTCCCACTAGCGAGATTCTTGTCTCACTGTTCAAACCTTGGGTGCATAATCAAACTTTATCGCTCAACTTCGAGAATTTCAATTTCTCGATCTTGGTATAGTTTCCCTGACTGACTTACCTTTGCCCATGTCATACAGTCATACATCACAGAACAGGTCTTTCGGTCCATCAGGTCTGCATTGACCTAGTTACACTAGTCCCACTTCCCAGCACTTTGCCCATATCCTTGAATATTATGACGTTTCAAGTGCTCATTCACATACATTTTTTTAAAGCTTGTTAGATTTTCTGCCTCTATTGCCCACCCAGACAGTGCATTCCAAATTTCCATCACCCTCTGAGTGAAAGTTGTTTTTCTCAATTCCCCTGTAAAACTCCTGCCTTTCACCTTAAAATTATGAACCATCTTTATTGACCCTCCCACTAAGGAGGATCACTGTTTTTAGGATCTGGGAGATCTCTGCACCAAGATGTCAGATCTTTAACAGATTGTTAAGTTTGATTCCACTATAATTTTTAGTTTTTTTTTTCAGTCTTCGACAAGTAAAAATTACAATATCGATCTGTTGTGGTGCGTTAAATTCAGTGATTGCATTCATAATTAAAAGAAGCAAGGTTAAAATGACCCAAGGTGAGATGATCTTCAGCAGTCTTATGGTTGCCTAAGTGCAAACACTCAAACTAGGTGTAAATTGAGATTGCATTTTGAGGAACGGTCATTGTTTGTTTCCTCACCTCCATTAATATTTTATGAATGGATTTATCCAACTACCCTTAGGCCAACTGAAGTTCTTTATTGGTGAATTTATTCTTTCTGTTCCTTGTGACCTTTTATTAGTGGCAGATGATTATCTTACCACTGTGGACTACACCGACTCAGTCACAGTGGTTAGAAATACTACAAGACTGTTTTGTTTAAATGAAGTAGTTTGATTCACTAATGTTGAGAAACATACTTCATTTTATATTATGTAAAGATGAGTTGGGCTGATTGAATTAAGAGTCCATACCCAATTGATATACTGTATAGTGTTGTACAGAGGGTGGTGCGTATATGGGACGAGTTGCCAGGGGAAGTGGTGGAAGTGGGCACAACTAAAAGACAATTGGCCAGGTATATGGATAGGAAAGGTTTAGAGAGGGATATGGGCCAAATGCAGGGAAATGAGACGAGTTCAGTTTAGGAAAGCTGGTCGGCATGGTCGAGTTGGGCCAAGAGTCCTGTTTCTGTGCTGTATGACTCTGACCATAACACCTTCACAAGGGCAACTAAGGACAGGCAATAAATGCTGGTCCATAGACCATGAGTAACTAAAAAAAGAAATTTCCCAAGAAAACATTGCAGCCTCTCTGCTGGAATGTTCCCTTCTGCCCTCACATAGGGCAATCCATCATCTTGCTGTGGCCTATCCGACAGGCCCCAATGAGCCCCAACCTCCCTCACCTCCATCTGAGGCCTCCTTCATTATGGCTGAGTTCAGTGCAAAGGGAGATAGAGATGGTTTAATCAAGGCTTCTGCAAGAAGTATACTCTCCAGAATGAGCGGTAAATAGGAGATGAGGGAGTCAGCCAAGTACAGGGAGGAAATAGGAATGTAATTGTTGTAGGGGACAGTATAATTAGGGTGATAGATATCATTCTCCGCAGCTGTGAGCAGGAGTTCCGAAAGCCATCTGTCTAATGCCAGGGTTAAGGACATGCCCTCAGAGTTGGAGAAGAACTTGGAGGGGAAGGGGAGGGATCCAGTAGCTGTGGTATACATTGCTACCAAAAAATTGGTAGGGCTAGAAAGGAGGTTTTGCTAAAAGGTTTTGAATAGTTAGGAGCCAGGTTAAAATACAGAAGCTCCAAGCTAATATTCTCAGGATTACTCTCTGAGCTACAGGCAAGCAGACACCAGGCAAATAATATCAAAGAGTTAAATACGTGGCTCAAAGATTGGTGTGGGTAGAACGGGTTTCAGTTCGTGGGGAACTGGCACCAGTACCAGGGTAGAAGGGAGCTGTTCTTTTGGGATGGGTTTCACTTGAACCATGCTGGGAGCAGTGAGCTGGCGAATCGAATAACTAGGACTGTGGAGATGTCTGTAAACTAACTGTGTATCTGTATCTATGCACGTGTGTAAGCACCGGCTTACAAAGGAAGAAGATAATGGCAGCATTATACGCAAGTTATATGAAGAGTGGGACAGAATATGCAAACAAAGAAAAAACAACAGTGAATAGGGTCAAAAGGGAAAAAAATATAAACAAGCAAAATTAATGGCTTCATGTTAGCTCTGGTGAGTCATCTAGACTCAAAATCTCTCCACAGATGCTGCTTGACCTGCTGTGATTTCCAGCATTTTTTGTTTCCAGTACAGATTCTAGTATTTGCAGTAATTTGCTCCTAACTGTTTTCAAAATTAATGGCTCTTTGCTTTAATGTGATGTGGGTCAAATGCAGTTCAGTTTAGAAATCCTGGTTGGCATGGTCGAGTTGGCCGAGGGGCCTGTGTCTGTGCTGTATAGCTCTAAAACACCTTCACAAGGGCATCTAAGCACAGGCAAAGCTGAGACAGACGGATTTTTAAGGGAATCAAGGTTAAAGGGAAAAGACAGGAAAGAAGAGCCGAGGATTATCAAATCAGACAGGATCTCATTGAATAGTGGAGCAGATTTGATGGGCTGAGTGGCCTACTTTGCTTTTATGTCTTATGACCATAGCAGTGATGACAGTTTCCAGTGGTACTGCTGGGACTAAACAGCTGCAGGCCCTCTATATGGCCTGTAGCTTCTAAAAACAGGTGTTGTATTTGGAACAAAATAAATCAATGAATAGCACAAATATAAGTTAACAAGTATGATCTTATCTCCATACGAAGACATGGTTACATTTTGTAGGCACAACAGAGACGTTGAGTATTAATTAACTGGAGAAAGATTGCAGAAAGCTGTAGAACAGAGGCATTGGGGAGTCCTCACTCATGAATGGCAAAAACTAGCATCTAAGTTCAGCCGGTTGTGGGGAAGGCAAACGAAACATTGGCTTTTATTTCAAAGGGAATGTAGTATAAGGGTAGGGAGGTTTTGCTAAAAGTACACAAGGCACTCATCAGACCACAGCTAGAATACTATAAAGAATTTTGGGTCTCTTATCTAGGAAAGATATACTGCAATTGGAAGAAGTTCAGAGAAATTTCACTAGGCTTGTACTAATTATGAAGGGATTGCTTTTTGGGGAGATGAGCAGCAAGTTGGGCCCCTGTGCTGATCGGAATTTAGAAGAATTAGAGGTGACATTATTGAAACAGCAAAGATTTTTAGGGGACTTGACAGGGCAGATTGGGAAAGGTGGTTTCCCCTTGTGACAGATTTAACACCAGAAGATACAATCTCACAGCAAGGGAGTGTCCAGTCAGAACAGAGATGAGGAGGAATTTCTTCTTCGAGGGTAGTGAATCTGTGGAATTCTTCACCTCAGAGGACTGTTGAGGCTATGTCATTAAGTCCATTCAAGGCTGAGACAGACAGATATTTCAGGGACTCAAGGTTAAAGGGAAAAGGCAGGAAAGAACAGTTGAGGATTATCAATTCAGCCATTATCTCAAAGAATGGTGGAGGCGATTTGATGGGCTGAGTGGCCTACTTTGCTTCTACGTTTTCTGGCCCTATGACCATATCAGTGGTGACAGCTTCCAGTGGTACTGCTGGGTCTGAACACCTGCGGGCCCTCTAATTGGCTGGTAGCTTCTAAAGGCAGGACATTCTGCCTTAGTGGATCAGAAAGCACAACCACAGACAATTGTAAAATCAGGGCCAATTGAGGTTAAATTTCGTCTGACTTTCCAGCTGTCCATTACTACTCAGAGTTTCAGGTCCTTAATTTGTGCTAATAGTAAACAGCACATGATTTCATCCTTGTAAATGGTACACTTGGAGGTATTTTAATGTGCCCTTTTAGAATTATGAAATGTTTGAAAATGCATACAGTACAAGTATCTATTTTTCAACACTGACTTGCAGGCACAAGTGAAACTTGAATTAATAGTAACTTTTGAGCATATCTGTGTTAATGATGGGCATACTTGTACACAAGAATAAAATTGATGTTAAAATGTTCAAATACCTATTAGTTCCTCACCTTTGCGGCAAAGTTGGAATAATGCTCTTACTTTCCGGCACTCGTGTACACACAAGAGTGTTGCATTTACACTTTTTGAAGAAAGATACTCTTATACACAGACTTATAACAACAAAAGGGAAAACTTGCATGCTTCAGCTTCAATTTGTCAGTCAAGCATGCAAACAATGACAGCAAGGTAGGCAGTTTCATGAAATTGATTAACTATTTGAACAACATTGCCCCACAGTGGCTAGAACCTGATAATGGATCACAGTAACTAGAAATGAATATGATGTCATGGCAACATGGAAACAAATCAAAACAATGCCTCAATGAGCACAAGCAAATGCCACTACGACAGCTGTCTAAAAAAGCAAGTTACTACAGTGAATGTTACCTGGGAGCTCAGAAATTGTCTTGACATGGGTACAAGCCTTAGCATCATCTCCTGTAACTACCTGTCCTAGTAAATAAAAAAAGTTATTTGCATAGGCAGGACTAATTGTTTTATGCCACTTTAAGTTTTGCCTCTTTTAAAAAATATACTTTGATTCTTGTATAATAAATTCAAAGGGAAAGAAAAACTGAAGCTGCTTTTGTAAGAGTGCAGAACACTAATAATCTACAATATATAAATAGAGCTAAGCTGAGCAACATATCAATTACCTATGAGAAAAACCATATTTTGCTTTTGCAACTCAGATAACTGTTGATTGTAATGGTTACAGGATTGGGTTTTAACTTGCTGAACCTTCAGAAGTGCCAACGTTAACTTTTAATGAGCTAATTATTAAGATCCAGCCTAGAATATGAGTTTTTTTTTTAATTCACTCGTGTAACACGTGGGTCACTGGTTGGCTAGCATTTATTGCCTGTCTCTAGTTGCCCTCAAAAAGGTAGTGGTGAGCTGCCTTCTTGAACCGCTGCAGATCATGTGCTACGGGTAGACCCACAATGCCCTTAGGGAAGGAATATTAATATTGTCATTAATGCTGTGTGGTTATCCACCGCAAGATATAGAAATTGTTATGTGAAGCCAGATGTAAAAGTTCTATTTATGCATTGCATTTGTCCTAGCTCTCATTTCAGAGTGGCACAATCCTCCATGAAATGGCCAGAGTGATTTAATATGATTTCGTAGAAGTTACTAAGGAGCTACATGGCCTGCACGATATAGTAGTAGAGTGTCACTTGTAAAAAATATAACAGTCCTGGATATACTACCAACATGCTTGCTTCCCAAATTACCAAGGGAACCTACATCAGAGACTTTTTTTGAGAAATATAAAGATAAATCAATCCAGGCTGAGTCTGGTAGATGTTGTTGCTATACCTGACCATATCTACAAGAAAACATCATTTGCGATTATATGTAAAACTCTTTGAACAGTCCACCTGTGCAGCTAAGCATAATAAGGCTGGTTTTTGAAAAAAAAGATTTTGATTCATTTAGATACAATTCCTAAATTTGACTTTAGTTTTAGGGAATTAGGACACTTTTTTTACAAACATCAATATCATTGCTCTCGAGAGAAGCAACAAAATTGATGGCCAATGCTCAGTGAACAAAATATGACAAATTTACGCCAAAGGGTTTGTCTAGACAATTACCTGACAAACCATGAAGCATAGAACTCCAATGAAATTGACACAAATATTTAAAGTATTTTCTCAAAGTTACCAGCAGCCATTATATTAAACAAAAGGGATAAAGCTTCATTGCATTTACTCCACTTTCTATGGAATTTTTCCTTGAAAATGGCTGGAGACGGGACAACTGCCCTTATACCTCTTCAATTGCCACCATTTAAAGTTCCAACATTCTTTCAAGATGAAACAGCAACTTTCTTCAGCTACTTTCAATTTGATTATCGTATTTTCTGTTCACAATTTGGCCTTTTCTACAGTGGGAGACCCAACCCAGGTGTTATCCAGAGCTTCCAGTTGCCTGTCAGTTTAATTCTTTGTCCCAGTTTAACCTCTCTGTGCTCAGTATATTACACTGTTCTAATAACATTCAACGAAATCCTGGGAAATAGAACTTCATCTTTCGATTAAATGCTTCACAGTCTTCCTAATTCAACACAGAGCTCAATTACTTCAGACCATAATTTTCTATAATGAGCAGACCTTTCTTTCCAGTCATTTGCAACTCTTTCAGATGTACCTTTTGTTCTGATGAAAGGTTATTGACCTATTGACCTAACTTATCTTCTCCACAAATACTGCTTGATCTTCTGGATATTTCCCGAATTTTATGGTTTTACTTGTATCTTGTTTAAATATAAATAAATGTTTGGGAGATCATAGAATCATAGAATCCTTACAGTGTGGAAACAGGCCATTCAGCCCAACAAGCCCACACTGCCCCTCCGAAGAGCATCCCACCCAGTCCCATTCCCCTACCCTTTCCCTATAACCCTGCATTTTCCCATGTTTAACCTACCTAACCTAAACATCCCTAGGCACTACGGGTAATTTAGCATGGTCAATCCACCTAACCTGCACATCTTTGGACTGTGGGAGGAAACCACAGCACCCGGAGGAAACCCACACAGACATGGAGAGAATACAACATAGAACATTACAGCGCAGTACAGGCCCTTCGGCCCTCGATGTTGCGCCGACCTGTGAAACCAATCTGAAGCCCATCTAACCTACACTATTCCATTAGCATCCATATGTTTATCCTACGACCATTTAAATGCCCTTAAAGTTGGCGAGTCTATAACTGCTGCAGGCAAGGCATTCCATGCCCTGACTATTGTCTGAGTAAAGAATCTACCTCTGACATTTGTCCTATATCTATCACCCCTCAATTTAAAGCTATGTCCCCTCATGCTAGCCGTCACCATCCAAGGAAAAAGGCTATCACTGTCCACCCTATCTAATCCTCTGATCATCTTGTATGTCTCTATTAAGTCACCTCTTAACCTTCTTCTCTCTAACGAAAACAGCCTCAAGTCCCTCAGCCTTTCCTCATAAGACCTTCCCTCCATACCAGGCAACATCCTGGTAAATCTTCTCTGCACCCTTTCCAATGCTTCCACATCCTTCTTATAATGCGGTGACCAGAACTGCACGCAATACTCCAAGTGCGGCCGCACCAGAGTTTCGTACAGCTGCAACATGACCTCACGGCTCCGAAACTCAATCCCTCTACCAATAAAACCTAACACACCATACGCCTTCTTAACAACCCTATCAACCTGGGTGGCAACTTTCAGGGATCTATGCACCTGGACACCGAGATCTCCCTGCTCGTCCACACTACCAAGAATCTTACCATTAGCCCAGTACTCTGTATTCCTGTTACTCCTTCCGAAGTGAATCACCTCACACTTTTCCACATTAAACTCCATTTGCCACCTCTCAGCCCAGCTCTGCAGAATGTTCAAACTCCACACAGACAGTCGTCCGAGGCTAGAATTGAACCTGGGTCCCTGGTGCTGTGAAGCTGCAGAGCTAATCACTGAGCCACTGTGTCGCACATTGCTCATTCTAGACAGTGTGGTGGTTATGTCACTCTGATTATGAATGTAAATCTTGTGAATGGGAATTCAAATTCCAGTATCAAAGCTTGGAATTTTAACTCTGCAAATTTGTAAGAAGTTATTGGATTACTGTAAAAACCCATATACCTACTGATGCTTTTGAGTGAAGGAAACTTGCAGTTGTAAATTTATTAATTTTTAACTGTCCTCTAAAAAAGCCTAGTGAATGGTTTAGTTGCACTGAAAACACTGGCAAGGATACAACCAGTAATGGTCAATAATTGCCATTCATATCCTTAAAGGGTCTTTTGTTTTTAAATCAGGAAATGAGGAACATTCAATTCAAAGTTTCCAAAGTTTCAATGAACAGGCAACACAGAGAATATATAGATAACAAGGTGTAGAGCTGGACGAACACAGCATGCCAGGCAGCATCAGAGGAGCAGGAAAGCTGACATTTCAGGTCTGGACCCTTCTTCAGAAAATCAGACCTGAAACGTCAGCTTTCCTGCTCCTCTGATGCTGCCTGGCCTGCTGCATTCATCCAGCTCCACACCTTGTTATCTCAAACTCCAGCATCGGCAGTTCCTACTATCACATTGAATATATACTTTTCCTTCCACTGTGATTTTTGAATCCTGAAGAGTTGAGAGGGAACTTCTTGCCTGTACTGTTAAGATCACTGTTGTACTTATGCAAACAGGACAGGGCAGTATCCTATATTATTGCAGAATACATTTTACATTAAATGCCTTGACTGACTTTTTCAAAAAGAGGAAAAGGTCAAAACCAATAGATATACTTATTACATTTATGATTATCAATATAATGAATACTTTAAATAATGGTTAATCTGCCCTGAACTTTTAAATATATTTAATTTCAAGAAGTTTGGTTTAGGACCACCTCCCTAAATTTTAATCCCATCAGTCCACTGGATCCAATTTTCATCAAACCAATTTGACTACAAGAGCTACAAGGAATTATAAACAAGAATGAGAAAAATAGTACTCCTCTAATCATTCATACCAAACATTGCAGGAACTACAACATTGACAATACTCAATGCAATTAAACGTAACTCAAATTAATGATTACATGATCACCACTTTTCGCATGGAACATTATGAAAGGATTCAATTATTCTAAATCAAAAAAGTTATTTCTTGTTCAAAAATTTCCATAGGATTTTGAATGAGCTGATTGCACCAGTTTTACAAGCTATTCCTAACCGAAAAGAGTGCCTTATTTCTTGATAAACAGCAAAACAACAGAAAATTAGAAGCTAGTATTCCTACCGAGAGTAAGCTCATGCCAGTGTTGTCAATCTGCTGCTAAGTGGGAACTTAATTTCTCATTACTAGCTGCCTGTTGCTATCAGTCCACTTCATGCAAGATCTCTCAAAAGTAGAAGATGCCAGAAAGAAAACACAATAAAAGCATTTAAAAAAATTTCCTGCCCTCATGCCTCACCAGGGTTGAGAAGTATCTGCCCTACATTGCAAAATCGTAAAGATAAAACATGACAATAGGAGAACAATTTCAGGGGAATAAGTAATTAGACTGCAGGCTATGAGCTAATATAATGGCATTCCATATCTGCATTGTGAGATTATTTAATTTTAGGATCTCTATCATTAATTTAATCTATCTTTCACAAATCAAACTAGTTGACGCACTGAAGCTTCAAAGAAATGTATAATTTTGCATCACTACTCAAAGTAATACAAAACAACACATAATTTGTATTTTGTAAACTTTTACCTTTGCTAAGCTGCACAGGCATGCTTTCAGACTTCATCATTCGTTGTTGTTGTTGTTGTTGTTGTTGTTGTAGTTGTTGTTGGGTATGTTCTACCATGGTTTTATGGGAGGATGGGTGGGTTGCAGGATTGCTGCTGTAGTTCGTTCCAACTGGAAAACCACTAGTGCCACCAACTAAAATAGCTGGATTTATTAGTTTCCGTCCAAGGTTCATTAGGCTACTGGACACTTTATTGATGTTCAGGGGAGCAACCTTTGCTCCAGTGCTGCAAAATGATTTGAAAAATTGAGAATTTAATGTATAAATTGCCATATTTAGTAAATATATAGATATAAAATATTGGCGGCACTGAAAATCAATTTTAAAATTACGAGTGTATAAACGTAAGGTATAAATTAAAAAACATTCACAGCTTGGAAATACAAAATAACACCTTAAACAAAAGCATATCCCTGAAACATGGTACAATTTAAGATAAGTACACAAAGAATAAATCAGAATAGTGACAACAGTGTCCTTGTGTGGGGGCTGGTTAAAATGAAAAAATTTACCCTAAATTTTTGATGAAGCAGAGCCCATGCATTTCCTTCCAAAGGAATAAGGTGATAAGAATAGGTATATTGTATTGGAAACAGGTAGTGAATATTGATTAGTTGGAAAATAGCATTAAGTTTATTGAAAATAATGCACAAAGATAAGGGGAAATAAACGAAAAGGGAAGACAGAAATGGTAAACCCTTTTCTTCGAAAATTATTTTTTCTAATATTTATTTGAGTTAACAGGTCTCAAGATAGCAGAACTTTGATAAATTTGGAAGTCAAGAGTCTATATGGTCAGGTCAGGTTTTAAAAGCAACATATTCTGGAACCAAGCAGCAAGGCTATTTTAGATTGATTGAAGTTCATGATACAGGATTAATTAAATGGGTACATAGGAAAGGCTTCTCTAGGAGGAGTGATCAAGGCAACAGAAATTAGTCTTTTGTTGAGAAATTTTGGTCTGAAACTAACATCTTAAAATTAAACAAAAGAAATTACAGATTCGGCTGAAGTGGGACAGGACGATAGGTGGAGAAGCAGTGGTAGATATTTAAGGAGACATATAGTTACATTCCTTTAAGAAAGAAAGTCCAGGAGAAGGTTGCACCATTTGTGGCTATATAAGGTAGTAAAGGATGGTACTAAATTGAAAAAAAGTGTACAATTCTATGATGATTAAATGGCAGGACTGAAGATTGGAATTTTTCTTTAGATAAACCAGCAAAGGCTATCAAAAACGACTGAGGAGCGGAAAATAAAGTATGATAATTAAATAGTATGAAATAGAAGCATAAACTTCTACAACTTAATTAAAAGGAATAGAACAGTTCTTTAGAGGTTGAGGCTAGGAATTAAGAATGGCAAGCAAGGAAATTGCAGCAGTTTTAAACAAGTATTTTGTATTAGTCTTCATGGTAAAGGGCACGGAAAATATCTCAAGAATAGTCGAAAAATAAGAGGGAAAAGACTTGTCTGAACTTAAATGTAATTACGAAAGGAAACAGTACTTGCAGAATTTGTAGCAATAACGGCTGATGAGTGCCCTGGACCCAATGGCTTACATCCTAGGGTCTTAACAGAAGTGGCTGCAGAGATAGGGGATGCATTGGTTGCAATCTTCCAAAATAATCTGTATTCTGGGAAAGCGTCGGTGGATTGGCAAAATGCAAACATATCACCTCTAAACAATAACACTGGAAACAATACGTAGAAAACTATAAGCCAGTTAGCTTAACATCTATCATTGGGAAAATGCTAGAATTCTTAAAGAAGTTAGTAGCATGACATTTAGAAAATCAGTATACAATCAAGCAGAATCAACACGATTTTATGAAAGGGAAACAACGTTTCACAGATTTATCTGAGTTCTTCGAGGATACACGTGGGAAAAATAAAGGGAAACCAGTAGATGTAGAATATTTGGATTTCACAAAGTTATTCAATAACATATCACCTAAACAATGACCTCACAAATTAAAGTGAATATATTAGCATGGAGAGAGGACTGAGGTAAGTAACAGGAAACAGGGCGTTAAAATAAATGGGACATTTTCAGGTTGACAAACTCTAATAGCAGCATGTCACACAGGTTAATGCAGGAAATTACTTCATTTTGTTATAACTTGGATGAAGGGATCCAGTATATTATAGCCAACTTTTCTTATGTTACAATGATGGATAGGAACACAAATTTGTGAGGATGACACAAAAAGTATACAAAAGAATGCAGACTGGTAAATTAAGCACGCAAAAAACATTGGAAAATGTGAATCTGCCCACTTTGGCATGAAGAACACAGAAGAAAAATTATATTTAAATGTGGACAGACTGTAGAGTGATTCAGTAATGGAATCACACAATGTTAGCATGCAAAGTAAATAATTAAGGAGAACATAGGCCTTTATTGCAAAGGGGATAGAATATAAAAGTAGGGAAGTTTTGTTACAACTGAAAATGGCATTGAGAAAACCACACACAGGGTGCTATGTATAGTCTGAAAATCCTGAAAATATATACTATACTTGCACTGACAAAAAGTTCGGAAAAGATTCACTCGGCTGAATCCTGGAATTAAGGCATTGTCTTATAAAGAAATGCTAGGCAGGTTGAGCCGATCCTCATGGTTATTATTCTTCAGAGTTTTTTATCCCGGAGAGCAGTGTACTTTGAAAATAGTATCGACAAAAATGAAGTTAAGTTACAGAAGCTGTGGGACCAGACAGAAGGAAAAGCTGGAAAAGAAAGCAATCAGCATACAGCTGAAGGCACAGAGGAAAAGAAAGCACAGAAGGAGGAACACAGAATTCATGTCAAGGGAAGTCAGTAAGGTTCACTACGAAAGGTTCAGTTTTCCGTCAAGTAGTAAATAGAAAAAATATACTTTCAGAAACTCTTAGGGAAGCAATGTATGAATGAACCAAAAAGGACAAAATATTAAAAGCAGTGTGAATACTTCAGTTATTTTCATCAGAGGCCCAGATTGTAAACCATATATTGTTGATTGCTTTGCTGAAAAGGAACTCTGGAAAGCTACAGTATCGGAGCATGGCCTGACCCAAATGAGTGAGGATTTGTAGGGATTATCAGTGTTATCCATATCTGAGGACTTTGAACAGAAGCTATGGTCCTAGAGAATGGTACCCAAGGGCCAATTTAATTCGGTGAGAAAGTATAAGAACAAATCCAACAAAAGGAAAAGTGGAATTTTATTTGCAATTTCTTCATTCAGTAAATTCAGTTGATTTGTTTTATGTTCCCTGCAAGGATTGTAACACTGTAAACAAATACAATAAATTAACTACAGGTTCCATATGCAATTGGGAAATCAAATTGTAGCCTTGTCTCCAAGAAGTTTTCGTATAACTAAAAATTCTTGCTGCAATTGCGTAGGGCTTTAGTGAGGCCACACCTGAAAATTTTGTGTACAATTTTGGTTTGCTCATGTAAAGAAGCATTACTTTAGGATGGGTGCAATGAATATTTATTAGATGAATTCCTGCGGGGAGAAGGTTGTAGGACAAGAAGTAGAATGCAGCTACGTTCTCTGGAGTTCAGAAGAAGGAGAAAATCTAATTGAAATGCATAAAGTTTAAGAGAGCTTGACAATATGGATGCTGAGATAATACTTCCCTGGCTGGTTAGTTTAGGACTGATGCTCTGTCCAAGAGTTGTGGTGCTCAGTTAAATATATTCATGGCAAAAATCAGTGTAGAAGATCCATTACAATCTCATTCAATGGTCAAACAGGCCTCAAGGGCATAAGTCCGAATCCTTCTTTTTAAAAGAAAGGGCTTACACATTTAATCATAATATTCAAAGTACATTTTTAAAAAAAGTTGGTAGGCATACCAAGAGTAACAATGTATCTGCCTTTAAGTCTTACCGTGTCTTATTTACAATTTCTGCACCACGTGCCCTGTAATAATCTAGATTCTGTTGGAACTGGTAATTCACAGGTCTTGGGTTGTTCTGGGAAGGAATAAAGTTTGTATCAATTTCATAAACTTTTGCAAAAAATACATTACCCATATCTTCTACAATCGATTCCAAAGTCTGTCAACTAAGCACTAATGACTGTATTTTAAATTTTGTAACAATCTAGTTAGGTCAAAGCTACATAGATCATAAAATAGTCAATGTTTTAAGATACCTAAATCAAATCTCACAGCACATTTGGTTGGACACACATTCCATTTCAAATATTTCATGGTTAACAGCTTTCCTTTTAAAATTTTCATCCCTGTTTTCTTGTTGCCTTTTCCGTCTGTAATCTCCTTCAAAGACACAACCCTCTAAGATATATGTCCTTCTTTAATTCTCTCCTCTTGCTGCATTCCCAATCATAATCGTTCAGCCACTGGTGGCTCTGCCTTCAGTTGTAGAGGCTCTAGTCTCTGGAATTCACCCCCTACACTTCTCTGCACTATCCTCTTTTTAATCACTTTTCAAATCTTGCAAATGCTGAAATTTAGAAAACTAAGAGCTGACTGGATTGAAGCATCTCGGATCCCGAGTGGGCTTGATGCAATGGACTTGCAAAGAATTTTTCCTTTCAAGGAAGAATCTAAAACTAGGTGATCAAAAATAAAAGATCACCCATTTAAGACGGAGGAGGAAAAATTCTCTCTCTTACAGTCAAGAGCTGTTGGAACACTCTTGGCTAAATGGTGGTGAAAACAGTGTCTTTGAATATTTCTAAGGCAGAGGGGGGTAAATTCTTGGTAAGCAAAGGGGTAGGGGTTATTATGGGCAGGCAGAATTGTGGAATTTAGTTATGATCTTGTTAACAGTATAAGGTGAGAAGGGTCAAAGAGCCTACTCCTGTTTGTCATTCATTAGCTTGTTTGGTCATGTGACCTAATAGCGATTTTAAGAGGTTTGGTGTCATACTTTGCTTTATAATGCTATGATGCAATGTCACGGACATTTTGTTATGTTTAAAGATGCTGTTTTTTTAAAAAAGAGGCTATTGATATCGGATTATGAAATTTTGAGCACAGTAAATTGCTGCCGCCTTACCACCACATGACACATGACTCGATAATGTTTTAAACTGGTTCAAAAGGCTGTTTACTTGAAACAGACTCAACACGTAAAACTGGCTCCGGCTGCAGGTTTAAATGACATCTGTGCTAATTTAGGACTCAGGAGGTCCATCACACTGTATTCAGTTTCTCAGTAACATGCATCAACTCAAGGTGGCAAGGTTAGTTTACTCTGTTGCAGTTGCTTTAAAATTCAATCAGTTGATCTGACCCTAGTAAATAAGACCTATTACTGGTAGTGAAATCAAGCAGTGTGTTTTGCTCTGCTGTAGTTACTGAATTGATGACAGCAGTGACCAGCAGTCAACTGAAGCTCATTAAAAAGTAAGATAAAGAACATTTAATCAATCAATCTGTTGAAGAATGGCTAATTTCTTGGCAAACCCATGCCTCTTTGAAAGAATGCCCTGCTTCAGTTGCAAATCAATGATGATTGATTACTGTACTTGATTACACTGATTCATGACCGGTTTTACAGTTGGATTTGTGTTAATAGCTTTGTTTGTAAACCTCAGCATTACTTTGCCTTGGCAAAAGCAGAGCTTTCTGCTGATTGTGCTCCTGGGAGAAACTCTATGCCATAATATCTACAATTGAATGGTCACTACAATATCTTTCAATTTTTCGGTTGAAAGGGAATTGTGGCACACTTGGACATCTGAACACAACTTAATACATGAAATATTGACTAGTTTAAGTTTTTCTTGAGACACTTGCTTGACATTCAATGTCTTTCTCATCATAGAGTTTCTCCTAGAGATAGTTACCCCTGTTTAGACAGGCAAGCAAATGTTTGCAATGGCCTCTAGTGCAGTAGTTCCTTGTGATGCAAGTGCATGGATTCAGACCTGTGGAACAATTTATTTCTGAAATGAATTACAAGTCACAATTATTTCAGGGTTTAGAAGGATTTTTTTCTTAGTCTTCTATGTAGTTGTTGGTGTGACTGGTTGGACTGGCATTAATTGCCCACCCATAATTACCCTTCAGAAGCTGGTGGTGAGCTGCCTTCTTGAACTGTATTGTAGGTATACCTACAGAACTATAAGAAAGGGGGTTCCAGAATCTTGACTAATGTTTTGATTTTGACAGCATCAGCTGTCCTAGTCTATCTCGATGATAATATTCAAAGTACATTTTAAAAAAAAGTTGGTAGGCATACCAAGAGTAACAATGTATCTGCCTCCAAGTCTTACCGTGGTTTGTAACATGCTGTTGAAGGAACTTTGGTGAGTTATTGCAGTGCTACTTGTAGATGGTACATATTACTGCGACTGTGCATCAGTGGCTGACAAAATGCCAACTGAGATTTGTCCTGGATTATGTTGAGTTTATTGAAGCTGCACTAAGCCAGGCCAGTAGTGATCACTTCATCACACTTCTGAATCGTGTGTTGGTATTTTTTAAGAAGTTTGCTCACAGGATGTGGATGTTGCTGGCTAGGCCAGCATTTACTGCCTGTCCCTAATTGCCCTGGGGAAGGTGTTGATGAGCTGCGTTCTTGAACAGCTGCAGTCCATATGGTGTAGTCAAACCCACAGTGCGATTAAGGAGAATGTTTAGCATTTTGACCTAGAGGCAGTAGAGGTACAACAATATAGTTTGAAGTCATGATAGTGTGGGGTTTGGAAGGAAAACTTGCAAGTGGTGGCACTCCCAAGCATATGTAGATGGCACATACCTTTATAATTCGAGCTGATATTATTTGACAAGTCAGAACCCAGAGTGAAATCTGGCTTGATACATTATATTTTGATTTATTTTGATTTTAACCAAAATGAAACACAAATGAAGCACACAATGCTATAGACATTGCTTCAATTATAAAAACTGTAGTTTATTAACAACAGAAACAAAATTAAAATAGAATAAACCAAACTATCTACTTATAATACAAATACAAAGTTTTTAAATACGCAGGAAATGTAAACTACAGTGATCCCAGAATGCTCCTTTATAAATTAAAAAGAAACAAAACAGCTTTTGTACAGTACTCAAAACACACACTGGTACAGTACACAAAACACCACTTGTACAATACTCACACCAGAGGCTTTGTATCTAACACCTTAGTGGGTTTCAGCCACTTGTGACTTCAATTTTTAGACAGGACTGCAGATTGCTTCTTCCTGGAGCTATTGTACATCGGAGCTTAAATGTATTGAGCTATAAGTAACCTTGTCAGAGTTTTATCACAACATTTCTGTCTAAGTCTAACACTAACTCTTCACCCTAAGATAACCCAATTCACTCTATCCTTCCCATCTTAGAATTACTGGTCTATACAGCCATCCTCATTCACAGATTTCCCGGGACTGTACCAAAACTCGGAGTAAAATATAAAACCCCCTGTCCAAGATATCGGTGTTGCCCTTAGGCTTAAAAGATGCTCCAAAAATCTCAACTTCAGGCACACAGAAAACCCACAGGCTACTAATTCAGAAACCAAAAATCCAAAATGACAATAAATTATATTAACAATATGAATCACCGTTTACGTCACAATACAGCTGTTACTCTTGTTGGTAGTGAAGACAGTCAATTGTGAATGTGGTGGATGTGGTGCCAATCAAGCCAGCTGCTTTGTCCTGGATGGTGAGGAGATTCAGTGTTGTTGTCATCCAGAAAAGGTGACAGTATTCCATCATATCCTGACTGGTATCTTGCAGACGGGAGACATGCTTTGGGGAGACAGGTGGTAAGTTACACTGCACAAATCCTAGCATTTGACTTGCTCTTGTGGCCACAGTACTTTGTTCGTGATGGAGATTTGCTAATGGTAATGCCATGGAATGCCAAAGGTCGATGGTTAGATTCTCTCGTTGTAGATGGTCATTGCCCGACCCTTGTGTGTACTTTCCACTTATCAATCCAAGGCTGAGTGTTACCCAGGTTTTGCCAGATATCAACATGGACTGCTTCTTTGTTCAGCAATGTGGTACTGAACATTGCGCAATCGTCAGGAATCAACTCCATTTCTGACTTTGTGATGGAGATAAGTTCATCAATGTATCTGAAAACAGCTGGACCCAGGATTGTACCCTGAGGAACCCCAGCAGAGCTGTCGTGGAGCTGAAATGACCAACCTCCAATAATCACATTCATCATCTTTTGTGCCAGGTATAATTCCAACCAATGGAGATTTTTCCCTCTTATTCTTGTTGACTTCAATTTTACTTGGCCTTATCGGTAATACAGACTGCCAAATGCTGGCGTTTAGACCAAGGCTGTAGTGTGCTCACATACTGAATGACCTTTGTGAAACCTAAATTGAACATCAGCAAACAACGACTGCTGTGCAAGTGCCACTTGATAGTACCATCGACATCCACTCTGCCATTTTGCTGCCGTTCTGAAGTAGAATGACGGAGTGGAAACTGGCCAGACCATACATACTTGGGTAACTTTCCATATTGCAACGAGTGCTGCTAGCTCTGTAGCACAATTCTTCAGTATTGTTGTCACATTATAGTCACAGCTGTTAGTTTTGGCTACATGCAGGGATTTCAGCCATTTCTTGACATCATGTGGATTGATATAAATTGGATGAAGAATGGCATTTGTGAAACTGGGGACCACAGGGACAGGCAGAGACTTGGTACTTCTACGTAAAGATATCTGAAAATTCTTCAACCTTGCCTTTGGCACTGATATGCTGGGCTTCCTCATTATTAAGGATGGAGGAATATTTGCAGGATTTCCTGTATTAGTGAATTTTTCACTTGTCTACCACCACTCATGACGATAGGTGACAGGATAACAGAACCTAGATCTGAGCTGTTGTCTATGGAATCACTTACTATTATCTGTTCCACGATGTTTTCATTGTTAGTCATGTAATTAGTCTTGTCTTGTAGCTTTGTCATATTGATACTTTATTTTTAGGTATGCCTGCTTCTACCTCTGGCATTTCCTCCACTGAAACAGGATTCAGTGGGTGGAGTGAGGAATATGTTAGGCCAAGAAGTTACAGATGATGAAAAAATAACTGCGGATGCTGCAAATCTGGAACATATAGAAGCAGAAATTGCACAGAAACTCAGCAGGTTTTGTAGCATTTGTGGAAAGAAAACAGAATTAATGTTTCCAGTCCAGTGATCCTTCTTCAGAGGTTGCGCAATGCTTACTCCAGCCAATACTGATCAAAAACCTGACTACCTTTTAAATGGATGCATTTTGAATGGATTTTTAAACATTCTTAACAGTTGCCAATAAGACCATGAGACCATAAGAAATAGGAACAGGGATAAGTCATCTGGCTCCTTGTGCCTGCTCATTCATATAATAGGATCACGGCTGATCCAACGTTGCTCCTGTCCACTTTCATACATTTTCCCCACGACACTTGATTCCATGACTGATTAAGACTGTATCTATCTCAGCCTTAAATGTACACAAGGAGTCCGCCCCACAGCTCCCTTTGGCAAGGAGTTCCAAAGACTCTTAACCCTGAGAAGAAATGCCTCCTCATCTCAGTTTTAAATTGGTGTCACTGTATTCCGAGACTATGCCCCCTGGACCTTGACTTTCCCTAACTCCCCACCTACACTCACCTTTACTGGCTCCATCCCCGCCTCTTTGACCTGTCTGTCTCCTCTCCACCTATCTTCTCCTCTAACCATCCTCTATCCGCCTCCCCCTCTCTCCCTATTTATTTCAGAAGCTCCTTCCCCTCCCCAATTTCTGATGAAGCGTCTAGGCCCAAAACGTCAGCTTTCCTGCTCCTCTGATGCTGCTTGGCCTGCTGTGTTCATCCAGCTCTGCACCTTGTTATCTCAGATTCTCCAGCATCTGCAGTTCCGACTATCTCTAAAACACCCTGTCAGGTTTTACCCCGACAAGCCCCTTAAGAATCCTCTCATTCTCCTAGAATAGAGCCCAAACTGTTTAATTTTTGCTCATAAGAAAATCTTCCAAAACAGGGATCATCCTAGAGAACCTTCCCAGAACTGACTCCAATGACATGATATCTTTTCTTAATAAAGGGACCAAAACTGCTTCGTACCCCAGATGTAGCCTCACTAGCACCTTGTACATCTGCATTAAGATTTCTCTACTCTTATACTCCAAACCCTTGAAAGAAGGGCCAACATTCCATTAGCCTTCCTGATTACCTGCTGTACCTGTGTGCTAAGCTTTCTGTATAAGTACCTCCAAGTCCCTTTTTGTTGCAGCTTTCTGCAGTTTCTCTCCATTTAAATAATATTCTGTTGTTTTGTTCTTTCTTCCAAATCAAACATCACCACATTTTCTCACATTACACTCGATTTACTTAACCTATCAATATCTCTCTGTAAACTGTCTGTATCCCTCTTGCAGCCTGGCTTTCCACCTATTTTTGTGTCATCTTATAAATTGGCTACAGAATATTCACTTTCTTCCTCTCAGTCATTAATACAGATTGTAAACAGTCATGGTTCCAACTCAAAATTCTTGTGGAAGCCCGTTGGTCACAGATCACCAGTCTGAAAAAGAATCCTTATCCCCATTATCCAATTATCTACCCATGCCAATATATTGCCTCCACTGTGGGCTCTTATCTTATGACTTAACATTTGTGAGGTACCTTGCCGAATGCCTTTTGGAACTCCAAATACAACTCATCTACTGGCTCCCCTCTATCTACTCTGGCCATTTCCTAAAGTAAGCTAACAAATTAGTCAAAGAAAATGTCACTTTCATGAAGCCATGCTGACTCTGCTCGATTAGATTATGATTTTCCAAATGTTCAATTATTTTCTTAATAATAGATTTCAATTCTCTCACAACAATAAATATCAGGCTCATTGGCCTATAGTTACCTGCTTTTGCCTTACTCTTTTTTAAAGGGGAAGTCACATTGGCAGTTCTATAATTGTCTGGTACTTGCTAGAATCCAATGATTTTTTTGAAAATTACAACCAATGCATCTAGTATCTTAGTAGCTACCTCACTTAGGATCCTAGGATGTAAGCCATCAGGGTCAGGAGACTTATGCTTTAAGCCCCATTAGTTTGTCTAATACTAATTCTCAGTGATGACAAGGGTACTTAGGTCCTCCCCAACATTCTTCAGTATTAATGGTATACTCAAAATATCATCCATCATAAAGAATGATGCAACATATCTATTTAACTCCTGTGCAATTTCCTTGTTCCCCATAGAAGTCTTCCCAGGTTAATTTTCTAAGGAGCCTACGTTCACTTTGACTTCTCTTTTGCTTTTTATATATTTAAAGAAACTCTTATTGCCAGTTTTTATATTCCCCTCTTGTTTGCCCTCATAGTTTATTTTCTCTATCTTTATCTTTCTAGTTCCTCCTTTGCTGGATTCTAAATTTATTTCAGAGTTCGGGCTGTCACTGGCTTTTGCCTCCTTATATGCTTTTTCTTTCAACTTAACTTTCTGCTTAACTTTCTTAGTTCAACATGGTTTGTTTCTGTCTTTTAGAATCCTTCTTCTTTTCTGGGATATATTTTTGCTGAAGTCATAGGTTACCAGTTTAAATATCTGCTACTACTTGCTCATGGTCATTCCTGCTTATCTATCCACTCAGTTCACTTTAGCCAACACTAGCCTCATTTCATTGCAAGTCCCTTTATTTAAGTTAAACACAGTACTTTCTAACCCAAGTTTCTCACAATCAAACTGAATTCTAAATTCTGTCAATGTTATGATTGCTACTTCCAAGTGTATCTTTTACTCTGGTGTCATTTAGTAAACCTGCTCATTACCCATTACCAGGACCAAGATAGCGCGTTCCCTACTTGACTTTATGATATATTGTTCTAGGAAACCATCCCAAATACACTCTATGAATTTGTTTCAATAGATACCCTTCCCAATTTGATTAACCCAATCAATAAACATGAAGATTAAAACCACTCATAATCTTTGCTCTATTCTTTTTAGATGCTCCTACTAACTGTTGATTTATAGCCTTTCCTACAGAGTGGCTACTCTATGGGTCTGTACACTTGTCCTACAAATGCCATATTTCCTTTCTTTTTTAACCTCCACCCAAAGGGACTCTACATCATCTGAGCCTAGAGTAACTCTCACAACCATCCACATTTCATTTTTTTTTTTGTTAACTGTGCTACCCCACTATATTATCCAACCCTCCTGTCTCTCTGAAAGGTCAAATATCACTGAATGTTAAATTTCCAGTTTTGATCTCCTTGTAACCATGTTTCTGTAATAGCTATGAGATCATATTCATCTACCTCAATTTGCAACATGACATCATACATTCTGCCCCTTCCTTTTACTTTCTGGGAACAATGCATCTCAGCACCAAGCCAGGGCTCCACTGCCAGCATCGTTCAGGTGAATCTTGTACCATCAGAATAGCCCCGTCCTTCCCCAGAACTGGTAACATCCTCTTCTTCGTTCAGAAGGGACTAGGTATATCACCTTGAATCACCGAGCTACTGTACATGCTTACAAAACTGTCTATTAAAAATAACAACTGTCAACATTGTATGTGACTTCCACAAAAGCATGTTTTCTGGTCATTATTGTGTTGCCGTGCACAAATGGTCTACCATGTTTCATATCAGCTACCTTTAGTTGACCTTGAGGGAGATTACTAATTTAGTGCTAAGTTCTAGACTGTTGCTGGGAATTGGTTGAGATTGGAAATACATTTTTGTTAAAAACCAACAGACAGTCATATACCCCAGAGTCCAATAGTATGTTAACTCACCGTACTACCTAACTCCAAATTTTTATGATCCCAGCTGAATAGACAAACTATCCTAGTTTGATTCATCATATGGTCAAGTTTTATTTGTTCGCTAACATGGTGATTGGTCAAAACATATTGAAAAGATTGTACAGGTTCTTTGACAATAGAATATAAATTTAATACAAAAAACCAAACAACTCAAGCTATTCATATTACACCTTAACACAAAAATGAAAACAAAGTTACAACCTGTATCTGTTACTGAGACTAAAGTTCAGAGAAACTACACTTCTATCTCAATTCTTTAGGTTTCTGCTTAACTGACTCCTTCCCGGTTCTTTCCTCTGTCCTTGTAGAGATAACTTGATTATTCCTTCCAATGACTGCTGAAATGAACTCTTGACAAATCTGAGAGCCTAATCTTTCACAATTCCAATGATTTGCAGATTTCCATCCAAACACTCATGGCCTGGAAGCCTCACAAAATAGACAAATCTGCTCAGGTGACTGGCTTTCCTTGAATGGAAGTAAAAAAACTCCTACTAGAAAACAAACTAAAATTCACCTCTGAATGCAACTCTGGTGTTATGACATCACTAACTCAACAAGTTAACTTTAACACTCTCTCCACAAATGCCGCCAGACCTGCTGAGTTTCTCCATCACTTTTTGTTTTTGTTTCAAATCTGGTGTTGTCTGAACTGAACTGATAAACACAGTAATGACCTTAAATGTGTTAGCATTGCCTGTTATGAACTTAAAAATATAAAAAATACTTATTCTACTGACACTCTAGGGGTTCTCCCAAACACTTCATGATAGTTGCGAGTCTTCTTGGAACTGGTACATTTGACTCACTTTTCTCGAGGACTTTTTGACTTTCAAATAAAAACAGTTCATAGTACTAGCCTCTCCTTTAAAAACAATCCAAATTCCAAAAATTACAATATACTGTACACACATTTCAACACACATTTGACAATCTAATAATAACTGTGTAGCTGAAACTGCGTAATTGAAAAAAAGACCCCAAAGAATTGAGGGTGCTGGATATCAGAAACAAAAACAGAAATTGCTGGAGAAATTCAGTAAGTCTGACAGCATCTATGGGGAGAAAGCAGAGTCAACTTTCAGGTCCAATGACCATTTTTCATAACTGAGTAATCAGTTTGATTAAAGGCACACTGGTTTAGAAACTGGCAAGTGTCTGACTTCAAATGTCAACCAAACCCTTTGTCAAATTACTAACCAGAAAGCTTAACTCTGTCATCTTTGCACCAATGTGGCCAGACCTGTTGAGTGTTTTCAGCATTCTAATATTTTTCTCAGAATTCCAGCTTTTGTGATTTTTTGCTCTAGTAATTTTTAGACTGTCAGATAAGTATGGAATACTACAAATTTTCTTTTCAAACATATATGCTTTTATGTATAATTAACTGAACACATGTCCAGCTATCACACCTTCTCACAATGCCTTTTATATCAATACTAAAAAATAAATATTGTTAGATACAGTTATGCAACATTTCCCATGAAAACATTAGCCTGTCATTGCCACTAGGTGCCACTGTGGCCACATCTAGGCAATTGAAAAAATCAGTCATGGGACAGTGTCATTCTTGGCAACGCTGATATTTATCAATATTATCTAACTCTAGATGCCCTCAAGCTGGTGTCGGTGAGTCTACTTCTCGAAATGTTGCGTGTCTATGGGGTGAAAGGACCTCTATAAAGTTCAAATAATTTCAAGATTTCAACTTAACAATGCTGAAGAAATGGCTATGTATATCAAAGTCAGGTGACCTGAAGAGAAATTTGAAGATAACGATATTGTAATCTTGACTTGCTACAAGCACATCAATGGGTTTTACACACTATAATTACAGTACAGGTAGTTCTGCTGAAACATGTGTTTCGTTAACATGGATTAGCTATAATGCAATTGATGAATAGTTGATGTTGTTTGGAAAACGTGAACTTTCTGCTGAACAGATATAGCAATTTTCTATTGTGATTTCCCTATAATGCGATTTTCTAAGGTAGTTTTCTATAGCGTGATTTTCTACAGTGCGGTTTTCTGTAGCACGAGGTAATGCAAGAAGACAACTATCGAGTTATAGGAGAACTACCTGTATGCGAATGGTTGTGGGAGTGAATTGCAATGAAAAAAAACTGTTGCTATTGATGAGGACTCCAGATGTATTGAAGACTGCTACAAATTTTAGAGATCTGGGTGACACAGGTTTAAGCTTATAAGATTGAAGGTTCAGAGATTATTAGACTTTTCAGAGAGGCTGGGAAGACACTTGAAGAATGGGCAATCAAGAAGTGACTTATTTTTGGAACTGATGACAGAACTGAACCTTTTTCCTGCTGTCTACTTTCAAATTTTCTGAAGTCTGTGATTCCTGTGTATACCAAAATAAGTGAGGCACTGATTTAGCATGAACTGTGTATAATATATAGATGAACTGATGGCCTGTAAATGTGCACATCAGTGTTTATTTTGTGAGAAGATGAAGGAAGAATTATTTGTAAAACTCTCTGAGGAAATTAAATGGATTGAACAGAATCAATGATGACCTGTAATGTATGTATTTGAGAAAAGAAACAGACCTGGATATCTTCAGTTCATGCTTTACATTTTTAATACAATGTGTGCAAATTTTTGAGAGACCTCATTGCTCTGACATGGTAAAAAGCTAAAATTCTGGAAACAGTTTTTAGAAACAAGAGATGCACACTAACATGTGCAAAATCTCACAGAACAAGAGACGTGCGTGGCAAATATATGGAGTACATTGGCTAAACAAAGCATAGGTTACAAAATAATGTTCATACAACTCAAAACCACCATGCAACATTAGTTAACAAGCTGGATCTTAAGACACACTGCACCTTTGCCCTTATCAAGCAAGCTCCAGTTGCTACCGATACCGCAGTTCAATTATTTCAAAATTTCTCCTTTTTAAAAATCGTTTTGTGATACATTCAAATTTTAGGACTACTTCCAACCCTTCATTTGATCTCAAAACAATTTTGGATCTATATTATAACAAATCCTTCTTCTGATACTGTATCCCGTGTAGCAAAGCTTTCTGACAGCACAACTTCTTAAACTGTTACAATCAACTCCTTTAACTTGTTTGAACTCCTCTCCTTCTATTCCTTTGTAAGAGCACTAAATGATATTTCTCCTAAAAGTACTATGGAAGTTATTAGTTGTTTAACCCTCCTTGAAAGTTGATTCCTGCTCATTTAAAATGTTCAAATCCACAGGTTGAAAGACAAATTATTGAAATAGTATACCAGTGCAATGATTAGACTCAAAACATTCACTCTCACATTTTTTGTATCAGTCTATAAATGTTTACATGATCAATCACATTGCCTTCACTTTACAAGTTGTTTTAATGCTCTTTTATGGTAATAGTGTCATTGGTAGACTGAAGTTTATCATTACACAACATAAAGTTTTGGTTGGAAACCAGTGCTTGTCAGCACAGATTTCAAGTTGTCAAATGCACTCCTAACTATGCCCATTCAATTTTTATTTGTCTTTCTTTAATACATTTGCCAAAGGAGCCATGACAGTGAAGTTCAGAATAAACTTTTGATAAAATCCATTCATGAAAATTACCACAAAATTTTACATATTGTCCGGGTATGGGAAAATGCAAAATAGCCATTACTTTCCCCTTCTTCTCTAGGTGCTATTTAGCTGTGTCCCACAGTGTGGCCACTTTTGCTTCGTGAATTCACTTTTAGTCAGATTTATAACGAAACAGTCTCATGTTGTCAAACAAACATTTCTGTTAACTGTTATAAATGTTTTTCTAAGGTTTGATTGAACACAGAGTCATCAATGTAAACCACAGAGTCAGTCAATAATGTACTTGGTTAATCATTTAAATTTTGGCACATTTTTCATTCCAAATGGCATGGCTTTGCATTGATAAAATCCGTCCGGTGTAAAAAGGCTGGTACTTTTCAGCTCCATCAATGGAACTTGCCAATATCCTTAAAGCAAGTCAATTTTGGTGACGATTTCTGCTTGCCCAGTTTTTTTAGTACAGTCGTCCAATCTTGCAATCGGGTTGGAGTCTACTTTTGTTACTTCACAGACTCTGTGATGATAGTCATATAATCTTTGCAACCCATAACAGTAGGTGAACTCTGTTGAACTGTGATGCAGTTCACCAATGTCATCTATCATGGACTTAATCTCTTCCCTGACTTGACGTAACTTCTCTGGATCAAATCTGTAACAATGTTGTTTTACAGGTGATGCAACCTCTTCCATATCATGAACAGCCAAAATGTTTAGTCTATTCACAGAAATTGATTAGCAAGTATTTTTTTTACGCAAGCCACTTTGATATCTATCTGGACTATCAAAATATTTTGCTATCTAATCTTTTAAGCACCCATGTATTATCCAATCTGATTCCTGATAACTTAAAACCTGATCGTCCAATTTGTGGGTAGCCCACAAGCCCACAGCCACTCTACGACAAACACTCAAGGATTAAAGACCCCATTCCCACAACATACAGAACCAATGTGGTTTACAAAATACCATGCAACAACTGCCACAAACATTACATCAGACAGACAGAAGGAAACTAGCCATCAGAATACACGAACATCAGCTAGCAGCAGAACAGCATGATGAACTCTCCTTAATGTCTGTACATTCAGACATGATGGCCATCAGTTTAACTGGGACAAGGTAACCATTGTAGCCCAACCCAAACATAGACATGCACGGGAATTCCTAGAGGCATGGTTCTCCACCCATAATGCAATCAACAAACATATAGAATTAGACCCCATATACAAATCCTTACAAATCAAAACCCGGAAATGACACTACTCACCATAACGGACCGGACAGTATAAATTCCAAGCACAGGAGAACAACATCTTTTCATCAGAGGCTCCACTGATGATGTCACCTAGCATGGTGACGAAACGTTTGAACGAGAACAAGCCAGCTCAGTGAGCAAGTCAACACCCTCATCTTTATGTAATCCTGGTCAATAACAATGTTTTGGCATTTTTAGCCTGTATCTTCCCAATACATAAGGGACCTGTGATTAGAATTTCATGAGCCACTTGTAAACTTTTATTACAAACTCATTTGAATTTCCACCTGATGGACCACTGCCTATTCTCCGTTGGCTTGTATTTCAGTGGCCTGTATTTCATTCATGCTTTGTCCTTCAAGTAGTAAAGCTGAGATATTGTTTATGATTCAATTTCCATAAAAGATGGGTGAAACAAGTCAGCCTCGTTCTCCTTACTTGTATCCTTTTTATTTAAATTTTTGAAAATTATATCTGATAATCGTTCTTCCAAGTCATCACCCTTTTTCATAGACTCCCCTTCTTCCAATCCAATTTTATGAACCTGAGATATAGTCACATAAGTCAGGAAACCGCGCAGGTCGCTCGTCATTTATTATCTCAGTTTCTTTTACCTCTACCAATTTGGTGAGACTATTATTTTTTAACTAGCCAGGCCATTTCCCTGGATAAAATCAATTCCTTCTACAGTGACGTGTTTCATAACTTCAACTACAACTTCTCCATTTACTAATTCACTCTCTAATCCAATACTGTTTAATGGGCCTGGTTTGTAACCTCCACATATATCTGCAATTAACATTTTTGTATTCATTAACTGCCCTGGAAGGAAAATGGTATCACAAATGATTGAATCGAATGATTTATTGTCACTTGTATTTAAGGGAAAACACAGTGAAAAGCTTTCACTGTCACCATGCTCCGCTGCCATTTTGAGCAACTTAAAATAAAAACATAAAAATATATAACTGAACAAGAGTCCAACTTTGTTCCTTACCCGCTATTGCACCACTGTCACTGAAAGGAATCTCACTCTGGGCCCATAAAGCCCCATGCTGCTACTGCTGTCTTGTAGTCCCACCGACAGGACCCCTGTTCTACTGCTGCTGCTGCCATTTTGCCATGGTTAGTAAGTTTGCAGATGACAACAAAATTGGTGGTATAGTGGACAGTGAAGAAGATTACCCAAGATTACGAAGTGATATTGATCAATTGGGCCAAATGGCAGATGGAGTTTAATTTGTATAAATGCAAGGTATTGCATTTTGGTGAAACTAACAACGGTAGGACTTATACAATTAATGGTATGGCCCAGGGGAGTGTTTTTGAACAGAGGGACTTAGGGTTTCAGGTACACAGTTCTTTGAAAGTTGCATCACAGACAAGCAGGGTGGTTAATAAAAACTGTTTGGCACACTTGCCTTCATTGCTCAGATCATTGATTATGTTGGATTACTGATACAGTTGTACAGGATGTGGATGAGGTCACTTTTGGAGTACTGTGTACAGATATATTCACCTTGATATAGGAAACATATTACTAAATTGGAGAAGGTACAACAAAGATTTATAAGGATGTTTCTGGGAATGGAGGGTTTGAGTCCTAAAGAGAGGCTGGAACATTTTTCACTGGGGGGGTAGGACATTGACAGGTGACCTTATGAAATTATAAAGGGCATAGATAAGATGAATAGCGAAGGTTCTTTTTCCCTAGGGTTGGGGAGCTCAAAACTAGAAAGGTGAGAATAGAAAGATTTAAGAGGGACCGAGGAACAACTTTTTCACGCAGTGGGTGTTTCGTATGTGTGATAAATTGCCAGAGGAAGTGGTAGGTGCTTCCTCCAACTTCTGGCAAATACAAACGTCTTCACTAACTTGGCTGCCTCAGAAAAAAAAGCAGTTTTTTTACTCGAACACGTGCAATGTTAGGACATTTAAAAGATATTTAGGTAGGTACATGAATAGGAAACATTTAGAGGGATATGGGCCAAACGCGGGCAAATGGGACTAATTAAGTTTGGAAAACTTGGTCAACATGGATGTGTTGGACTGAAGGATGTATTTCTGGGCTGTATGACTATGACCCTATAATTTGGTAATTTTAATATGCTTCACCGACATTTTGTTCACAATAAAATATATCAGAAGCTATTCACACAGCTGTAATTCAATATAAAGGCAGAGTTGAAATTGTAAACTGCAAGTGAACACATGATGCTTAGGAACATTACCTCAAACCATGAACATTGTAACTTACTCCCACCTATTTTACATAAAACAATACAATTGGAAGAAAAGGCTTCTTGCCATTCACACAATGGTTGTAAAGTTCACCTAGAATCCATGGCATAAATTCCAACTCCAGCACACAATCTGAACAAAGGTGTACAGTATCACAAAATCTCAAATATTAGTTTACTGCAACTTCTTTTTAAACAGCAAAAGGCTTTGCTAATAAGTTTCTGTACTTTATGTTAAGAATGAATGTAATCTTTCTCAACAATAAGAATTCAGCAAATGACCACAGAATTCTGACAACAACCAAGGCAACCTCTCCATAAAATAATTTGTTCTTTTCCTGCACAAAGTGAAAAACACTCTCAATTTTTTATTGTTTGGTTGTCTGTTGTTGTGCAGCAGTAGGCGGATTCTTTCAAAACTTGAACCAGGAGAAGGGTGAGGGCTTTAGAATGAACAATAAACATTTTGTTTGTGAAATTACAGTAATCAGGGAAGTGGTACTAAGCACATTAATGGAATTGTGGACTGACAAGTCTCTGGGCCCAGGTGGATTTCATCCTAGGGTCTTAGAAAAGGTTGTCAATTAGGTGGCAGATGCATTGGCGTTAACGTTCCAAAATTCCCTAGATTCAGGAAAGGTTCCTTGGACTGGAAAGTAGCAAATATTGCCCATCCATTCAAAACAGGAAGTTTTAAGGCAGGAAATTATAGGCCAGTTAGCTTGCCATCCATTGTGCAAAGTTAGAACTGACCATGAAAGATAACATTGCTGTGCACCTAAAAGAATTCAAGTCAGCAAGGTTTCATCAAATGTTTAAAAACTGATATTGCTGGAAAAGCTCAGCAGGTATGGCAGCACCTGTGGATAGAAATCAGAGTTAACGTTTCGGTTTGAGTTACCCTTCCTCAGAACTGCATCTTCATTAAAAGTTGATAGTTCTTTGAAACAGTAACAATGACTGTACCTTAAGAGGAGCCGGTAGGCGTGCTACATTTGTATTTCTGTAAGGCATTTGATAAGATGCCACATTAAAAGTTATTGCAGAAAATAAAAGCTCATGTTGTAGGGTAACATATCAGTATGGATTAAAGATTGACTGGTTGGCAGAAAACAGAGTATGCATAAATAGATTTTTGTCTGATTGGTACACTTTATGGATTCTATGGTAGAAAATAACATGTGGATAGTCCTGCAAGGGTCCGTATGGGGGCCTCAAACTGTCACAATTTATATTCATGATTCAATTGAGATGGCTGGCGGACAAGGGATGGTTGCTAAATTCACAGATGATATTAAAACACCTAGGAAAGTATGTCATGAAGACAATTAATGGAAGTTGCAGACAAACGTAAATACATTGAGTTAGTGTGCAAAAATCTGGCAGCTGAAGTATAACATTGCAAAGTGTAAATTTGTTCACTTTGGCAGGAAGAATAAAAAAGCACAATATTACTTAAATGGAGAATAATCGCCTTGGAATTCCAAGCAGAGGGATTTAGGTGTGCTGGTGCACCAAAAGTTAGCATGCAGATATGGCACGTAATGAAGAAGCATGTAATAGGATGCTATCTTTTATTATGAGAGTAACTGAACATAAAAGTGAAGGTGTTATGCTTCAGATATACAGGGTGCTAATGTGACCACATCTCGAATACTCCATACAGTTTCAATCTCCTTACTTAAGGAAGGATGTAAATAAATTTGGGGCAGTTCAGAGGAGGTTTATTAGATTAATACTTAGAATGTGTGGGTTGTCTCATCAGCAAAGATTGGACAGGCTGGGCTTGTTTCCACTGGAGTTCAGAAGAGTAAAGGGTGGCTTGATTGAAGCGTAAGATCTCTCACGGTCTTGACAAGGTGGACATGGGAAAGATGCTCCCTCTTGTGGGTAAATCCAGAATTACAGGGTACTGTTGTAAAATCAGGTGTGGCCTTTTCAAGACAGAGAAGTTTATCTAACAGGGTTACACCTCTTTGGAACTTCTGCTTCAGAAGGTGGTAGAGGCATTGTCATTGAATATTTCTAAGGCAGAAGTGGAAAGATGCTCATTAGGCAGAGAAATCAAGGGTTATCAAGGGGAAATATGAATGCAGGAACCGAAACATGGATGGTTTGTGATCTTATTAAATGGCACAGCAGGCCTGAAGGGCGTATGGTCTACTTCTGCTCCTATTTTGTACGTTTGTAACCTTTGTGGAAAACCAACTCAGTTTATAAGTAATACTTGCTTTTAAATCATTGTAACAGAGGAAAGGGTAATTTTCATGAGAAAGTAGAAATACAAAAAATCTAACTGGGTAAGTCAGGAAGACTGGAATCATCAAATTTTGCAGAATAGAAGGGGCCATTCAGTCATGCCTCCTTTAATCATGCCCCATATCACTGTAAACATGTTCCTCCTCAAATCTACTGTCTTTCTTCACTAGTCCCAGATGAAAGAGTATTCAGAGACAAATACAATGCAGATGTATACAATGGAAGGCAGGTGGAATTAAGGTATCAAAGAAAACAGGCTAGTTCACCAAACTAGCAATTAACAGACCCAATTTAAAGATGTGAAGATGCAAAGCATAGACAGGTATAACTATCAAGTAAGTATCCTTTTCTAATAACAACTTTGGGACCGAGTATGTGGCCGAGTCCTTTGTTTTCCACATATAAGTAAAATATTGACAGTGTAGAAAAAATGTTGGATATCACTGGAGGTTCAGGTTGTCTTCAAAACATACAATAATTACTGTCTGATTTGATACAGTCTAAATACACACAGTGCAGCTGCACTAACAACAATTGTTTGTGTTTGTTCAGAATCAGCACTTAAGTAGGACCACCGTCAAAATAATTATTTGGCAGGGAACTATTTAGAAAAGTTAAATGAATCTCCTATGATTTACAAAAAACTTTACAATGCAATGATTAACATAGAATTTACTGATTTACACAAATATTTATCAACTGAAATGTTACAAAGAACACTTTTTAAGGAGTAAACAAACAAATACAATGTCGGCAATCCATAGAATTCTGAAATTTCTCTGAAATTCTCGTTAGAAAATTAGTTCTAATAATGTACCTTTAAGTAGTGAACAATCTTGCTTCAGACCACCCGTGTGTTGTGTCCAGCATAGCAACACGGTTTCTTTCTCCTCACCAACAAACCAATGGTTAACAAAAAAAAGTACCACTCATGCGCACAGAATAAGAAAAAAAGATAAGACTAACAATGAACTCCTCTCCTCGGCACATTTTCTCTATTAATATTCATGTGCCAACCACGTTAGCAAGCAGTAATAAGCTTCTGACCTTGTGGACCAACTAACTAAACTTGCTTATGTTACATATTAAATTAACACTAAGTGCTGAACATCTGGAATATTAATATTTCTGATTGCTATTAACAGCCAATCCATTATTATAAATATGTATTTATAATAGGTCCTTCTAAAAAGTTAACACAGCAACTATTAGCTTAAGTATTTTGTTCTTCAAGAACACCAGATAAATAAAACCAACATTTGCAAAAGAACCAAGGACTCAAAATCTGTAATTAAATCTGAAGTATAAGAAAACATCCAAGATACGACAGGGTCATTAGGGATGCTGTTGTTAAACAGATTCTATCTATATGGTGCAATATGGACGCCCAAAAGATTTATGGTAAACTGGTAAATTTCAGTTTATATTTTAATTACACCTCGACTGAGTCCATTCAATGCTCTTACTAATGAAGAATATGTATTTTTTCATAATCTAACTATAACAGATGACATTTGAGCCACATCAGTCTCACGAAATACTTCCTTCAACAAGAAAAAAGTAGAAATACGTTGGCCAAATCTTCAATAACATTAAAATAAAAAAAAACTGTGGATGCTGTAAATCAGAAACAAGAACAAAAATTGCTGGAAAAACCCGAAACATTAACACTGGTTTCTCTCCACAGATGCTGCCAGACCTGCTGAGCTTTTCCAGGAATTTCTGTTTTTGTTTCTTCAAATCACTCACGCCAGATCCTTTACCATTCCCATTGAGAAGGCCGTCGGTGACTAGGAACTTGATTGGACCACAAACATCAGCAAGAGTAGAATGGCGTATTTATGTTCTGTAATTTCTTTGCAAAAATAGAGGCTAGGTACTCTCCAGTAATGGCTCACTTCTTCATTCCGTAACACTTGTCTACTTTCCAGAAAGCCAAGTTTGGAATATTGATCACATGGATGTTGCAACTGCAATAGATATGAAGCTGTTGTCCTGATTAATTACCATGCCACTGGACTCAACATCTACTGTATCAATATCTACATATCTACAATATCAATGGCCACAGTCCTGACATAAAACTGCAAGGCACAGGAGCAGAACTAGGCCATTCGGTTTATTGAGTCTGTTCTGTCATTTGATCATGGCTGATATGATTCTCCTGCCTTCTCCCCTTAACCCTTGATTCACTCACTAAACAAGAACTATGGTTGTCTTAAATACAATCAATGGGTTGATTGCCTTCTGTGGTAATGGATTCCACAGATTAACCACCCTCTAGGTGAAGAAACTCCTCCTCATCTGAGTTCTAAAGAGCCATCCCTTCACTTTTAGGTTGTGCCCCCCCATATGAGTCTCTCCTACTACCGGAAGCATCTTCTCCAGATCCACTCTAGCCAGGCATCTCTATATTCTGAAAGTTTCAATGAAGGCAGACACAGAGTCCTCAACTGCTCCTCATATGACAAGCCCTTCATCCCGGGATCATTCTTGTGACCCTCTTCTGGAGTCCCTCCAAGTCCAGCACATCCTTCCTTAGAAACAGGGTTCAAAAGTGCTGACAATATTTCTAATACGGTCTGACCAGAGCCTTATAAAACCTCAACAGAACATCTCTGCTCTTGTACTGTAGCCTTCTCAAAATGAATGCTAATATTGCCAACAGAACCTACACAATAATCCTAAGAGAATCCTGAACTAGGACTCCCAAGTCCCTTTGGGTATCAGATTTCCATAGCATTTCCCCATTTAGAAAATAATCTTTGTCTCTTCTTCAAACCAAAGTACATAACCTCACTTTGCCACATTGTATTCCATCTGCCACTTCTTTTTGCACTCTCCTCGCCTGTCCAAGTTCTTCTACAGCCTCCCCACTTCATCAACACTACCTGTCACTTCATCTAGCTTTGTGTCATGCGCAATCTTGGCAACAATGCCCTCAGTTCCTTCATTAAGATTTTTAATGTATAACATGAATGGTTGTGATCTGAACACTGATCCCTGTGGAACTCCACAAGTCACTGGTTGCCATTCTGAAAAAGATACCTATTTCCCCCACACTCTGCCAGTCAGCCAATCCTCTATCTGTGCCAGTACCTTGCCCCTAACATCATGGACTCTTATTTAGCAGCCTCCTTTATGGCACTTTGTCAAAGGCCTTCTGGAAATCCAAGTAGATCACGTCCACTGGCTCTCCTTTGTCTAACTTGATCATTGCTGTACGTATGATAGTTGTTTCGATAGCATCTCGTTTATCGCCATCTTTGTTATTAAGATCGACAAGAGCAACAATATCCTGGGTATTGTATCATACTTCAGCTTCCCCTCAAAGTGGCGTACCATCCTATTTTGTACATATATTGCACAGTCTTCACGCATGCTAGAAACTGGACAGCAATACTGAAATTCGTATCTTGAGTCCTTGCAAGAGTAGCAGGTTATGAGTAATGAGGGTAAGTAATAAATGCAACCTAACTAGTGCTGCCAACATTCCACAAACAAATGAAAGAAAAAGGCCAATGTCCTCAGACGATTCACTAATTTGCCACCTAAACCAAACATATACTGTGAAATTTGTTTCGCAAACCAAATAACTGCAATACAATTTAAGAAGCTCCAAACTTGTAGCTATAAAATAGTCAATAAAAAGTCCTTCATAAACATACAATCAGCAAGATTCCTTCCTCCAATAGCTCAAGTTCCCAGGGACCAGAAAGAGTTTGAGTGCTATTACCAGCAGTAACATTACCAGCAAGGGTACTAGTTGTACAAAGAGAGGTGCAGAAACCTGCACGTGATTAACATAAACAGTGACATGAATTCAGAGTCTGGAGGCATGAATGTGGCATGGAAAATCAGATCTACAGATGTGTTACATTATCAACTTCATTGTGCACACTGAATGATGCATGTAACCCGAACCACACACATCATGCAAGTTATCTGGTCATTAACCACAGGACCTGTTTTTAAGCAAACCCACTTAAAAAAAAAATCAAAGGTTTGCATGATGAAGTTACCCATCCATCAATCCCGATGGTTTCCAGAGTATTTATGGTACAACTGCAAACATTATATATAATTATGCATAAACAATAAAACTGAGAGCATGGAATTAACAGTTGCAAACTAAGTGCAAAGATAAACTGTCACAGATTATCAAAGCTAAATCTAATTATAGAATATACTTTGATACACCTAAATAACAGGATGAAAGCACTAAGGAGCACTATCAACGTCCACAAAACTATTAATGAAAATAAAGTGCAAGATTGCTCAAGGACACACAATACGTTGAAGGACTGCCCTCAAGGACAAAGTTACAGGTCAAATTACATATCCCTCCCCATTTCATCTTCCCACGAGAAGGGATTTTTTTTGATAAATTGTTCCAGCATCTTCAACATTAATTAAGAAGTCAAGTGAACAACATACTGTTTCCTAAATGTTTTTACTAAAGCATGACCAAAGTGATTCTGTTGTTTATTTTTTACATTGACATAGGAAACAAATAGTGGTTAGAGTAGATGTGAAATCTCACTCACTGAGGATTTAAAAAGGTGCACCTTCAGCCACATTTTTCATGCTCAGCTTACAGAATGAACTATAAATATGCTGTACTGAAAGTGAGTGAATTAGCTTGTCAAAATAGGAAAACGTAGCAAATGCATTGATGGTATAAGATGCAGGAGGATAGGCGTGGTTGCCCTGCTTTGAAGGCAGTTTTCAGCTCTTGCAGCATATTGCAAATGATAGTACAGGGTAATAATCACATTGCACGATCATCACCTGAACAGATATTATGGAATTCTGGGAAAAGACATTAATCAACTTATCAGAATGAGAGAAGTAACCAGCAATTGCTTTGTCATTAAAACAGAAATGTGCATTAAAGAACTGAAGTTTACTTGTTTACAGCTTCTGATCTTTAAGATTCACTGCTCTTACAAAACAATTAATAGTTGTTGCTCCTTCCCAACATTCTCAAGATTGATCAGTCATATCTTTTGCTGTTATTGTCACAGAATCTGTAACAAGGTGGTTCATGGTTTCTTGCTATTTGAGTATATAAGAAAGACAGCTATTCTTCTATATTCTATTGTGATTTTAAAACTCCTCTTTTACACTTGTCAGGATTTCTTTTTTAAAAGCCAATATGCTATCTCAAGTATTGGTTCTTGAAATTATTTTTCTGTAGTTTAGCATTGCAAGTGTTAATAGTGTTATTATGCATTTCAAAATGGGCAGTATTCCAACTGCAAGAAATTATGTACCTGATGGGTACAAACAAGGTCATTATAATTAGGCTATTAAAAAACATCTGTTATCAAGCTAATGAACTTGATCATTTTTAACAAATAAAACTTGACAAAGAACCTGTAAAATTTTAATTAGTTCACATGTTGCTCCCTAGTATCTTTTAACATTTTCCTATTGGTGCACTTATATCAGTAATACATCACAATGAAAATCTGATTACTTTTTAATGAAATGTAATAAGGTTAAAAATACTGACAAAAGATGTTTTCTAAGAAACTCATAGAATTTTACAGCAAAATTAAAGGCTGCTTGGACCAATGTGCCTTTGAATGAACTGTCCCCAATCTGTCCTACTCTGCTGCTTTATCCCCATAGCCCTACAATTGTCGCTCCATTAAATATTTAATTCAAGGTGGTACAGAATCATTTCCATTGCCCTTTTAGCCATTGCATTCCAGATCACGATAACTTGCTGCGTAAGAAAATCTCATCTCGCTTCTGGCCCTTTGGCCAATAACTTAATTGTGTATCATTTGATTTTTGTCCCTTTTTCCACTGAAAATAGTTTATCCTTATTTAACTTGTCAAATCGCACGATTTTGTACCCCTCTATTAAATCTCTCCTCAATCTGCCACACTTTAAGACAACCCAATCCCAGTCATCTTTTGTCTTTCACATTAAACACCCTTATCTTTGCCACGATTCAGCTACATTGCTTTTGCAGCTCTCCTTGGTATCCTTCTTAAAACACTGTGATCAGCCTTTGACAGAATCCACCAGATGTGGCCAGATATTTATAAAGTTTAATACATGTCTCTTGCTCTTATATTTTATGCCTCTAGTCATAATCTATCAGTGATCTAGTGGTCTGAGACCCTTTGGGGAACAGTGACAATAACACGTTAGAAGTTTTCTTTAATGTGGAAAGTGATTCTGAGACCAGGGTCCTGAACCTAAATGAAGGAAACTACGATGGTATGAAGTGTGAACTGGTTATGATAAATTGAGGAACATTACTTAAAGGGATGACAGTGGTCAGGCAATGGCAAACATTTACAGAGCACATGGATGAACTGAAGGAATTGTTCAGACTTGTCCAGCATAAAACTAAAATGGGAAAGCTGGCTCAATCACTAATGAGACAAATTCGGCTCAGCAATAGGTCCAAGGAAGTTTAGCTAAATACAAATTGGCCAAAAAGAGATCTCAGGTTTGGAAACAGCTTAGAGTTCAGCAAAGGAGAATATAGGGATTTGTTAAGTGGGGGGAAATACAGCACAAGAGGAAACTTGCAGGGAACATACAGATTAATTGTAAGAGCTTCCATAGGTATGAGAAGGAAAAGAAAACTTGCATTAGAACTCATTCTGTTTTTCTTTTTGTTGTCATTTTTTGTAATTATCTCTCTGCTTCATTTCATTGGATTATAGGTCATCCCTTCGCTGGTTATTCAGCCGTTGACCCTTTACTTATGGTCTAACACTCTTGGTCACCTGCAGAGATTTATCATCTGACACTCCACTCACACCAATTGTATGATCTTTTGATCTCTCAGCTTATGAACTCTGGGTCTGTGTGCTCTGCTGTCTCACTGCACCCGACGAAGGGGCTGTGCTCCAAAAGCTTGTGTGATTTCATTTAACCCTGTTGAATAACTTGGTGTCGTGTGACTTCTGATTTTGTCCACCCCGGTCCAACAGCGGCACCTCCACATCATGTCTGTCTGTGTATGACAGACTAGGAGCCAGCGTCAAAGAAGGTGGAGTTTGATCATTAATTAGATTACCTTGCTGCTTAACTTTGTTCTGTTAAAGCAACTGCATTAATAATGATTTGTTAATCCTTTTGTTTAAGCTATCAACTTGGTGCCTGGTATCGGTTATTGACAAAGTCTGGTTAGGAACCACTGGAGTCAATTTTGGGGGCCATTGAATCTTAATTTTACCTTGTTGTGAATACAGGGAGACTGATTTGATTTGGCTTATCTGTGTCTGTGTCATAACATGAGTGAAAACAAACACCCCAAAAATGCTGGGAAACACAAGGTCTAGTGATAGACAGGAACTGAAGGAAATCAGTATTAGCAGAGAAATGGTGTTGGGGAAATTGATGAGATTTAAGGCTGATAAATCCCCAGTACTTTAGGAAGTGAGTTCAGAAACAGTGAATGCATTCATGGTCCTCTTCCAAGATTCTATATAATCTAAAACAGTGTCTTTGGATTGAAGGTTAGCCAATGCAACCTCTCTATATAAACAAAAAAAGAGGGAGAGAGAATACAAGGACTTACTCAACTAGTTAACCTAAAATCAATAATGGGGAAACCACTAGTCAATTATAAAACATTTAATAGCAAAGCACTTGGAACACAGTGACAGGATTGGACAGAGTAAGCATGGGATTTACGAAGAAGAAAATTTTGAGGATGTAACTAGTTGAGTTGATAAGGTGGGGGGCTGCAGATGTGGTTTGCTTCCACTTTTCAAAGGCTTTTGGTAAGGTTCCACATGAGAGATTAGGATGTAAAATTATAGTGCGTGGGTAGTGTACAGTCATAGAGAACTAGTTAGCAAATAGCAAACAAAGATTAGGAATAAATGGGTCATTTTCTGAGCGGCAGGCAGTGACAAGGGAGGTACTAGAGGGATCAGTGCTTGGACTCCAACTATTCACAATATATCAACTATTTAAATGAAATAACTAAATGCAATATCACCAAGTTTGCACATGAAACAAAACTAGGTGGGAGGGTGAGATAACAAGCATGGGGCTGGATGAACACAGCAGGTCAAGCAGC
>JAHRHZ010000013.1:57031465-57050386 GCA_024137785.1 Ginglymostoma cirratum
GATGGAGCAAGGGACCTCAGTTTGATTTCAGGAGGGAAGTCAACAGCAAAGGGAAGACAGAGATAGCAAGAACTGTAGATACTGGAGTCAGAGTCAAAACAGTGTGGAGCTGGAGGAACACAGCAGGTTGCGCAGCATCAGAGGAGCAGGAAAGTCAACGTTTTGAGTTGGGACCTTTCATCAATCCTGTTCAATAGAAATGTCAACTTTTCTGCTCCTCTGATGCTGCCTGATCTGCTGTATTCCTCAAGATCCACGCTGTGTTGAGCAAAGGAAAGACTACAGGCACTGGTAGGAGGAGGGGGAAGAGACTGCAAATTACGAAGGTGACAGCGGGTGAGCCGAGGCATGGGGGACATGTTTGGGAGAAACATGGCTTGGAAGAGAGAAGCGCCCAGGCAGCGAGAACTGGGATGGAATCAGCCAGGAGATGAGGCTGGATATAACAAGACGAGGGTGAAACAACACACAGGAACAAAGTGAATGAGAAGCCGGGAAGCTAGTTCAAGGAGGAAGCAAAGGAGGGAGAAAGTTTCTGGGATGCAGGCTGTGCAATTTTGGATGCTGATTTCAATGGTGGCAAGTGCCGACAAAAACAAACAAAAAATGATAGCGCATAATAAACTAAAGCCCCCGAAAGGAAGGAACTTAAGCAGAGAAACTTTAAAAGGAGACTCTCTCTCTGCATTGTTCAAAGAAAAGCAAACATGAAGAATTATCTGCAAGACTACAGGGCGTAGGAGAAGTAGGCCAATCAGCTCATCGAGTCTGCTCCGCCATGCAATGAGATCATGGCTAATCTGATAATCTTCAACTCCACTTTCCTTCCTTTTCCCCATAACCCTTGATCTTCTTACTGATTAAAAATTTGCTCGTCTTAGCCTTGAATACACTTAATGACACAGCCTCAACAGCCCTCTGAATTCAGGTATCACACAGATTGACTACTCTTGAAGAGAATAAATTCTTACATATCTCCGTCTCAAATGGGCAACCTCTTATTCTGAAAACATGGCCTCTGGTCAAAGAGTCTCCCACAAATGGAAGCAACATTTCCATATTGACATTGTCAAGCTCCCTAAGAATCTTTAATGTTTCAATAAGGCCACCTCTCGTTCTTATAAATTCCAACAGATACAGGCTTAATCTTCTCATAAGATAGTCCCTCTATAGCTGGTATGTGCCTAGGGAACCTTCTCAGGACAGTTTCTAATTCTAGTATATCAGGTTGCCGTCCTGAAAATGCCCCCTGATCCCAGCTCTCTGTCAGTTAGCCACTCCTTCATTCAAGTTACTATTTTTGTACATTTTTGTTTATTCACTTGAGGGTATTGCTAGCTGGCCAGCATTTATTATTTATAGACCATCCCTAATTGCTTGTGAAGGTGACATTCAGGTGATGTAGGCAGATTTACAATGCTGTTAGGGACAGTATTCCAGGATTTTGACCCAATGACAGTGAACAAACAGCAACACATTTCTAAGTCAGGATCATTACCTCCATGGGCTCTTATTGTACTGAGTAGCCTAACATGCCTTTTCGTATCCAGCGCCTTCTGAAAATCCAAATATGCTACATCCATTACTTGTTCTTTACCTATCTTGTTGAAAAACCCCTCAGAATTTTATTAAGGTGACTCTGCCTGATCATATTCTACATTTCAGAAAGCTCCACTAATACATTCTTTCTAAAAGACTTTAACATTTTCCCAATAGCATGTTAAGCTAACTGACCTATGATTAACTGTCTTTGTCTCTTGCCCTTTTTAACATAAAGGTGTTACCACTGGCAGTTTTCCAATTCTCTGGGAGTTTTGCAGAATCTAAGGATTCCTGAAAGATTACTACCAATGCATCCACTACCTCTGTAAGTACTTCCTTTAATATCCTGGGATGCATCTCATCGAGTCCAGGGCTTATTGGCTTTTAGCCCCGTTAATTTCTCAGCATTTTTTCTCTAATGATGGCTACTGTAAATTTATTTCCTCTCCTCCTTCTGACCCTTGAATATTTAGTAATTTTGGAAAGCTATTATTGTCACGCGCTGTGAACTCTAATGCAAAGTCTTTGTTCAAGTCTACTGCCATTTACTGTTTCCCCATTATTATTTCCTCAGCCTCATTCTCTAAAGGGCCCATGTTCACTTTGGCATCTCTCTTCCTGTTTATTTATTTAAAGAAAGGCTCACTGTCCATCTTGATATTACTAGAAAGTTGTCCCTCAAAGTTTATTTTTGCTCCCTTTTTTGGAGCATCTTCTATTGAGATTTAAAGCTTTCTCCGTTCTCTGGCTTACCATTAATCTTTGCCATACTATTTTTTTTCTTTCAATGTGACGCTGTCCTTAACTTCCCGGATTAATCTGACATATTATCAAATTCCGGTTTTAGTTATCGGATGGCTACTTAAAAAACTGGCTGAGTTTTACTATGACTTTCCGCATTTTTAAAACGGCAAATGAAATTTTGTCTTCCTTACATCCCACCCAAAATGAAAAGAAGTCAGAGAGGAGAGGATTGTGGAGGGAATTCCAGAGCTTAGCATTTGGGCAGCTGAAGGTATAACCACAAGTTTTCAAGAAATTGGAATTGAAGATGCATAAGAGGCCAGAAAGAAGAGCACAGGTGTCTCAGATAGTTCTGGGTCTGGAGGGGGTTACACGAATAGGGAGGGGAAGAGCAACTGGATTGGATCTGAGAACAAGGATGAAAATTTTACAAGTGAGGCATTGTGTAAGGAGGAACCAATACAGGTAATAGAATGGGACAGGGATGATGAGTAAACAGGACTTGGTGTGAACTAGGGAATAGAAATTGGAATCTTAGATGCGCTTAAACTTATGGAGAACACGTGTGCATTCAAACTGTTCAGTCTGGAGGTCGTAAAGAAATGGGCAATGATTTCAGCAGTAGATCAGCTGATGCAAGGACTGAGTGATTGCTGGTATGCAGCTCGAAATAGGTGGTTTTAGTGATGGTGCAGACATGTGTTTGGAAACTCATGCCTAATTAGTCAGGTTCAGCCTCAAACCATTGTCAAAGATAGAGATGAAGTTGGTTGCTAGAGAATAGAGCCTGCATGAGTAAGAAAGGCAATTAGGTTTAAGTTTCCTTTGTGCTTGGGAAATGACGACATTCGTGGCTTGCAAAGTACATGATGTCACAGGTAATTTTTTTCATTTTACTGTGAGGTCATGTTTGCAATGCAATGCAACTTGTGAGTTCTGAGGAAGGGTCACCGGACCTGAAACGTTAACTCTGATTTTTTTCTTCACGGATGGTGCCAGACCTCGGGAGCTTTTTGAGCAACTTCTGTTTTTACAACTTGTGAGCTCCGCTGGAGCGTATGAACAGTCAGAAGGCCAGTTTCAGTTCTCCAGCGTAGTATCTAAACATGCAACAGTGGTTAAAGACCCCTTGACCTCATTCACTCTCCCACCAACTCCCATGGCAGTCTATGTGCCTCAGATCACCTACAGCACTTTGTTCCCCCAGATTGTCCATTCCAGCCCATTCTACCTCAATACTTCCCACATATCCTTACTGCCTCTTCTAATTATGCATGCCACCTCCACGCATCCCTTACATCCACTATGGTCATGCCCTAAGTAGGGACAGTGCATAGTCCTCAGATTCCATGTAATATGATTGGAAATATTTTATATTCCTTGAGAAAAATGTAGGCTCTCATCTTCTAATAAAAGCCTCTGTATTATTGATAGAGAAAAAGAACTTGGAATAATTGTAATCCTATTAGCTTGCATCAACAAACCAGGAACTACAACGGGATAATGCATTATTACTTTCTCTTGAAAATGTCATTCATTCTCAGATGAATGGAAAACAACTGTACTGAAACCCAGTCAAATATCCAGAATAGCTGCAGCTGACTAGGCTTCTCTCTGGGAAGACGCTTCTCTCTGGGAAGCACTGAAGACTTGTGCTCCAGAACTTGCTATAACTCTTGTCCGGCTTTTCCAGTACAGCAACAACTCTGGCATCTAATCAGCAATGTGGAAAGTTGCCCACATGTATCTTGCAGGGAAGTTCTCCACTGGTTATTCCACAGCTCAAAGGAAGATGGTTGGAATCATTGAAGACCAGTCATCACAGCTCCAATACATCTCTGCAGGAGTTCCTTAGGTGAGTGTCCTAGGTCAAACTATCTTCAGCTGCTTCATGAATGGCCCATCCTTCATCAGGTCAAGGTCAGATGTTTGCTAATTATTTAACAATGTTCACCACCATTCACGACTCCTCAGATACTGAAGCAGTCCATGTCCAAATGTAGTAAAATGTGTACAATATCCAGGCCTGGGCTGACAAGTATAAATTAAAATTAAGTCTGACCATCATGCACACGTCAGAAGTGTGATGGAACTTGCCTGGATGAGTGCAGCTCCAACAACACTCAAGAAGCTCAACACCATCCAGAAAAAGGCTTTATTGGCACCATATCCACAGATACTTACCTTCTCTATCAATGATGCACCATAGCATTTCTACGGTGCACTGACAAATTTGCTAAGGTTCCTTATCAGCTCCTTCCAAACCCACATTCACAGTCATCTAGTAAGATGACAGGAGCAAATACATAGGAACACCACCTGCAGATTTCTCCCCAGCAACTCACCATCCCAACATGGAAATATATTATCATTCCTTCACCAACAATATCCTCAACTTCCTCATCAATAGGACTGAGTGTGCAATAATACCAAATGGACTTTAGCGGTTTCAGAAAGGAGCTCACCATCACCTTCTCAAGGAAGGCCCACATTAAAAACATATCTGCATTACAATCTGGGACCTAATTGTGACATATGAAGGGGCAAAAACAACTTACATTCAGAATGTTCCAGACTCCTCGGCAGATTTTCCAAATTTCTTCAAGACTCTCAAAACTTGGGTATTTTTAATCGACATCCGAAACTCCACATCACCAGACAAAAACAATTACGCAGCTCTGGTCTGATCTGGATTTCGACTGCACCACCTCAGCACTGATGGGAGTTGTCAGGAGGTTGACCTGGTCACAGCAGAACCATCAGTGGAGGTGGAAGGACAAATGCTGTTTCCCTCATTAGCACGTCCATCTTCTACAGAGCCATACCTACTCTCAAGTATCTCAACTATCCTACTAATCTGTTGGACTCCAGTGGCCTGTGAAAGCTTCTTTGAAAATGGATGGTTACCTGCAGTCATCATGGCAGTCGGCTGATCTTCCAGTAACCTGACATGTATGGCTTCTGCTTGGTGTTGTAATAAAAGCGGTTATCACATGTTATATCATGGTTAGGTCGGCATGTCTACTAATTGGTTTAGATGGGGAAGCAAGAGATACATCCATGGAATAGTTTCAAGTTCTAAATCAGATGAGATTATGAAATGAGTGGGAAATGGGATGAGAGTTGTTGAAGAAGGTATGAGGATATCATCACCTTGATGGTTTCAGCTCCACCCGTAGCCACAGTCTCAGCAATAACCACCTCAACGATGGCAATCATTATTTCCTTCAATGGGATAAGGATACGCAGCCTTGCCTTATATGGCACCAGGCTGATGCCTCTAGTTATTTGTGTCTCGCTGTGCAAGAGAGACAAAACTGACTGTGGAGCAACATCTTTGTGTGATGTGGCTATCTTAGTTGAATAGATGGTAATTTACGCAAGTTGCAAGACTTACTAAGTGTATGAGGGTGAGTTAAACACATGAATGTGAGATATACGTCATGATTAGTGGCTCATCTGTAGGTGAGTGATAGAGATGGGGTATATTGAGCTAGTGGCGCAATTGCTCTAATATAGTGTTTCAATTCCACTTAACTAACCAGCCCAATGATGCCACTGAACATTTTGCAGCATTGAATCCAGGTCCTCAAAGCTGGACTTCTGGTAATAACCACCACAACTATGTGGTTTCACTTCCATTGTAAAGTTGGTCTGATGGGCCTCATTGCCTCTTGAAAATACAGAACACCGGTCCTCCTCTCCTCTCCTCCTCTTAAAGTGACAGTGATCAAAGTTGCTGCATGGGAATTATTTACTAGCGATGGGAGCGCCTGGAGACAATAGTCAGAAAGGCTACAGCAGCACCACAGAGGCAAAAAAGAACTACCAGATAAAGGGAGCCCAGAGGATGGCAAACATCAGTCATCTTCAGATCCATGTTGTTGATCCGTGCCAGGTATGGAAGGGGCTCACATTTAAACAAGTCAATTCCTACAGCCACAACAGAGGATTTTTAATCAGAAATGACTACAAGCTGGGTACAGTCCGTAGTCTCCAGAATTGGATGAAGGATTACTACTTTAAGTAATGAATTTTAAACTTTGGAGAAAAAAACGAAATAATCAAATTTATTAAGAGGTGTGATGTACTAGCTGGTAATATCTTACAGATTGAATTCCAGAGTTCAACAAAAGAATGGCTTATAGCTTAGTTTAGTTGTCCTTTATTAATAGACAGTTACTGCTGTCATTATTGCAATCATTTTGGCAATTTAATGCATTTTTAAAATCAATCATGGTTGCTTGGCTATATACTAAAAAAACAGAATTAAGATAAATAATCACTGCCAACTTTTGTTGCTCAACCAGCTTCGACTATTCTTTTAGAATGAGCTTATTCACCAAATCTAAAATTTGTTACTTTCTAAAATGGAATTGGTTTTGCCAATAAACATCCTTTGCATCTCTATTTAAAATATTACATCAAGCAATTTCTCAAAAAACAAATAACAAAGAAACAGAAGAAAAGCTAAAAAACGCATGTTGTTTTCAAATCCTGTCTAAATAGTTTCAAAATATTTTAAATCCACAGTAAATATCCTAGATAATATTTTGATAAAGTACTTAACAGAACTACACCAATTAGTCATATTAAACCAGTATGTGTATGACAAGTGCAGTAATGACTTCAATACCACTTCTATGGATTTATGGTAGAATAGTAATTAAGATATAAAATCACATCTAATGTACACAGATTTGTAAATTTAAAGAGCAAGCGTGAAAGGGACTACATTTTGCTCAAAATGCTTCTTTATATTGATGCAAAGCTGATCCTTAGCTGTAGATTCTGGGAAACCAGTGACCTGGCAAAAAAAAAACGAACTACAGTTTCTTCAGATTACATATTTCTGGGATTTGCTTCTGTTTGATCCAACAACGTTCCCTCAGTAAAAACAAACACAGCAATTTAGGGAAACAAGTAGGTTTCATGGTGGCATGGTGGCTCAGTGGTTAGCACTGCTGTCTCACAGCGCCAGAGACCTGGGTTCGATTCCACCCTTGGGTGACTGTCTGTGTGAATTTTGCACATTCTCCCTGTGTCTGCGTGGGTTTCCTCCAGGTACTCTGGTTTCCTCCCGCAGTCCAAAAATGTGCAGGCCAGGTGGATTGGCCATGGAAAATTGCCCATAGTGTTCAGGGATATGCAGCTTAGGTGGGGGTTATGGGGGTATGGATCTGGGTGGGATGCTCCAAGTGTTGGTGTGGACTTGTTGGGCCGTAGGGCCTGTTTCCACACCGTAGGGATTCTATGATTCTATCTAAAAGCTAGACCATAAGAAATAGGATCAGGAATAGGTTATGCAGCCGCTCAAGCCTGCTCTGCCGTTCAATAGGATTGCAGCAGTTCTGACATTCCTCACGTCCACTTTCCTGCCCTTTCCCTTCCCTGTATCGCTCGACTCCCTCACTGATCAAGAATCTATGTATCTCAGCCTTAAATATACACAAAAACTCTGCCCCAACAACTCTGTGGTAAGGAGATCTGAAAATTCTCAACCCTTAGAAGAAATGTCCTCTGGTCCTAGACTCTCCCATGAAGGGAAACATCTGCTCAGCATTTACCCTGTCAAACTCCTTAAGAACTTTATGCTTCAACGAGATCACCTCTCATTCTTCCACACTCCAGTCAGTAACGTCCCAACCTGTTTAATCTTTGCTCATAGGACAATCTCTCCATCCCAGGAATCATCCTAGAGAACCTTCTCTGAACTATCTCCAACGAAATGATATTTTCCCTTAAATAAGAGGACCAAACTGCTCACAGTACCCAGACATGGTCTTGATTTGATTCACTGTCATGTGCACCTGTGAAAAACTTTTTTTACAAGTAGAACAGGCAGGTCATAGTAAGCAAGGACATACAGATTATAGAATGAAAAGAAACTTGGACAGAGGCATACAGGTTACATTGCACAGGGCATGCACTAGGCAAGGTCAACATTAGCAAGAGCAGCATTATTTGAAGTTACAGAGTCCATTCTACTCTAATAATGACCAGGAAGAAGCTGTTCTTGAACCTGCTGGTGTGTGTGTTCAAGCTTCTGTATCTTCTCCCTGACGGAAGAGGTTGTAGGAGAGCATTACCAGGGTGCGATGTGTCTTTGATGATGTTGGCAGCCTTTCCGTGGCAGTGAACTGTAAATAGAGTCCATGGATGGAAGGTTGGCTTCCATGATGGTTTGGGTTGCGCACACCACCTTCTGTAGTTTCTTCTGGTCCTGAGCAGAGCAGTTGCCGTACCAGGCCGTTATGCAGCCGGACAGTATGCTTTCAATGGTGCATGTGTAGAAGTTGGTGAGGGACTTTATTGACATGCCAAATTTCCTGAGCCGGCTGAGGATGAAGAGGTGTTGTTGCGCTTTCTTGACTATCACATATACGTGGGAAGTCCAGGACACTTTGTTGGTTATCGTCGCTCCTAGACTTGATGCTGTCAACCCTTTCGATCTCAGCTCCATTGATGTAGATGGAGGTGTGTTCTCCTCCTTTCTTTCTGAAGTCAATGATCAGTTCTTTAGTTTTGCCAACATTGAGAGGGAGGTTATTATTGCACCATGTCACCAAGCCCACTATCTCCTTTTTGTATTCTGCCTCATCATTGTTTGATATCTATCCTACCACAGCACTGCCATCAGCAAACTTGTAGATGGTGTTCATTCTGAATTTGGCAACTAAGTCATGGGTGTAAGGGGAGTACAGTAGGGGGGCTGAGAAAGCATCCTTGGGGGCTCTAGTATCTAGTGTTATTGTGGAGGTGGTGCAGGTACTTATCTTTGCTGATTGCAGCCTGTGGATCAGGAAGCTGAAAATCCAGTTTCAGAGGGGGTGAGCTGAGACCTAGGTTTCGGAGTTTTGAGATCAGTCTGGAGGGAATAATGGTTTTGAAGGCGGAGCTGTAGTCGATCAGCAGGAGTCTGACATAGGTGTCCTTGCTGTCCAGAAGTTCCAGGGATGCGTGTGGGGCTAGGGAAATGGTATCCGCTGTGGACCTGTTACATCAGTAGACCAACTGTAGAGGATCAAGGCGGGCTGGGAGGCTAGAGTTGATGTGGGCCATGACCAGCCTCTCGAAGCACTTCATGATTATGGAGCTCACAGCCACTGGGCGGTAGTCATTAAGGCACGTTGCATGTGCTTCCTTAGGTACTAGAATGATGGTAATCTTCTTCAAGCAGTTCGGGGACTACAGCTTGTAGGAGGGAGAGGTTGAAGATGTCGGTGAATACCTCCACCTGTTGGTCAACACAGGATCTAATGCTCAGCCGGGGACTCTGTCTGGGCCCATCATTTTCTTTGGGTTGACTCCCAGGAAAACCGCTCTCATGTCTGCAGTGGTGACAATGGGCACAGGTGCATCCAGGATTGTCAGGGCAGGTGTCACTGTGCCGCTGGCATTCTGCTCAAACCGAGCAAAGAAAGCATTGAGCGCATCAGGGAGGTTTGTGCCATTGTCCACTACGTTGCTGTGCTTCATTTTGTATCCCGTAATGTTGTTTAGGCCTTGCCACAGGCAGTGGGAGCCTGCATGGTCGGTTTGGGCCTCTAGCTTGGTCTGTGTGCCAGCTTTTTAGCTTTGGTGTCATATACATGTCCCTATGCATTGCAGCTTTCTGCAGTTTTTAAATAATATTCTCTTCTTTTGTTCTCCTTTTCAGAATGAGCAACTTCCCATTTTCCCACATTATACTCCATCTGCCAATATTTTGCCCACTTACCTAAGCTATCACTATCTCTTTGTAAACTGTTTGTATCCCTCTTGCAACCTGCCTTTCCACTTATCTTGTGTTGTCTGCAAATTTGGCTACACTATATTCGCTTCCTTTCTCCAAGTCATTACTATATTTTGTAAACAGTTGCAGTCCCAGCACTGATTTCTGTGTTCACTGGTCACGGGCAGCCAACTCGAGAAGGAATCCCTTATGCCCACTTGCTGTTTCTTGCCCATAAGCCAATTCTCAATCCATGAAACCTACTGCAAATGTTAGAAATCTGAAATAAAAAGAAAGTTCTGAAGAAATTCAGCAAGTCTGGCAGCCTTTATAGAGATAGAAACGAAGTTAACATTTCAAGTCCAATTTGAGTTCAGAATACTTCACTTCTGAACTCGTGTAAAGGTAAGATAGATGACTCTGGAAATAGAGGCAACTTAACTGATTGGCACAGTTATTAAGCTGACTGAAAACATTGACCAACCTCAGACAGAATTGGACAGTAAGGGATTAAACAAATGTTTGAAGGAAATTGTGAAAGAAGTGGAATTGAAGTCTCCACTTATAAAGTGTCAGTGGTAAGAAAATGAATTAGTGCAGAAGGCTACAACACATTGTTCAGATAAAAGAGAAAATGGCTTGAGCTGAGAAATGCAAAACTCCCCCAGTGCAGGTTTATTCATCTGGTATGAATCAAAATGAAATGACAAAATCAGTTACGTAGGAAGTGATTAAGGAAGATGATTTTGAAGCTGGTTGTCAATCATACATCCATGCTTTCTGTCACTAACTGAAAGGACCCATTGGAAGTGTTTCTTAATCAACACAGAAGGGTAATGAAAAATCCCAGCAGGGTTGGAAAGATGTGGTTCGTGAATTGTGAGGGAAACAAAGTCCAGAGTAAGCAAATCATCTGACCATTTCACATGTGTATTCTGTTTGTTTTGAAATTTTTCTCCCCGGTTTCTGATTGCTCTTTAGACTCTTTCAAGTTATTCATCAACTCCATTTTAAAATTAAAATTTAAGATATTCCGTATCTATTTTTAAAGTCTGGATTTGCTCCTTCATGCTGCACATCTCATCGGTTTGTTCTTCAGATTGCAGTGGAGTTCAAAACTTGCAATGTTCTTTTCAAGATGAAATCCCAAAAGTTCATGAGGTTGAGATTTTAATTCCACATTCAACTAACTGTATGGATTCATCAGCAATTCCGTTTTCTGTTCAAGTCATTTTTCATGATACTTCATGGAGATTTCTAATACTTGAAGTACATAAGGTATTAGTTGAAGATGTACCTTTCCTGAATTTACTTCTATGAGCTTATCATTTAGATGTTTCAAGTGCTTTACTTCTAGTGACCAATGCTCAGGTTTTTGGACATCAATGTATACCGGTCTCTCTAAACCTCCTATCCCTTATTCCTTAGCCCCTTAAATTTCGCCAATACATTTTCTCAACTGATATAAATTAATCTCCTCATTCTTATTAGCCATTTGGTTACCCTGGATTTCTGATATGCAAGTTTTATTTTCTCTTGTAAAGGCAGACAAAAAGTAATTGCTCAATATCTGTGCTATTTCTATACACGCCTTGATAATGCCCCTGGTATCTGTCACACTGTCAGAAAATGCCACTGTTGCGCATCTCTACCATTAAATCAGACTACCAAAAAGTATCAGGTTGAATAGTTTACTCATATTTTACTCCTTATGGAAATATTCTCTTAATCTCTACTTTGGACTTCTCTTTGACACAAAAAACAACATTGGGAATTTGCAATGTCTGGCATCACTTTGTACTACATTATGTTTCATGATCATTTTTGTTAACTTGAAGAAAATCTTTTGCCAGTAACACTTGGATGATAAGGAAAGTGAACAGTATCTTTCATGAACTTAGGACATCTAAAAGTGTTTTACAATCAGGTAATTACATCATAATGAAATATAATCACTACTATAATATAACATCACTAATTAGTAACAGGACTAGGAATAAGCTAAATGATTAGATAACATTTTGAGTTCATTAACTTACCAGGAGTTACTCTGCTTTTGTTTCAATATTGCCACAATACTACTTCACGAGATGTGAAAGGGCAAATAGGATCTAGGCTTAATTTCTGACAAAGCAGTTCATTACCACACTGAAATGCCAGCCTATAATTAAGCACTTTAAGATCTCTATTTGAAGCACATGATTTTCTGAGTAAGAGGCAACATTACTACCACTGAGCCAAGGTTGACAACTGGCAGTCATAAAAATGCCAAACAAATAAGGGCCACCAAAAAGTAGACAAACATTTATGGGTATTTCCTAAAAATTAATTATTTGCATTTACTTATGGTCTCTCTCTTGCTTTTTTTAGTAATAACTACATTGGTTAGCTCATACATTTATTAGAATTTTGGTTTGAAATACATGATTTGCTAAAAAATATACAAACTAAAATGTTTTCACTCCTGGAAAAATAACTGATGGCAGTAGGTAATAATCTTCAGTGAACAGACCACAAAGCACAGGCTATTAACCATTCAAAATGGGTGAAAACATTTCCCATTTGAAAAATAAATTTAGCTCATGGGTATAATAAAACAAATATTGACTGCAGTTCAGAGGCTATAATTGATGAATTATTACCCCTCTGGTTACAGATGTGCCCTCAAATGTATAATAATTCAGAACATTTTCTATCATTTATAGAGGTAGCAAATGACCATTGTTGAACCACCAAATCATATTGGAGAAAACACAATATTGTTCTTATCTTTCCATGTATTGAACCATCTTCATAGAATGCACTATAAATATAATTACATATGTTCCAGTATGGATATTTCTTTGTTTAATTTAGTGTTCTTTAAACGCTGAATCTCAACACTAACTTCCTTATTATTTTGAAGCATTTAAGCTCATCGTTCTACAATCTGTTGCATTGTCCTGAAATTTTCAATCTTAAAAATAGTTGCAATTCTCACATATGAAACTTCCGGAATCAGGGATTTTGCATCTTAATTAACTTGAACTTATTTCATAAGTGATAGACAACTTAATGTTACATAATTTATCATTTAAAATGCATGCTTGATATATCTGAATTTCAGGAAGTATAAATAAGCAATGCAACTCTAAACATATTATTTTTAATGTAAGAACATACCTCAAAGAATAGTGTATTACCTTTGGATCCCGTAAGAAGAGTGCCTTCTGAATTAAGGAATGTACGTCATCTACAGATGGATAATGGAGAAGCAATCCAAGGCAGGTTTGATAATTACTCGCAATTACTAAGGATGATAACAAAAAACGAAACAACATTACAGTTTTATTTAAATAAATATGTACACACACACATATACAGATCTTTAACAACTGCAGCTGATGGGAAAATTTAGGAACAAAGAAAAATATTATTCCAGAAGGCATTTGTCCATCAGTTTTGTTTGGTCAGGGAATCAGCAAGGCATACTGCATAACTTTCATCACACAAATGTCACTTCAATGACAGAATAATGTGTTCATCAAGAAATGTTTGCAAAACTGAGAAACTTAAAGATAATGCTACTTTTAACAGTAAGAGATAAATCAATGTAATACAAAACAAAACATTAACCCAATGGATCATATACTTTTTGCAATAATCTCAGGATTCTTTAACATATTTATTTAGGCATACTGTGAAGTGTCTGACAAAGTTTCAGTAATGGAATACGTACTATATTAAATCTATTTAAAAATAGAAAAATAAATAATATGTATTCTAATTTTACGTATTCTAACCTCTTAACTAACAGTAGTAGTATGCTAGCAGTCAAGGTATGTCTGGACATTTAACGATTATGAGCAAAAATCTTGAAAGTGATTGAAACAAAAAATTATATTTTATAGTGAAAACTACTTCATCATCTTCATTTCCTTTTTGATCCGACAGCTTGTAATTTCATACATCTGGTTTCATTTGTGAAGCACTCGCTTATCATGCTCACTCTTCCATACTACTTTTGCTCTCTTGTGACCATTTACTGTACTTTTTGCGAAAGTCATTAAAGCCAAAAACACATGGTACATTAATAATGCAAGTTAGTGTTATCTGAACAGCAAACCACATAGCACTGCATCTTTACTAAACTTAAATGATTATAGTTTACTTACGATCTTGACATTTTAAAGTAACATTAATAAAACAGCAATTGAATTGGTCAAGAGAATGGTCTGATACTTAATTTACTAAACATCTGGACTCTTTGTATATAGAAAAAAAATTGCCTCAAGTAATATAATTAAAGCAGTAAGATATTGACTTAAGGTCTGCTTTTCATCTCATGCTCCAAGAATGTGTACAAAGCTTTGCTATGTTTATAATGGCTATTACAGGGGCCAGAATTATTTTAATCTAGCTGGAATTATGTTTCTAACACCTGAAGGAGGACTGACGCTCTGAAAGCTTGTGTTTTCAAATAAACCTATTGGACTATAACCTGGTGTCACAAGGTGGCAGACTTCCACGTACGAAAGTGTGTTTTACTCTACCTAATATTCTTACCGTTTCAAATTTGAGTATATCAACCTTTATGGATCCAGTGGAATGGCATTGGCTGCTGCCTTATATGCGTTTTAAAGTTCTTACTTTTAAATGTGTTTTAACTTCAGCATAATAATATTATCCCTGTGTGACCTGATCTAGATATTCATGTCTTTTGCTTGTGCCACTCAAACCTTTCCAAAGATGAACCAATAAGACAATGTTTAAGATCGGGCATCATATAAATCAGCGGGATGCTTTATTTGACAGTGATGTGAACGTATAGAATATCTTTTGGGTATGAACTCCTAATTCAATCAGCCGAACTTATCTTTGTATTATAATATAAAATAAAGCAGGTTTCTCAACATTAGTGGATCAAACAACTTGACTTCAACAAAATAATCTCCAGTATTTTTAACCACTCTGACTCATTGAAAGGCCTTATAGATTTCCACTTGAAACACCTTGCCTTATTTGCAGCCTCAAAGGTACCTGATATTTTAAAAATTCTAACAGTTCATAACTAAAAAGGAAGCTGTTCTAGATACTTGTCGTCTAATCCCAGAAGTAGAGACTTCCAAATAAAATATATGAGAGATGCTCATTGACTACAAGGCAAATTGTTAATGTTCACACCTTTGGGAAAACAAGATTATTAGTATATTAATAATCATTACAGTCTTCATTGATAAATTGTGTAACTGCACACTGGTGTGGAACACCTTATTTAAAGGGCAATTAATGTCACCCCAATTATTTTTTTCAGTAGTGGTCAAAAACTCAAAACTAGACAAATAACATTTTGATATAACGAAATATAACTTCAAATTTATTACATATTACTTTTTTTTAAAAAGTGCCTTTGTGCTTTTTTTCTCAACATACGAAAAGGACTTTTAAAAAAATCTTAGAAGCTAAGCTCTAACAATGTAATTTTGTATGCATATACTTACAAACATCTCTTATGTATAACAGCATTGCAACAAAAACATAGTCAACTAAATCCAGGGTAACACTGTCAGCAAACAAAGTATCCCACATCACCAAGAGATCCTGAAGAGGAAATTCTCGTCCAAACAAAAGTCTCACCCAACGACTGCAAGAATGAAACAGACATAATACAATATTACAAATAAACAATTTAACAAACAGTTTTGTAATTAAATCAATTTAGGCTTTGTTGCAATATTCATGGAATTGAAGTGCATGAAAGAAAGAGGATTCAACAATTACGATTAATAAAATCCACGACAGCTACACAGAATCCTTGGATATTTACTGCATAATTCATTTGTTATTTCTTGTGCTGCGAAGCACAGACTATGAACTGGATAGTGAATTTTGGATTTAAACTATCCAGTTTTCAGTCCTGCTTTTACAGAAAATAAACTGACACCATTCTTCCTTGTACTAATGCAGGTGGCTGAAGCTTTTAGATGATGACTATAAACAAAAATCTTTCCCGCTAAAAAGGTAACAGAGATGCTTTTGCAAATGAATTTGAAAACATATCTTGCTCTTAAAGTTCAAAAATTTATCTTTTGTGTTATTCCCAAGAAGTTGATAACTCTTACATGATTTGAGCTTACCAATGAATATACCATTTACCTTTCTCCCCCACTGTCCAAAAACTCTTAAGTGTTCAACTTAAGAGAGGCATACTCCTTTGATACATGTGTACCAAACCCCTAACCATTGATGTAAGTGGTGCAAATGTGACAGAGAGAATTATAAAATCAGAGGGAGGTATGGTAAAACTGAGCTCTTCCTAAGCATATTTTTGATCAGAATCTTCGAACAGTCTCCAATTATCTTGGACTAGAAATTTGATTGGGACTAACTGAAACATTACAATTTTGGGGATGGAAGGATTTAATAGTTGAAAAAATACCAGTGATCAAGTTTGCCTTTTTCCTGGCAGCAGTAAAATGTAGTGATACCACTGTTATTGTATCGTAATAACACTGTCATAACAACTGATCGCTATCAAGTGGTCTCTGGCACATCCATAAGGAAATGAAGAAAATCCCCTTGAAAAGCCACTTGGTCCAAAGAAACCTTCTTCCTCCCAAACATGCACACTTACCACATGCCATAAGTTAAAACTACACAAATTCTGTATCACAATGTTAATTTAGAAATTACTAAATTGGAATTGAGTGAATTAGTTCTGCTTCTCAGAGGCGCCTTAGGAGGTCTGTCCCACAGCAAAAGCAATTTACCGTAGATGCTGGAAACCTGAAACAAAAACAGAAACTTGCTGAAGAAACTCTGCAGGTCTGGCAGGATCTGTGGAGAATTAAACAGACTGAATGTTTCAAGCCAAACATGATTCTTCTCCGTACAATGGGAACTTTGTTTCTCTTTCCAAAGGTAATGCCTGGTCTGCTGAGTTTCTTCGGCACTTTGTTTTTATTTTAGTCTCTCCCATAGAATGGCCATTGAAACATTGTTTCTACAGTTTAATTTTGAATTTATTCTACTTGGAGTGCTGGCTGTGTCCTCTCCTACTGTTCTCATACAAGGTGAAATAGTTTCAAATTTGATTTGATGAAGTCTGCACAATATGCAACCAAAATTGGCATTAATACAGCTGATAATTCATTATTCCTTTGTGCTTAACATCAACAAAAACAACTGTAATAACGCAACACAAACTGTGAGGACTGCTTTGCTCATAGCACGGCATCATTAAAATATGTGCAGTATTGTTTCTCAGATAACATTAACATGTACTTCAAGGATCAGTCTGATGTGTTTGAACAAACGGACATGCAAGTCAAAATTTGGGAATTTTTAAGAACGTGCATGAATAATGATAATGTGTTGAACATACTGAGCATTTTTCCTTAAGCCTGCCAGTAAGCCCTTCAGTGGGTACTTTGCTCACTTGCTATGTGGGGCTGCAGACAAGATCTGCGCTTGAGAAGCATTCTATTAGCCCATTAAAGTAGCACTGGAATTAGAATCCCAACTCGGAACAGTAAGAGAGACTACATCCTATTTCTAGCAAGAGCTGTATGCTTACTTCAAGCCTCAAAATTGGCAGCAGTAAACTATAAGTATGAAGGCTGTGAGAAGCTTTTACGTAATTATTTTAAACTCAGTTTGTCCCATTTATGTTGGAAGATGGGATGGCAAAAAAATTAAAGCTGGTCAATCTTCTTGAACTTTGAAAGTTAAGATGCTAAGATTATTCAAGTTCAAAGGCCTCATGACTTACTGTGTGAAATATAGTACAAAAGCAGATTCTGCCTTCACCTGTCATTGAGCCTTTTGTTGTCAACAAAATTACAATTAGGCTGATAGGAGTTAAGTTGTGAATGAATTCATTCCATCAAGTGCTCCCCTTCAACCAGTGACTGACTTGCAACGATGAATATTTATAGTTTGAATTTTTTTCTCCAAACACCTGACAATTGAAAGGCTAGAATGCATAGTATTATTGCTGCCAGTTCTCGCACAGCCAAACACTTTGCCAATCAATATCAAGTTTTTAGAAATACTAGCGAAATTACTTCAGATCTAGATTCCACACGTAGTGTCCCAGATTCCTCCAGATGTGGGGCTATAATCTGTGCCATTAAGGCAATGTCAAACTTGAGCAACGTGAAAGTGAGATATCTTTCAAAATGAACTGAATTTGTGGTAAGTGGAAAAATATTCAACCATAACTAATGTTTAAGGCTACAGACCCCATTCTCAGTAAAGTAATTTAATTGTTGCAATTATTCATTTACGTATTCCAAAGTATTGCCTCTCTTTTGGTTTCTTTTTAAAAAGGAAAAGATTTGAATCTGTGTGACAGCTGGCAATATCACAAGGGAAACTCAGCACCTGGGGCCCAAGTGAACAAAACAAAAACTATGCAATTCTAAAACCAATAAAACTGAAGTATTGTGAAACTGACGTAAAAGGACTGAGAAGGAAGTGTGAATTTGAACAGATAAATTTAACATCAGAATAGGCAGAGAAAGAGAAAAAGGGAGTAAGGAAGACTGAATTCAGAGAGATTGAAAAGAAAAATAAGCCTCATTTTTAAAACATGTAACTACAGTTTAAGTATGAAAGAATGTGATTCGAAATTTGTAATAATTAAAAGATTGATTAGCAACAATGAACTATTACTGCACGTCTAAAATCGCAGTTAATACAAGTTTATTAAAATAGTGTACAAAACTTAAATAGCTCCAAGAAAAACAAAGTTGCTGGAAAAGCCCAGCAGATCTGGCAGCAGCTGTGAAGGAAAAAACAGAGTTAATGTTTCAGGTCCAGTGACCTTTCCTCAGAACTCTTAAGTTCTTTGAATTCAGGAGTTCTGAGGCAGGGTCACCGGACCCCGAAATATTAACTCTGATTTTTCCTTCACCGATGCTGCCAGACCTGCTGAGCTT
>JAHRHZ010000013.1:57050786-57071304 GCA_024137785.1 Ginglymostoma cirratum
ATCTCGGATTCTCCAGCATCTGCAGTACCTTTTATCTCTGGGAGGCTGAGTCTGTTGGTTTCCAGAAGATGTCCTGTTTTAACTTCTTTCAAATAAAGCAATAAAGCTTGTTAATATTTACTTACAAGCGTGTTGAGCTGGGCCTACTAAAATATCCTTTGAATCGTGGAATGACCAGAATGTGAGTGCATGAGAAATAGTTTGATCCGGATGGAGATGGTTTGTGACAGCGATGAGATACAATGTTCACAATGACGATGCCAAAGACCATTTAGTTTTTACCATGCAGCACGTCAGCCCCATCAGAAAGGTCATGGGTTTCCTGATTGCCTTCGAACGGATTGTGTTCCACACATTTTTATTTATGAAGTGATCACACGCTTCACTGCTCGTCACAAATCTAATTATTGTCTCGTTTGGATTCCCCTGCCCCCCTACAGAAAGGTTGGTGAGAAATGAGCTGTTGATACCCTCCTGGATTGGAGTTCATTTTCACAGCGTCCTGCTATTTACAGAGCTGTCACCGTCACTGTCTGTGATTGTATACAGCCCAAGTCTGCCAACAGTAATGGTTTGATATGATTCCCTTTGTTTCTGCATCAACTGCATTCCATTCATGCTGATCGATTGTGTCCAGCCATGAAAAGACTCAAGAAGCTCAACACAAGCCAGGCTGGTTGGTTTGATCCAGCCCACCACCTTAGTCATCAGCTCCACTCCCCTTGTCGTGAAGCATAGCAATGCCTCTACTTCCTTGGAAAGCCACAGAAATTGTAAAGACTCTGACCAATGTTAAGAGATGCACCATAGAAAACATCCTATCCAGATGCATCATGGCAACTGCTCTGCCCAGGACCATAAGACACTACAGAGAGTTGTGAACACAGCCCAGTTCATCATGCAAACCAACCTTCCACCCACTGGCTCCATCTATACTTCTTGTTACCTTGGGAAGGCAGCCAACATCATCAAAGACCCTTTCCGCCCTGGTTACAATATCTTCCAACCTGTTCCATCGGGCAGAAGATACAAAAGCTGAAACACAGCTACCAACAGATTCAGGAACAGATTCTTCTGCATTGCATTAGACTTCTGAACAGACCTTCCAAATTTTAAATTTAAATTTGATCTCGCTCTTTTTGCACTTTCTCTGCAGCCACAACATTCTATTCCTTGCTCTGTTCTATTACCCTAATCAACATTTGTCACTCTCCCTCGGTACATGTAATAAATCAAATCAAATAAAAAAAAAGAACCGAAAGAGCTGCGGATGCTGTTCTGAGGAAAGGGTCACTGGAGCGGCAACATTAACTCTGATTTTAACTTCACAGATGCTGCCAGATCTGCTGGGCTTTTCCAGCAACTTTGTTTTTGTTCCTGATTTACAACATCCACAATTCTTTCGGCTTAAATAGCTCTAAACAGGCTTCTGACATCACTTTTGCCTAGATCCAATTTTCTTTAGTAACTTTAGTTGGTATCTATCATGCACATACCATAATGTCTATCCAATTAATGTATTTCAATGGAGACCTGCTTTGACAAAATCAACAGGAGAGAGGTGCACCTGAACATCAACTTTGGAATTCTTATGTTTAACAGCATACCTGTCCACATAGGATTTGAAGATAAACAACAGTGTATGCTATTGGTGGCACTTCTATTTTTGACAGCAAATTATCATTCACTATTACATAAAACATCTTCTAAACAAATAGGGGATTCGATCCTTGGTGGAACCAGTTCATTTGAGGCATTCAAGAGGGCATTGGATGATTATTTAAGTCGAAATGATGTGCAGGGATGTGGAGAAAAGGCAGGAGACTGTCATTAGCTAACAGAACCCGTGTAGACATGGTGGACATCAACAATTTTGTGATTCAGAAATACAGCTTTTTTTTGGTGAGAAAACCTTACAAACAAGTATATGATGCTGGAGGTAAGAACTACAGGTCTGAAGAGCTCAGTATTTTAAGACTGTTTCTCATCTTTAATAAATTGCAATGTTTTCCTCTCCGAAATCTTTCTCTCCTCCTGAATGCTCAAATTGCTTGACCAACTTGATGAAACATTTGACTCTCTTGTCTGAATATATCCTTATGTGTGTATTCAGTGTCAAATATTGTTCAACAATCCTCCATTGAAGCACTTTTGGGAGTTTTTACTACATAAAGCGTCTACGTTAATTCAAGTTGTTGTTGAAAACTGTTTTTATTTTCAATTACAATATATTTTATTATTTTGTCCTCAGAGTTTCTTTAAAGATTTATAAAAAGCCTTTGGCAAAAAAACGGAGATCCACATGACACAGTATGAAGGATAAGAAGTGCAAGCTAGATGTACTGTGTTTATGCGCTACTAACACATCTCCCTTGGTATTGCTCATCATAAAAGTCAGAGGATACGACTGGCAATATATCATCAGGGCCAATGATTTATAGTGATTGAATATCAATCAGGCCATCATCTGATGTACTGTGTGAAAAATAATAAAGATACAACTGTGCACACTTTCGGTCTATCTATCACGTTCGCTGTTTTGCATATTGCATATGGTCAAATTTTGCAGTCAAAAACAGCTACAAATTACACAGACCATGAAGGAATAGCACCAGTTGGGAAATAGTATGCAAGAATGAAAACAGACACCTTGAAAAACCAATCACAAATAAACTCAATTTTTTAAAAGAGAAACCTTTATACCCTATATTAACTCTCCCAAGCAAAGAATAACACAAACAATATGTACAAATAAAACTGCATTTACTTACATATCATTTTCTGTACTTTCAGAACATTATCTTGAATAAAGAATCTTTCAACAAGTATTACTTTGTAGCCAATGAATCTTTAAAACTACAACATGCACCAATGACTACAATTTCCAGTAAGTCAGTTTTAGCATAGATAACAGACTCACTTTTGTTCAAGTAATCTAGACTCCACAAGTGTGAAAATCTAACAGCATCGATGACTTGTTTCTCAAAAATAGTAATAGATGGAGCAAGAACTTTAGAACCTCTGAGCTTAGTTTTACACACAGTGCAGAAATAGAGTCATAGAGCTGAAGAGCATGGAAACAGACCCTTCGGTCCAAAATGCCCATGCCGACCAGATAGTCCAAATAAATTAGTCCCATTTGCCAGCATTTGGCCTATATCCCTCTAAACTCTTTTTATTCATATACCTATCTAGATGCCTGTTAAACGTTGTAATTGTACCAGCCTCTACCACTTCCTCTGGCAGCTCATTCCATACACGCACCACCCTCTGCGAGAAAAAGTTACCCCTTAGATCCTTTTTAAATCTTTCCCCTCACACCTTAAACCTATTCCCTGTAGTTCTGGACACCCCGACCACAGGGAAAAGACCTTGTCTACTTATCCTATCCATGCCCCTCCTGATTTTAAAACCTCTAAGGTCATCCCTCAGCTTCCGATGCTCCAGGGAAAATAGCCCTAGCCTATTCAGCCTCTCCCTACAGCTCAAACTCTCCAACCCTGGCCACATGCTTGTAAATCTTTTCTGAAGCCTTTCAGGTTTCATAACATCCTTCCAATAGCAGGGTGATCAGAATCGCACACAGTATGCCAAAAGTGGCCTAAGCAATGTCCTATACAGCCGCAACAATGACCTCCCAACCCCTATATTCAATGCACTGACCAATAAAGGCATGTGTACCAAACACCTCCTTCACTATCCGATCTACCTGCAGCTCCACTTTCAAGGAACTATGAACCTGCACTGCCAAGTATCTTTGTTCAGCAACACTCCCCAGGTCCTTACCAATAAGTGTATGTCCTGCTCTGATTTTCCTTTCCAAAATGCAGCAACTCACATTTATCTAAATTAAATGCTAAAATGAGGAGCGGAAAGGTGGATAGAAACAATTGACAGTAGTCTGACAAAATGGCTTGATGTCAATTCTGGCATCTGCCTAATTTTTATCTTGCTCATTGTAACTGAATAGATCAACTCCAGAGGCTGAAAGTGAAAATTACCATCAACGTGTAAGTGACAGACTGAGATGATGTCTGAGTGCTGTCAATGACAGCAAAATTTTCCCATGTACCGTAATCATTCGATTGAAACAGATCTGAGTTTTAGGAGTCCAGAGGTAGGTAGAAGAACATGGAAAACCAGCTTTTGCAGTCAGCACCTACAAACTTCTATAGGGTGTCTTGTAGAGCTTCTCAAACTCTGCAACCTCCAGCATAATAATGGGTGGGTGAGAACTGCCACTCCAACATTCAAACCTTTTTTTTTAAAAATGCCTGTTGACCTTTATTTTAGCTTCTATGTTTTATGTTTCAAATTAAACATGAAAGCCTAAACTTTCTGGTTTGATTTCTATGAATACTGAAACATGATTGGCTCCTAACCTGTTCAATGTCACCTTTGGTGCTAATCCCGAAACACCCACAACTTTGTGGCAGCTTTACAGTCCATTGGGAAAGTTTGGATTTCTGCCACAAAGATGGCAGAAAGAGGAAGAGAGTTAAAGTGTAAGCTGAATACAGAAAACTCGGCAAATCAAAGAGCAAGAGAGAGATAAAGTTAGATAGACAGACAGAATGTGTTCAAAGACTGAGGGGCAAAAAATGTTTCGTATAAAGTAAAAGAAAGAGGAAGAGAAAATAATTGGAGTCAAATTCAATTTTAATTAGCGTCATGTTCAAAATGACCATTTTCTGTCTTGTGTAACTGAATATTGAAATAGATTGCTAGTACGTCACTCTAACAGCTGTCCAATCAGTTGATAAGCACCCAATACAGTTTAACATCAGAGTTTAGATTAAATTGCCTGTAATTAGACTATATGTTGTCTTTATGAACAGTTGATACAGTCGTCAGTTTAGGTGGGCTTAGGGAGTCATCATACTAACCTGTTAAAAACAAACTAACTGAAATTAATCCTTAAAAATCTCTGTGTCTGCAACTTACTTTATCATGGACAGTGCTATAGATTCCCATCAGTCATATTAAGAATGGTATGCCAGAGCATCAGAAACTTACAAATTTTGACCAGGTGCAACAAAGAGAGAAAAAAAGGTCTGTTCCTTGGTGTCATTTTTTTCACCTGTTGCATTAGCAGATAATAATTAATTTTAATAAATAGGCCTAGTATGAGATCAGTTAACAACACAGTAGGCATATGGATGGTGATCAATGAAGGTCACTATATTTTCTTGCAATCCATGGCAAAAAAAACAGACAATGGTCACTGTTACCAAAATACATATTAGACAGTAACTTTCAGTGACGGCACATGTATAGTTTAACATGGAAATCAGAAGCTGGCTATACTTGTCACCCATGACCTTCAGAAGCTACACTATCAGTATTTTGTCAAGGGATTTGGATTGGATTTGAGTCATGGAGGTCTACATCAGGTCTGCGCTGGTCAAAAACAAGCACCTAATTATTCCAATTCCATTTTTCAGCACTTGGCTGATAGCCTCATATGCCTCGGAATCATAAGTGTGTATCTAATTATTTCTTAAGTGTCATGAGGGCTTCTGCTTCTACTGCCCTTATAGGCAATTAGCTCCAGATTCTCCCCATCCTCTAGGTGAAACATTTTACCTTCACTTCCTGTGTAAAACTCCTTGGACATTGATTCCTCCACTAAGGGGAAAGTTCCTTCCTGTCCATTTTAACTACGCCCCTCAATTTTATACATCCCCATTATGTCTCCCCTCAGTCTCCACTGCTCCAAGAAAAGCAGCTCCACTTGATCCAACCCCTTTTCACAATTAAAACTCTCCAGCCCATGCAACACCCTAACAAATAAATCTCCTCTACACCATCTTGACTGGAATGACATTGTTCCTATAATGAGGATTCCAGAACTGCACACAGTACTCTAACTGTGGACTAACCAATGTTTTATACAATTCCAGCATCACCTCACTACTCTCAAATGCCATGCCTTGGTTGTTAAAAGCAAGTATCCCAATGCCTCTTTCATCACTCACCTAACTGTCCCACTACCTTAAGGGACCAGTGGATATCCATATCAAGGTCCCTCTGATCCTCAGTACTTCCCAAAGTCCTGCTGTTCATTGTGGGTTCTCGTTTTGTTGGTCTTGCACAAGTGCATCGCCTCATATTTATCTGGATTGAAATCCATTTGCCACTGATCAGACAATCTTACCAGCCAGTCTACTTCCTTCTGTATTCCAAGGCTATTGTCATCACAATTTACCACCTGCCACCAATTTTTGTTCCATCTGTGAACTTATTGATCAATGCTCCTATTCAAGTCTAAATCATTTATATATACCTCAAACAGCAAGGATAACACCAATCCCTGCAGAACCCCACTGTATACAGGCTTCAAGTCACAAAAGCACCCCTCAACTGTCATCGCCTATTCCCTGCCATTCAGTCACTTCTGGATCCAATTATCCAAATTTCCTTTGATCACATGGGCTCTTACCTTCGTTATCAGTTTCCCATGCAGAAAGAACAAAATAGTATTTTACTCATAGTTAACTCTTACAGCATCCTATACATGCAAAAGAAAATTCTTCAGTAACTATATCTTTGTTTAAATTTTATCTTCTACTCTCTCACTATGCTTGTGGAACGAATTTCCTGAAGAACTGGCGGATGTAGGCACAGGTACAATGTTTAAAAGACACTTTGCTAAGTACATGAACAGGAAAGATTTGGATTGATATGGGCCAAGAGCAGGCAGTTTTGTTTGGGATTATGTTCAGCATGGACTGGTTGGATGAAAGGGTCTGTTTCTGTGCTATATGACCCTATAACTCTATGGCATGCATATTGTTCAAACAATGGTGTCCATTACTCTGCACTTGCTCTCTAGTTTCTCTCTTTGAACCTCCAGTGTTTGTGTAGTCTTCATATGTTACTTTCATGATGTACCCAATGACCTACTATTTTACTCTTTTATCTATCATGGGATGTGAGCATCTCTGACTATTCAAATTCCACCATCTGCCAGCGTCTCCAGAAATTCATTGATTTTCTGGAATAATAGTCCAGTGATAATACCAGTAAGGCACTGCCTCCCCACAAGAAACCTAATTTTGCAATACAAATAATGATGGGACAGTTGAGTTATTTTTAATTCATTCACGGGATATGGGCATCACTGGCGAGGCAGCATTTATTGCCCATCCCTAATTGCCCAGAGTGCAGTTAAGCGTCAACCACATTGCTGTGGATCTGGAGTCACATGTAGGCCAGACCAGGTAAGGATGGCAGTTTCCTTCCCTAAAGGACACTAGTGAACCAGATGTTTTTTTTTCCTGACCATCAGCAATGACTTCATGATCATCATTAGACTCTTAATTCCAGATATTTTATTGAATTCAAATTCCACCATCTGCCATGGCAGGATTCAAACCCCGTCCCCAGAACATTATCTGGGTCTCTGGATTAATAGTCCAGCGATAATACCACTACACCATTGCCTCCCCTGTACACCATCACCTCCCCTTTTACCATCATTCATGAGTAAAACTGACAATATCTCACATCTGCAGAGGTGCAATTAAATACAGAAATCAAAAATTTTTGTGAACGATACCCTGCTCCTTTACAAGTGATACTTCTCTCAACTTCAGTGTCAGAATCTGCATAGAGATAGCCATAGTCATGAATGAAGGGTAATTACCCCTGAAGGCTGACGGAAATAAAAATGAAGCTTTCTGCAACTACGCTTAAGTGAAATTTTAATGAAGTCAGAAATATTATTACTGTTGAACAATCACTCTAGCCTTGAAAAAAATAATTCTGCAGGTTCTGTTGAAAGAAAAAGACATGCTGGTGAAGCTTTTCATCGTACACTCAAATTTCAATGTGATAATAATGCATCTGGCTGATGAGTGCAGTTCAATAGCATGTCTATTTCTTCGGGAATACACACATTTCACCTGTTTGGAACTAGGTTTCATTAAAAAACTTCATGTTGCAGATTTTAAATATAGGCTGCAAGAAAGACATCTCTATTGGAGAATTGCAGAGGTTGACTTTCCTGCCCTGTGGAACCCATTACCTGCCTCACTGTCAGTGATACCCTCCTGTCCCCGATTACTGACCAAATCAACAGATCCTATCCCAAATGGGTATAAAGCAGCCAGATAGTTTTCCCCATTCCTGATACAGTGTCTGTAACTCATTGACCAGCTCATAAACCCTGAGCTAATGTTGTTCAAATTTCAAATACTGATTGCAAACACATTTGCCCTGAATCACCACGGTCCCCAGGAACTATAATGTGCTGTAGCCTCGACCTGAACTGCCATTCTAAATGAGTTTTAAGTATTTAATTATATTATTCACTGACTTAGTGCCTTTTGTATATTTACTGAAATCAATTTGTATTCTATGCTCAAATTTAAGAATAGAAATCATCTGAATCACTTATCAGAGAGTCACCAAAAAGCTTTCCCCTTTCACCTGGGCAAGAGTCAATTCCAATTAGCTCCAAAGAAGCTAGCACTGTCTTTGAGAGAGATAATAGGTACTGCAGATGCTGGAGAATCTGAGATAACAAGGTGTGGAGCTGGATGAACACAGCAGGCCAAGCAGCATCATAGGAGCAGGAAAGCTTGACGTTTCGGGCCTAGACCCTTCATCAGAAAAGGCCTTTGACTCTATCTACCTGCAACATAGTCCCTTTCTTGCCTGGTCCTTTTGGTTATGCTGACTGCCTAACTCGGCCTCTTCGCCTTATCCACTCCACTATTCAGGAGATGAAGGTCTTTTGTGGGATCTTCCTCTTTCCCACACCTCTATGTGCTGCCGACACCTTGTCTTGGGGTCCTCGCTCCAGCTGCTCCTCTAGGTGCTGCTGATTGGCCACCTCCTCTCAGTTACATTAAGCATTCCGCAATTTGCTCAGTTGAACCATTTCCCTATTGCTTGTTCTCCTCACAAATGCCACAGATCATGTTAAATTCAGATAGACTTCAGAATGCTGATGAGCCCAGAAAAGTTTCTGGATTTCCTGATGTGCAGTAAATGGCAAAAGCCACTCCTTCACTACTCACGGCAAAAGGCATTACCTGTTCGTACATTCAGGAAGTTAGTAGAGAATGCAATGTGGATAGATTACAAAGGTGGAACTGAGGATCGGAATGACTTGAGGGAGGGAGTGAACTGTAAGGAGGTGGAGTGCAAGAACTCTAGAGGCTTGAAACTTTCAATAGGATTGTAGTGTGGACCGGAGATGAATTTGGGGTGATCAGCATTCTACAGCATTAGGTTGGGGAAAAAAGTCTGATTTCTCACAGTATATACTGCCATAGTTAGTCAGCTCAGTTGGCTGGTTTGTGATTCTGACTGACACGAACAATGTGGATTCAATTCTCACACTAGCTGATGTTGCCATGAAAGACTCACCTCCTCAACCTCTCTGCTCATCTGAGGTTTGGTGACCCTCATGTTAAACCACCACCAGTCATCTCTCTGCAGTGAGACAGCAACTCTATGGTTTAGTAGGACTGCGGCAGCTTTACCTTTATACTGCCATGATGAAGTGCACAGGCAGATTAACTGTCCATTAATATTTTCCTTCATTAATTTTAGATTTTCCAGCAAGTAAGTAAAAAACCTCATAAGAAGTAATATTTGAAAATTTTCATTGACTAAATAATAATTCTCATTAAGTATAATAATTTTTTTGCTACTCAATACATCTAAGGAAACAAAGAAACTTTACTGGCAGCTCATATTTGTCTTTCACATTTCCTATGTATTTGCCTGCTTTGTATTGTGTGCATTTATAAGCAAAATTCCATTTTCACAGTGATTACCGAGCGCCAGTCAACTATGGACTAAATTCTGTCAGTTTGAGTTTGATTTATTATTTTCACATGTACCAAGATACAGTGAAAGGTATCGTGTGGCAGACTGTACCATACAAAGTGCATTGATGTAGCAGAAGAGGGCAAAATACAGTGTTACAGCCACACTGAAGGTGCGGAGAGAGACAGAGAGAGAGAGAGAGAGAGAGCTATCAACATTAATATTTGAGAAGTCCGTTCAAAAGTCTGATAACAGTGGGGAAGAAGCTGTTCTTGAACCTGTCTGTGTGCTCTCAAAATTTTATAATTTCTGCCCAATGGAAGAGGGTGGAAGATAGCGTAACTGGGGTCGGAGGGGTCTTTGATTACGTTGGTTGCTTTCCTGAGGCAGCAAGAAGTATAAATGGAGTCAACGAATGGAAGGTTGGCTTGTGTGATGGACTGGGCTGTTGTTCGTGACTCTCTTGGTTTCTTACGGAGGCAAACTTCTCTTCCTAGAGGACATTAGTGAAACAGATGGGTTTTCCGACAATCAGCAATGATTTCATGGTAATTAGTAGATACTAAATTCCAGATTTAAAAAACTTTTCCCTTGAATTCAAATTCTACCATTTGCTTTGGCAGGATTCAAACCCAGGTCTCCAAAACATTAGCTGAGTTTCTGGATTAGTAGCCTACTGTTAATACCATTAGGTCATCGCCTCCCTAAATTGTCAATAACCAGTTCATGTAATAGCGTAATAGTGTAATAAACGTTCTGAAATGGCAAGCAGTGTGCTCTGTCGGAGCACTTTGCTAGCTTTGTGCTCTGTAACACCCCGATGGTTAGAAAGTCTCCAGTGACGGGGAATTAATTCATTAATTAACTATAGCCTTTTTAGGAACCAGAACATTTAACTAAGCAGATGAAAGTGCAAATACTGTTCTTTCATGTCCCTACTCTCAGAGAATGCAGTGGAGGCTGGCTATGCCTACGCTGTTTCTAATTATTCCAATTATCATGGCACACTATGAAAACTTGATTAATAACACTGGAGATATTGTTGTGGCAATTAGCCATATGGTTATGGGACTTTATTCTGTCACGATTTGGCCATTAGCATCTACTTATGTTTGTCAAACGTACTGCATCCATGACAAGTTGAAGTTCTGCTCACCTTGTACAATCCCATGTGTGCCAAACTAGAAAACTGTTTACTCCTAGGAGTTCCGTGCCTCAGTAAATTTTTCATGTTCATCCGGTCTTATAGGGGACAAATGTCAAACAGGTCTACGACAACCCATCAAACTAAATGCTCTTTGCAAGGTGGCTAAGTAAATTGGCTGTCAAAATTAGGCCATGTTCAAAAATAGGATTTGACCAGCACAATTATCGTCATTAACTCACATTTATTCAGCATTTCACCATTTACACAGTATTCTCCTGGGCTAAACTTGTTCTAATACTCCAGATGGCAATAAAAAAATTTGAGGCATAGAACATTGCACAGAAGACTTTTTTCCCCGACAGAAAGTACAAAAATAAATATCATTCTGGTTTTGCAAGCCTACAGATTAGTTTACTGCTTTCGTACAAAACTTAAAAAGCATTTTTCTTACTGCTAGCACTGTCCTCTGCCACTGCGATCTACAAGTATGAAAAAAAACTGCATTATGGTGTTAAGTACTGATGTGTAGAAAAAGTTGCATTCGCTTCTAATATTTAATTATTCACTTGAAAATGAATTGGAGAATTTAACTTAGAAATCATGTCAATAGCTACTTCACTGACCATTGAAGCAAACATCAAACACAAGACCAGAGTTTATAACCCTAGGTTGATCTGACATGAGTCAATAGGTAAACAGATCACATAATATCAGAAGCGTGAGTAAGTTATGAGATTCTGGTGTGAAAGAATTTGTTTGCATCCCAGTTGGTTAATCCAACAAGCACATGAAACAAAGGTAAGTGTACATGGCTATCACATGTAGCCTCACCTATTCTCTTTACATTTGACCTGACCCCTCTACCATTAACTTGCTTACTGAGACTCAATATCCACATTCACATGAGGAATAGTTACCAAGGAGTGTAAGCCCAACATGGAATCCTGAGGTATGGAATACAGGTAGAGGTAGTGGTTTGGATTTTCCCCCTGAAGGCAGGAGTCAGGAAGAAGGTTCAATTCTTGGTTTCAAACCCAGCTCCATCCCCAATACAATGTGAAAAATAAAATTCATTGGGTTGGACTTACTCCACTACACCTCAGTTCTCCCGCTTTCCTTGGAGAACAGAGATGACAGACCTGCATGCACATGCCGGTGTCGTTTTCTTTGTTACCTTACCCCATGCAGAATGGGAAAATATAGGCCACAGAGTACAAAAGCAAGGAAATCATGACAAATTGTTATCAAACACTGATTTAGCCTCTAACTGGTGTAGTGTGTTCAATTATGGGCACTCTAGGAGGAATGTGAAGGGTTTACAGAAAGTGCAGAAAATATTTAAGGGTCTTAGGGCTGAGGGACTTTAATTAGATTAATATGTTGGAAAAGGTGTATATCACCTCCTCAGATAGGAAAAGTTCAAAATCATGAGGGGTTGGGACGGAGAGAAATTGTTCCTTTAGCAGAAGGATCAAGAACCAGAAGACATAACACAGTGTGGAGCTGGCGGAACACAGCAGGCCTGGAAGCATCAGAGGAGCAGGAAAGCTTGACGTTTCGTGCCTAGACCCTTCATCAGAAAGGGTCTAGGCCTGAAACGTCAAGCTTTCCTGCTCCTGTGATGCTGCTTGGCCTGCTGTGTTCATCCAGCTCCACACCTTGTTATCTCGGATTCTCCAGCATCTGCAGTACCTATTATCTCTTATATAAGATGTGAACTGATCGCCAGAATCTTGCACTACTGTCATTCCTATGTGAACTTTGGATCATACAGTGAGAAACCTGGGAGGAAGGGTGCATGCTCAATGGAATAGAAGCAGGATTTTCATGGAATTTGGAGGACTGTGGACTTTTAAAGATGGTTCCAGGATTCTGTTCCCAATGCCTACACTCACAACTTTCACTGACATGGGAGGGGGATGTGGGCAGCAAGCTCAGAACCTGTGTTCTTGGTCTGGACAGCTTGGTTGCACGTTTCAGAGCTTTGCAGGGCTACATATGTTGACATCATGAGTCAGATCATAAAGTCAGCTACCTTCTCAAGGAGTCAGAGTTCACACCCTTCAGGAAATTGTGGATGAGGTTACCTTTTGAAAGGCATCTTTAAAATGCTTCATCCATGCCCTGCAATTCCATTGACTTACCCCCAACGGACCCTGATACCCTCTATGCCAACTTCTGCCCTTTACAGATTCCTTATGGACCTGCACACACCTTATATTACCTCACAACACTTCCATGCCCATTTAGCCAGCAGAGATTTTCCGCTGAATCAATAAATCCTATGGTAAATGTGGAAAAGATTTAAAAAAAAACAACCATTCATAACATGCACAAAACAGATTTTTAGAGAATGAGTAATGAGGCTTGACAGAAAGGCCAAGCGTCCATTACTCTGTTGAAACAGGTGAAAACAAGGGAAAGCATTCCTTGCTTGTTGATTGATAGTTTTCTTTCTTTGATATATTTTAACCATTTCTCAAAGCTTATTTGCACAAAATAAAGTAGTATCTAGTGCATGTAGTTTCTTTTATTGATACTATAAAGATCTGATAAATTGACACTTTTACAAGGTTGTAGTAATGGAAGGAATCATAGATTGATTTGGACGGGCTGTGAGGAGTGAGTGGGTGAGGGGGTAACTGAAGCAAAAACTGAGCAAGCAATAATGCAAGACAGTGACCAGGAATCTTGTGCACATAACTCACCTCCTAAAGCCTATTTGCCATCTATAAGAAACAAGTCTGGAGCATGATTCAGTACTCCCCACTTCCCAGGATTAGCATAGCTCCAACAACATTCAGGACGAAGCAACCATTTGACTGGCACTACACCTACAAACATTCATTTTTTCCACCATTAGCACTCAGTGACAGCAATGTATACCTTCTTCAAAATTAACTGCAGATGTTCATCAAGCCTCCTTCGCATGTATATTTCAAATCCGCATCCACCGCAACTTAGAAGGAGAGAGGCAGCAGTTACATAGGAACCACTGCCTTTAACCCATTCACCATCCAGACTTGGAAACATGTCTGGCAGCATCTGTTCTGAAGAAGGGTCATTGGACCTGAAACATTAACTCTGTTTTATCTCTGTAGATGCTATGAAACCTGCTAAGTTTCTCCAGCAATTTCTATTTTTGTTTCCCAGGTCAGCCTGGGAGAATCAATAGCTGCTACTGAGGACCATAAGTATCTGACGATGGGTTGGTTGTGGTGGCAGCCCGTATGATGTCACGTACAGGTTAGGTTAAGGCCATGGGAGGTGGTGCTCAGGCCCTAAAATTATTGAACTCGATACTGAATCCAGAAGGGGAGGCAATAGCCTAGTGGTATTATCACTGAACAGTTAATCCAGAGACCAGGTAATGTTCTGGGGACCCGGGTTTAGAATCTGCCCTAGCAGATGGTAGGATTTGAAATCAATAATAAAACAAAATTTGGAATTAAGGATTAATGATGGCTATGAATCCACTGCTGACTGTTAGGGGGAGAAACCCATCTGGCTCTCAGGAAGCTGCTACCCTTATATGGTCTGGCTTACATGTGACTCCAGAGCCACATCAATGTGAGCGACTTTTAACTGGTCCCTGGGCAATTAAGAAATGGCAATAAATGTTGGCTTAGCCAGTGATGCCCCCGTCCCATGAGTGATTTAAAAAATAGGCTGCAGAGTCCCCACATGAAAAGTGATATGCTGTCCTTCCAGCTAACACTGAGCTTTGCTGGGGCACTGTAGACAGTCTGAGACAGGGATGTTAGCCAGGGAACACAGTGGTGTGTTGAAGCAGCAGGCAACTGGAAGCTCAGGATCATGTTTGCAGAACAGAACATAGGTGTTCTGCATATCAGCCACCCAATGTGCCTTTCATTTCCTCAGTGTAGAGCAGACCATATTGTAAGTGGCAAGTACAATAGACTAGATCAAGTGAAATGCAGGTAAATTGTTGCTTCACTGGTGGGTGACTCTGGAGCCTTGGATAGTGAGGAGGGAGGAAGTAAATGGGCAGGTGTTGTACCTGCTGCGATTGCAAGGGAAGGTGCTGTGGTGGCATGGAGAGGTGCTGGGAGTGAAGGAGGGGTAGATCAGAGTGTCTTGAAGGGACTGGTGCCTGACGAATGCTGATAAGGGAGGGGAGGGGAATGTGTGTCTGGTGGTGTCATCCTGCTGGAGGTGGCAGAAATTATCCTTTGTACGTGGATGTTGGTGGGAGGTAAGTGAGGCCCAGGGGCATCCTATTGCTGTTCTGGCAGGGAAGAGAACGGGCAAAGGCCAAAGGAGACTGGTTGGACACCGCCAACAGCTCCGTCAATTACAGTGGTGGGGAATCCTTGGTTGACTAAGGAGGTTGACATTTCAGAAGCCCTCTTGGAAAAGCAGGAATAATCAGAACAGATATGGCAGAGATGTAGAAACTGGGAAGCAGGGTGAGCAGATGTATAGTCAAGGTGACTACTGAAGTCTGGTGTTGAACCAAACAAGGAGATAAGAAAAACTGAATGAAAACTGTGCCAAGGAGCCTGGTTTCATGACATAGTAACATGGAAAATAGGCGCAGACCATTTGGCCCTTCAAGCCTGCTCTATCATTCAATAAGATCACGGCTGATCATACATCATAATACCCTGCTCCTGCTTTCTCCCTATACCTTTGACCCTTTTGCCCTAAGAACTATATCTAATGCCTTCTTGAAAATATTCAATGTTTCAGCAGTAACCTCCTTCTGTGGCAGAGAATTCCAAAGGCTCACCATTACCTGGATGAAGAAAGTTCTCATCTCAGTTCTAAATGCTCTAGCTCGTATCGTTAGACTGTGACCTCTGGTTCTGAACTCCCTGTCATCGAGAACATTCTTCCAGTGTTTACCCTGTTTAGTCTAGTTAGAATTTTATTGGTTTATATGATATGATCTTTAATCTTCTGAACTCAAGTGAACATAGTCCTAACTGATCAAATCTATCTTTAAAGACATGGGGATTCTACAGGACTTGGTGACAAAAACACAAACACTAATAGAGTGACATAATAGGGTATAGGGTTTTGAGACAAATGGAACCCAGCTGACCAATATTACTTTTAATTACCTCTTGAAATAACAAGAACACAGCCTCATGAAAATATTACAATCACTGAATCATCTCACCACAGTGGGTTACTCAGATGTCCCCAAGCTGGCCACAGTTAAAGCAGAGGTACATCAGCTTGGTAGACTTGGGGTCGGCTTCATATATTTCCCAATTTAACCACCTCCAGCCCAAACCAGTCCCTGAAATGGTGTGGCCATCAAAACCAATAGTTATCAAGTTTCTTAATAAACATTTTTTAAAATGGTATATCTGTAATACACAATGCTTTGAAATCAAATATTTACCATACAAATCAATTTCTTCCTGCAAATGTAAGAATTTGGGTCTTGCACTTATGATGTACAGCACTATGTTACATACTGTAAACAGACGTTCAGCATGGCATTAATATTACACAGCTGAACTGTAATCAGTCAGAGCTCGTTCCTGAACATTCTGATTGTTTAGTCTGTATCTATTTTAGCAAGCCCATCAGTCTGTTTATCAAAACTCTGTGGAGACTAGCCTCTATATCAGAAGCAACAACAGCTCTACACTCACCATATTACATCACACTTTGTTACACCTGCTTCAAAATCTGAATCTCAATTTGAATCTTCTGGTAACCTGCCAATGCAGCATTATTAATCAGAAAAATCAAACACTAGTCCACAACAATTTCTGCTGCCTAATGAAGTCCTATAAATCACAGCTGCAACCCATAATTTTTTCTAAAAAAGATTTCATTTCAGACAAAAAAGATGTTTTGCCATCATGCCAATACTACAAATAACTTCAGCACTGCAATTTTTGTTCAAACTAAAATCAGCAATTATGGATACTGTTCTGTTACTCTGCCTTCCCGTTCCAAAAGTGAAACATAAAAACATGCTTTTCATTGAAACAATTGCCATTAATCATAGCAAGAGCTACTAGTCAGGCCAAGTCCACCGCCATGCTTGGTAATACATCAAAGTGTCTTTTGTCAAATGTGCTAAATAAACCTAAACAGACTCCTTTCATCTACCTGATATGGCTTGTACAAGATTTTATAAATTTTAAAGAAGTGCTTTGTAAGTAAAATGTATTTCTTAATTAATAGGCAACAAATGGAAGTCTCAGTTTTTTAAAACAAAGGTTCTACTCCATTTTATTGACAGGATTCTTACGTAGGTTATTTACATGTGCTTCATTTGTGGTTATTCAATGTCATATCACACTTTACAGCTGAAGGTTTCAAATGAGAAAGTGGATACTTCGACATAGCTGTAAAGTATTAACAGGCTTAATTAAAGCCATTCTGATGCTTTGATTTTGGCTCATGACAAAAATATATTGCAAGCTGACATTTTGCATATAGGCTTATTTTTGCCAAGCTGCAAACATTAACTAACTGCAAATTTGGGCTGCTTTGCTGCCCAGATCTTATATGGAACTTAAACTATATGCATGCATTGTGCTGGGTTGGAGGATAGTGATGCAGTTTTTGTTGGCCAATATTAAGTGATTATTGGAGCTTTGACAAAAGAGAGCAAGAGCTAAGGAAAACACACACAAAAAAATACTCTTCATGGCGTCAAATCAGGATATTTGTGCAGACTCTCCAACATCTGCTGCTTAATACCAGCTGCGGTGGCTGATTAGAATTACCACAAATTTGTTGTTATAAAAATGCCTGGGCAATGCCACTATATTAATGGTTTATTGAGTAAATGATGAAAACCTTGAACCAGCTGATGCATTTTATTGCAGATAAGGTTTTCTGTGAATAATCAGTGTAATTCTCACAACTGAAGGAACTAGAAAAAGAAACAATTTTACCAATTATTTTGTTTGAACTAACCTAGAAGTTCTAGCCAACACTGATGTTATTGTAGATTTTTAAATCAATCCACTAATTTAAAATTCAAGACAATGCTGTAGTGACCCGAAAATAAACAGACGATTTTATTTAAAATATTCTCTGTGAGAGATTAGGAAAGTGATTATGGAATCTACAATGGGGTAGATTTTCATCTTCACCTGCTGGTGAAGCTCCTTTTGTAGAGCCTGGCTGACTTTCATTCCTTTACTTCAAATAGAATTAAAATCTATAAAGCCTGGAAAATTTAAACACTGAATATAAAACAAATACTCTACAGTCTACATAAAAGTTCAATAGATCATTTAGGAATATTAAACAGTACAAGGTGGATTGACTATAAATATTACAAAGGTTCACTGAAGTACAGACTTAAATAATTACTTTAAATAAAGTCCTGCTGCATGAAGTTTATTGTATTTGCATAAGAAATAAAGCCAAATGTACTTTTTCTCATAAGTAGCTATTAATACACGAATCACACTGAAAAGACAAACACACCATAAAAATTTAGGATCTTTGGATCGAAGAGTTAATACAGTACAAGTGGCTATTTGGCCCATCAATTTTAAGCTTGGAAAAAAAAAATACACCTCCGAAGAAACTGCAGCCTACATTTAGTCTTCTTCACAAACAAAATCATTGAAAATTTATTTACAGGAGTAAGCAATTCTGCCAGTGTGTCTGCAGGGCTGAAAAACAGCTTTCCAGCCAAATTCTACTTTCCAGCTCTTGGTCTATAGCCTTGTAGGTTACAGCACTTCAGATGTGCAACCTGATACTTTAGAAAACACAAGTTGGGGTTTCCAGCTCTATTATCTTTTAAGACATTGAGTTCCATACTCCCAAGACACACTGCGTGAAGAAATTCCCCCCCAACTTCCTTCCATCCTTCTGAGTTAGTTTCCTGAAATTAAAGCATGCATGTGTTTATTCACCTTTTTTGCTAAGGAAAATAGGGTTTCTGTATCCATTCTACCAATGTCTTCATCATTTTATATACCTCAATTAAGTCTGTTGTCATCCCCTCTGCTCTAAAGGAGACAGCTTATCCAATCCTTCCTGAAAGTTCAAGCTCTCCTGTTCTGGTAATAAAGAACAAAGAATAATACAGCACAGGAACGTGTCCTTCAGTCCACCAAGACTGTGCTGACATATGAAGCCTTTCTAAACTAAAAAGCCTTTTACCTCTACATTGTTCATATCTCTCATGTTCTTGCCAATTCATATATCTGCTAAGATGCCTTTTAAATGTTCCTAGTGTATGCATATTCCTGCAAATCTCTTCTGCACTCTATGATATCATGTCTTGAGTTTGTACTAGAACAGTACACGGTAATAACTGTGACCTAACTAGTGTTTATGGAGTTTTTAGTTCAGCTAATATCGGGAAGAATCTGGAAAAAACTGTTAGCTGTCTTATCTGCCTGTCCTGCTATTTTCAGGGATATTTGACCATGCATTCCAAGGTCTCCGTTCAGCTGCACTTATTTGAATCAGCTGACAAAATAGATTCTCATGAAGATTATGTTCCTTTAATTTTTTTTCTATTCACATGTGTGATATGGACATTGCGGCTGGCCAGCATTTCTTGCCCATCCCTAGCTGCCCTTGAGAAGGTGGTGGCGAGCTGCCTTCTTGATCCGCTACAGTCCACCAGCTGTAGGTTGATCCACAATGCCATTAGGGAGGGAATTCCAAGATTTCGACCCAGCGACAGTGAAGGAACGGCGATATATATTTCCAAGTCAGGATGGCAAGTGGCTTGGGGGGGATCTTGGAGGTGGTGGTGTTTCCATATATCTGCTGCCCTTGTCCTTCTAGAAAGAAGTGGTCGTAGGTTTGGAAGGTGCTGTCTGAGGATCTTGAGTGAATTTCTGCAGTGCATCTTGTGGATAGTACACACTGCCTTTACTGAGCGTCAGTGGTGGAGGGAGTGGATGCTTGGGTGATATAGTGCCAATCAAGCAGGCTGCTTTGTCCTAGATGGTGTCAAGCTTCTTGAGTGTTCTTGGGGTTGCATCACACTCTTGACTTGTGCCTTGTAGATGATGACATGCTTTCAGGAGTCAGGTGATGAGTTACTTGCTGTAGTACTCCTGGCATCTGACCTGCTCTTGTAGCCACAGTGTTTATGTGGTGAGTCCAGTTGAGTTTCTGGTCAATCATAACCCAGGATGTTGACAGTGGGGGATTCAGCGATGATAACACCATTGAATGTCAAGGGGTGGTGGTCAGACTGTCTCTTATCAGTGATGGTCATAGCCTGGCATTTGTGTGGCATGAATGTCACTTGCCACTTGTCAGGTCAAGCCTGGATACTGTCCAGATCTTGTTGCCTTTGGACATGGACTGCTTCAGTATCTGAGGAGTCACAAATGGTGCTGAACATTATGCAATCATCAGCGAACATCCCCACTTCTGACCGTATGATGGAGGAAAGTCATTGATGAAGCAGCTGAAGATGGTTGGGCCGAGGACACTACCTGAGGAACTCCTGCAGAGATGTCCCAGAGCTGAGATGATTGACCTCCAATAACCATGACCATCTTCCTATATAAGATAACAAGGTGTAGACAGCTGGATGAACACAGCAGGCCAAGCAGCATCAGAGGAGCAGGAAAGCTGACGTTTCGGGTCTGGACCCTTCTTCAGAAA